>CAKKXW010000004.1:10208150-10279605 GCA_920937365.1 Sphaerophoria rueppellii | reverse complement strand
AAAACACCAAAAGCGATGAATATCCCAGCTGCACAAGTTCTACTCTTCTCCAGTTTCGAAATTCAAGTGAAATCCATTTGGAAGACATCAATTTCCTGCAAAGTGCAGAGACGATAAGATCCAAAAGACAAAAGACGATTTTGAGGTTTCTGGAGCAACACAAACTTCCCAAACTAACCGAAAACGAAAACACAAGAAAAGTATAGGATCTTGTAGAGACAATTTAATGTGTAATCATTATGCAGTAATAATTAAGCGCACTTTAAGTGGATATGTGTTTTTGGTGGACGGGAAACCGTAGAAACAAACCGCGAAAAAGCCATATACGAAATTTGCATTCAAAAAGTACTCGAAATAAATGGATTAGGGGGATTTTTGACTTTGGATCGGGTGAATAACGAACGAAATGGATGCTCAAGTTATCTTGAATCCAGATTGGTTTATTATCGCTCGCAAGACGGCAAGGATGGGCAGGATAACAACGTTTTTCTGAAATCTTTACTGAAGGAACAGCGATATTTTGTCTGCATACCTTGAATGCAATAATTCACAATGAGGAATTTGATGGAACATCTGTTGGAAATACTTAACTGAGTTTGGGTAATAATTAAAAGAGAGAAGTTAATTTTGTGGGGAGTTATTTCTCAGAAAGTAAACGATGTAAGTAAAGTATACGATTTTGTAAAGTATCATCCTTTGATGGGTTAAATATGAAACAGAAATTGGATTGAATGGGGGAGAAATATTTCTCATTCAATCTCGGAGTAAATAACAGTTTAGAGCATTAGAAATTTTGTCAATTACCAAAGAGATTTTACTCACGACTTTTCAAACTTGCTTTTAGGAAATTTAAGGTTTTCAAAATTCAGAAGAATGTATTCAGACATTAACATTGAAATGATACTCAATTGAGGTTGTTTAGGAAAAAACAGCAATTCGATGTCACGGTTTTAATGGATAGAACACGCGAGTAGCATTCTTTTTGATAATATATCATGTGATGGCTTATTGGAAAAAAATTATTTTGTCACATAATTTAGGCAAGCAATAATACGACATAGTGTAGTAGTGTCCGTAGCTTCGTGGTAAGATGTGTTGGCTGCTAAGCCGAACGTCGTGGGTTCGAATCCTAATCGCGCCCATAGTTTTTATTTCATCTTTCACGGGCACTGCCTCTTGCGAAGAACTGACAAAACTTCCAAGAGTATCATCTGTCATGAAAAAGTGCTTCTCAATTTTGCCGTTCTTAATCGGCGTTAAATTATAGGTCCCCTCAATTCTTCATACGCACCTAGAGAATTGTTGGTGAGAGTAAGCCACTTAGGCCTTGGCTCTTCAAGAGCTGTCACGCCACTCAATTTTTTAGTAATACGACATCCTTAAAACAAACTTCATCATCGTATGTTGACTAAAATTGATATTTTGACATTCAATAATAAGGTACGCTTTGTTTGGTCCTCAATATAGGTACCAGCGACAGATTCATTTGCTTTTATTTATGGTGTTTATCTTGTCTTTCGGGTGTTGAATTTGATTGGTATCACTGATTCCTTTAAGGTACCGATTTAATAACAAAAAAGTCTTACAAGACCCCCTCAACAAAAAAACCAATTTAAACACGCCAAATATCAAGCAAAAAAAAAAGAAACCGAAGAAACCCTTGTCAAAATTATTTTGAGTTTCTTGTGTTCGGATAAAGCACAAGCCTTCAATTTATCTCTTCTTAGTACAAGAAGTGAATTATGCCTCTTCCCAAAAGTGATAGCGACATCTTCAAAATTCTCTTTATGTGATATTTTTAGAGTTTGTTCAATAACACCGTCATAGGTTAAAACACATCCACTTCCACTGGCACTGTACCAGTTTTTCATGCCTCGACCTTTATAATCGTTCGTTCGAATTTAACAAAGCGATATCTACCTACAGAGAGGAGACACACACCGAACATCGTTTTAGAAGGTTGACATTTTAAGTGGTTGTAAATTAGGTTGATGGTATAAGGACTTTATTGTTTTTGGTCGACAGCAGTCGGTCGGTCGTGAAAACCATAGAAATGGGGGGGAGGGGGCTATCTTATGTTTTCGACAAATTGCCAAATTAAATTGCTCGAGGTGGGCTGGAAAGGTGGTTTCTGAGGGTCGACCAACCTTATCTTCTAGATATGCACGCACACACTCACTGTGTTCTTTTAATATGCTCGCACAAGAAAATCCTTCAATATTATGTGACAAATTGCTTGGAAAATTAACTTAATTGTTTCCTTTACACAATTTACATGCACTCACTAATTTATTGATATTGCTTTTGTGGTTTCGCTGTATTAAATTGACAAAGCTTCCTTATTCGAGCGCAATTATGCATGTATATCATGACGTCATGTGTGTAGGTTGTAACCTTTTGTAGTGACCATAATGTGGTTAGGGAGATTCTAACCCTCATATGATTAAATCAACATTCTTACTATCTAAAGAGTTTTCAATTATAATTTTTGTTTCTTCCCGGAAATAAATAAATATTCCACACGATCCCAAGGCTTATGACAGTTTATCTTCCTATTAGGATCCTAAATACCTACTTAAACCCTCCAAATATTAATAAAATACCATCGTTCCTTATCTTCTCTCTTTGATAAAGTTCTACTCAATCATAGCTTTATAATCCCCTTAATGCAAAAGACATTACAATATAGATTAATTCATGAATAAAAGCAAAAACTGAATACTACCCCGCCATCATCGTGGGACACAAACCCTACCCAACCTCTCTCATTTCAAATAGAGAAAGATCAACTAATTTTCCGCACCAAATAATTCAGTTTATATTTTTTCTTGCTGTTGCGAAAGAGTTGCAAAAAAGGAGAACATTTCCTTTTCAGACTCAATAGACAATGTTTAAAGTTAAATACCCTTTTCGTTTATTTTCCTTTAAAGGAATGCAAAAAGTTCAAAAACAAATATATATACAACTTCAAGAGCGAAATTGTGTTCGTTTTGAATTATCGTAAAAGCGCGGAAACAAAATTAATTAATCCCCCAACACAAACGCAAGATCCTTTTAAGCTTGATTTGTAAGAAATTGACAGTAAAATAAGGATAAATGGAAACAATAGACCGACCGGTTGGAATTTTGTGTTTTGTTGAGTTGTTTTTTCATTTCAATTTATTTCATTAGTTTGCTTGTTTACAGCTTGTGTCGCTATTTATCTTATTCCTTGTCAAAGGGAGCTGCATAAATAACTTCACTGGAAACTAGTCTTTTTCTTTTTTGAGATAAACTGGTGGGGGTTCCTTTGTTAAACTCCTTTGTTAAACTCTTTGTTAAACTTGAGTTTTATTTCGTTGTTCTTCTTTTTAAAATTAACAGCGAAGAATTTACAGTTCACAATTTTCATTGAATATCTTTTTTAAATGAATATTTCGTTTATATTATTGTCATTTTGATAGCTTTAAAATCGTCTTTCAAAAGCATTCAAGTGATTGACTACCGGAAATGTCTGTTTTGAAAAAAAAAAACAGCTTTCTCATACCCAATTGTAGGCAGGATATGACCCGGTGTTCTTATGAAATGGGTCATGCACTTTTAATCGTCTTTCGGCAATTAGTGGACTTTTGTCGAGTTATCATGGCAGTAGTTTACGTGCTCATCAAAAACCGACGCAATCGTAAGCGAGGAATAACACTTGTCAACCTTCAATTTAACTTCAAGTTGACTGTAATAAAGAGCAGAGGGCTCAAGAAACTTCCCTGCTGTACGTCTTTTGTGACATTGGAATCTCTTGTTGCATATCCATTTTTATCTAGTTTTTTAGAGCTCCATTCGCATCTCGTGGTTGTCGATTTATCACGAAAGTAGAAATTGTTGAACATCAAATTGAGGACGTCTATTTAAAGCCGCTGCCGCCCAGAATACCATCAAAATAAAAATAAGGAAGGGCAAAACGAAACTACCATAAATATAATTCAATAAAATATTATTGAATAAATGTATTCCTCTCGAAACCCTGACCTTGAATCTCCTTGGGGATATAATCCAAAACACAAATTCTCTTCGATGTAGATCCATCGCATCAACATACCATTAACATTTTTCAAGGATATTGATACACATTGCTTCCAACAGAATCTACAATGAAATCTTTGGGGAAATACAAAAGTCCAAATCCATGTTACACTCTTCGACAGATGTCATTCGGAAAGGTTGTGTGAGACACATTGAATGGATTTTACTCGTAATGGGGTGATGTTTTAATACAGAACAGACATATTAAGATATTTTTCTCTTTTATTTCGGTCCCTGAACTGAAAAGACTAGAAAGGTTTAAAGGTTAAAATGGAACATTGCTCTAACACCTTTGCAAATTTCAGTGTTTTTTTATTGAAAATCTTTTTACCTCTTCCTTTATGCTTCCCGCTTCTAGTGAAAAATATCTGCTCCAAACTGTTAAACTTTAAATTAATACCGTAGTAATGAACTCTCATTATTATATTAATTAATTATTTCCTGATAATAAAAAAATTCTCGTGAATTAATTTTAACATAAATTTTGACATAATTGTCTCCATCCTCTCCTCTGTAGAGCACTCAATTAGTTTATACACGACATTGTCCCCCAATATCAATAAGATAACCACCACCCACTCGTTTCTGTTAAATAAAATGATAGCAGCGTTTCCATGACCCCGTCAATTAAAATTTAATATACAACCAAAGATATGGGAAAGCATAAAAAAAAAAATATTCAGAACCTTAATCAAAATTAATAACCTGCAAAACTGTATCTCTCTTCCTGAGTTGTTGCATTGCAAGTGTTTCCAATTACAATCCTCCCGACGGATGACGTACCACTCACACAATTGCAGGCTGGTATAGAGAGTCAGCAACGTGTATAGTGCAGCGGCGATGGTAATGGCGATGAAAAACGCGACGAGGATGAAACCGACTCGCAACAGTGCGGTGTGTATATTACCAATGCAACAGACTGTCGTAATTATACGCCATTTTCCTAGCAAGAGGGTCCTTTTACTCGAATTTCACAATTCAACATGAAAACGAGAAAATATTGTGAGCAACCTCTGCTCAGTCCTTGTACTACATGCAAAGTGTACTTCTTCTACTATAGTGGCGACGCGGAGGTTGATAGTGAGTAAAATCATTGCCACTGTGTTTCTGGTACTTGTTATGTGTACCGCCATGACTGGGCTCCTAGAGTAACATGAAATTACAATTTCAAATTATGGTTTCAATGAAAGAAGCCGGTTGTGTTATTTAGCAAGTGATAGTTCACGAGTCGTGGGAGAATGTTTAAGGGCAATTTCGTAATGAAGAGCAATAGAAACGGAACACTGTTCTAATTAACTTTTTCATCCATCGAATAAAAAAAGTTAATTGGAAAATGAAGTTTTAAGGTTATCTTTCATAATAAACGAAACCTCATCACGTTTTTGACCATTATGTTGGCTTGAATTGAGTAGAATCAATACTTTCTCTCTGTAGGATTGGTGGAAGAATCAACAGTAATCATGATGATCCGGCTTATATGAAAATTCCATGTATTTGATAGCCTAAAGCTGATAACTTCCTATACCTCTCCATTGGAGAAAGTTCAAACAACTAAAGACACTATACCAGGCTTCGGAAATAGGGTCACGAAACAAATTTATACTGGAAAGCTGGGCTAGATTAGGATTCCGAAAGCTAGTCAAGTTCATCAGCGGATGTGTTTTCTAGATCGATTTTCAGGTATATCCGGTAACATTAAGAACGAAATATCTTTCTAACCTAGATTCGCAGATTATCTCTCTTTTGAGCTATTAAAGGTCAATTTTCATTAGCGAATGGCAAAGATTTTGACGTATTGAAAACCTCTGTTTTTTTCAAGATAAACCGGAGTAAGCTTTGGCTTAAACTTTGCAAAAACTAAAATTGTCTCATGATGTACTCCAGTTTGTCCAAAGATTCAGCGACACTTTTGTCAAGTTTCTTTCAACACTGACTATTGGAAGCGCCTATTTGAATAATTTCCCACAGTAATTAATTCATTCGTGAACTCAACAAATACTGTCATATGCCCACCAAACTTCCCATTTCTCATTCAAAACCGAAATTGATTGAGGTTATCAAACAAATCTATCACTAGCTTCTCCTATTTGATCAGAGAACAACACTAACATATTCCTTTGAAATTCAGATAACAAAGGTCTTCGGCAATCCCAGATAATATTTGCGCAATCTTGTTTGTAATACAAACTGCTAACCTACTTCCAAAACAGCAGTAGCAGACCACCATCCATCGTCACCGACACAACGCTTAATAATTAATTAAATCAAGTCTTCCAAGTTTTACTCTGAGACTCAATATTAATTTGAAATTCAGTTAATCAACCTAATGAGATTTCCTTGTTGAAATAATAATATATTTACTACAAACGCAACGCCAACGTCTGTAGTCCATCTTCATCCTGCTACAAAGCTCTATAAATGCTCCATCGCCATTGTCATTCGCCATCACCATCCATCTCATTCGTCTATCTGTTTATCTGCAAATATTTACGTTTGACTTCCAGACCCACAATGCAAGCTAGATGAAGAACTTCCCTATTCCCATCTTTAAGAACATTAAAATGTTATAATTCGCATGCATAATAGACTTGATGTTCGATTCTGGATGTCGGTCGGGAGGGTAAGGAAATTTCGTTTGCTTTTCCATCAAGCTGGCACAGCAGGCGTCAAACACAACTCTTTGAAGCTTGAGTTATGCATTCGTGTTAATGGAATTGAGGTTTTGTGGCAGCTTTATATTCGTGCAATTTGGAAAGCAAAAAAATTGAAAACCATTAAGTTTATTAGATTTCAGTGCGTTTCGTTGTTTGATGGGACTTCTTCATAAATCATAGAGTCAGCCTATTTTCATTTTATTAACATACAAAAGAGGAATGTGTGCCATTGGATGAAACATTAATTCAATATGACGAATAATCGATAGAGGAGTGTTAAATAATAAATAGCACAAGTCGGTCGAGGCTCGAAGGATCGTGATGGTTTAAGTTGTGTGGGAGGTGCTAATAGCCTGTAAGGCAATTTGTTTTAGAGGAAAAAAGATTAATAGATGTTTTTAAAAGGCTTCCCTACAACGTTATATTGAGTTTTAAAAGGATTGGAATTAGAAAAAATATAAGGAGCGGCTTTTAACTGATCAAAAGTATTTCAACCAAATGAGTATGTATAGTTACCTATCCTCTTGGAAGCAAAGCACTGTTTGAGAAAGCACAGTTTCTGGTTAAGTTTTTAATACTGATCTATAGAAATAACGAGTTGAGAGTCTCTCAATGAGGCCGGAAAGCAGATTACTCTCTAGTCCCCTCACGTAAACATCAAAATGAGTGTGGGGTGACCTCCTACACCCAAGACAACTCTTACTCAATTGCCCAACTCGGACTAATGTAATAAAATAATGTTACAAAAAGATGATTGATTTTATAGAATTATTTGAAAGAAGAATTATAATGCTTCGTTCTCCATGATACTCAGCATTTTGTGTCTTCTAAAATGTCTGTTTTTGAAAGAGGGTCTAATACAGGGCTGTTAGGAAAAATTGAGAAAGGCATTTCGATGTTCGATCTCCGTAAGGACGTAAGGAGCAGATTCCCATGGAAAAAGGAGGCATTTTTGTCCAAATGACAATGGGCACAAGTAGAACGGGAAAGTAGTTTGCGGTCTTTCAGTTTGTGAGATTTTGGATTTCAATCTTGCGTTCTCAACCCTTTTTTTCAAAATATTTTTGCCGGAACATGTGCACCCAACTGATTTTAAAAGCTTGATACACCGAGCCCTCAATTACGAGGTCAAGGAAGTATCAGTAGTTACAGCCTTTTTTTACTCGTATATAGAGTGTACTGGTAGATGGTGTTATGCAACATCATGCCGATTATAATAGGCATTCATAATCTTATTAATATATCAATTTGGTCTATTTAATGAGGGTCCCCTCTATAAAACCTCGTGACGTGTAGTTTATTAAATTACAGCTCAATACCAGCTTCTATTAATAGTTTTAGGAGTGGAGGAGGAATATTCTACACATTACAGATTCACAGATTCATAATGTCTATAGAAAATAAGATATGATTGGCTACGGTAGTTTGGCGCAACTAGAAAGTGATATTAATGTCCTTATCCAGGTCCAGGCAGTCAATGTCCGCAAGTTAAACGCTTACTTCGTTCATTTCTACTTCCTACGACATCGTTTTAAAGAGAATGTTAAAGCACGTGTCATTAGTATTTTTGTTGAAAGCCATGAAAATGTTTTAAATCATTTTTTCGTCATTTTATACTGCACTCAAAGGAAAACTAAATATTTACCTTAACTTATTTTTGTAAAATCGGAAATTCAATTGATTGATCAACTTCCCTATCATGGCTCTTGTGAGTCCTTCATTTTCCAATGAAAAAAAAGACATTACTGCATGAAATGAAAATGTTTATTTATAAAAGAGAGTATCAAAGGGAATAATGCTTATAATCTGAGCCAAAGGCTATAATTTATTGATATTGCTTTTTTATGTTCAACATGCTTATCGGACTCCCTGTTTTCAGCATGTACTATGTGTCTATTGTCAGTTTTAATCAAGACTAACTCACGTAGAAGATTAAAATTCCGGTGATTTATTAACAATATTGATTACATTTACGAGTGTCAATTTCGTGTTGCATAATGTCTAAATTATATCTTCGAACAAAACTTTCGACATTCTCGCTGTCTGTTGAATTTATGATTCTTAGCGTCCATCGTTCGTCGCCTCGTGTCGTCGTTGTATGTCCTTGTTTTATCTTAACTTTGACAAGCAATGAATTTGTAAGCAAATTATTATCTAAGCGAAACAGTAAGGATTGTGCCATAAGGCTGCTTTGTCAACATCGAATTTAATAGATTGTTATCTTTATACTTGCCAAACAACAATGGACAAGAAAAAAAGAACAGTCGAAACAATATTAATGGTCCTTCAGGAAAAGACTATCAGTGAGTTTGAGTTTGATGAAATGTTTTAGGAGTTGACATCAGAAGCTTGTAAGAACTTAAATCGGTAAAAGTATATTGTCAATAAAATTTGAACAGACAAATTGTTACTATAAATAGATCTCAGTTTCTATTTAGAAGGTATTTCTAAAATTCAAGGGTTTAGACGATAAACAAGTATTCCCATTAGTTCCTCTCGATTTACTTTGAAGAAAAATATGTTCGGTTCGAAGAAAATAAAGCTCTTTAAGGTGTGTCTTGCTAGTTTGAGTTGAAACCACAAAATCCAACTGCCGACAAGACGAACTCATATACAAAATAAGTATATGTGAAACAAGAATCCTGGTTTTACGTCAATCCCTTCATGATTATAAGGAGCTGTTGGCAGACTTGAATTGGTTGTTTGAAAGTTTTTCTTTAAGTATTAACTAGGAAGCCTAAATCTCAACGCGTTTGACAGTTCGAGGAGAGTAAGAGCTTATGATGGTAGTCTTGAATATGAGCCCTTGCATTGATCGTCAGTATAAAGAGTTGCATCCATCGTCTAGGAAACCCCAGTTCTTCATCCCAAATTTTCAAGACTATCGTTTTGTTAGAAATTTTGTACTTGCACCGAATTGTCACTAGCTCCCTCCACATAGGAACCACAAAACTAGAAAACTTTTATGTCCAACTGCCCTTTCTTTCCAGCCCAACATTTTTGAATACCTACACAATAGGAATCTTAACTAAACCCATTATCGTTCTTTCTATACACTTCACAGAACATACAGTGGCAGAGATGTTGTTTTTAACCTCTTTGGTATTTTCTGAATTTTCAAAATGTCTGAATTTGTTAAGCCACTTGGGCGTGTAACCCAAGCATGCTGTAAGAAAATTCTTATCCGTGCTGTTGCTCTTCCTGCAGCAGCTCCTGAAGAGAATGTTGTACTATAACATAACCTTGTAACGGAAGGCAAAAATTGTGCAATGTTGCTGTTGCTTTATACTTTGATTTGGTCTAGTTGAGCCAAGGCCCAAACGACGACGACGATGCCAAGAAAAAAAAAAACAGAAACAAGAAAACAAACTAAAGGCTTGCCACACCACAAGGCGAGACTATGAGCTGGGGCAGCCATATATTGTAACACGTTAAAATTTAAATACTTGACACACATCGCGCCGCACCCAGTCGGCATAGCAAACGAGACTGGCATCAGAAATGAGATGAGATAGCCGTATCTCTGGCATTATGGATCACATCCGTATCGCATGCTGGTGCGAATATCCTTTTTCCTGCGCAATTTTATCCTTCGGGATGGTTGTTATTCCCTCCTTCCTCATAGGCCTTATCCCTCTTAAAGTCATATCGAATTTTTAACTAAGCAAGGCCACAGACAGTTTTATTTTTCGTCTTCCCTATATGGTGTGGTGGTTGTGGTGATAGTCGTTATGGTGAGAGTGCCAAGGAAAGCATGCAAATCTCTGTTGGATCACTGCACCAACAAGGGGGGCAATCAGAGTACTGCTATGATAAGCGTTAATGGTATCATTCTGGCTTGAATATAGACTACGCGCCAAGGGAGCAGACATGATGTCATGCAATTGCAATTTTACACTAGCAACTTATCTTTAGGCAATGTGCTCTTGCACACAGACACATAGGTTTAATGCAGAAAATGCAAACACAAACGTCAGGAGCTGCGGGAATTTCCTGGATGTTGTGTTTTTTGTGATAAAATATTTCTTGCAGCTCCTTTAATTATGCAAAGTAAATTTAATTAAATGTTTAAGTTTGTTTTCTAAATTATGGAATGAAAATTACAATTTTAGTAATTGTGGAAAATTTATTGTGTCTTTACTTTTGGTTTCAGAAGTTTCAGTTGCTTTTTCCTTAATTTTAAAAATAGGTAAAGATTGGATGAATGATCAGCTGAAGGAGGATAAATTACATATCAAACGATAGCATTTTTTGTGCAAATGTGCTCTACATATTATTCAGGTATTATTATTGTTTTCTGTACCCAAATTGTATTAAACAATAAATTAAGTTTTTCAAAGGTGTCAAACAGCTGTTGCCTGCAGGATGTGTTCGAGAAGAATTGTCAGAAATGACGTTAAACATTAGGGCGGGTTCACAATGGTGTTCGCACTGCACACAAATGCAAACACGTCATTCTCTTTCCTTCAACTAATATTTCAAAATCTTACCTTACCTAACAAAGGGCTCCATTAATCAATAATAATCCTCTCAATCAAAATACTCATTCACCTTGAAAAGTGATTGAGTCAACAAATAAATTCATCTTCTTAAAATGCCACAAATTGAAGCAAACGAAATTGCTCATTGCGCACCAGATGACTTCTCAATTTGCTCCAGACAGCAAATCATTTTCCATCGTTCTCAGAAATAATCATTTTTTCATTAATTGTAAATGAAGAAAAAGAAGAAAAAAAAAAGAAAATCGATTTGCCATTCGTTCTCTCCATCCAATTTAGTGTCTATTTTTGGTTCTAGTTGTCCTTTTCTCAATTTTTCGTCATTATTTTATGACAAAAAGTTAAATTAAGTGAAGAATACTTCAAGTCCTCCGAGTTATCATTACTTCTCTTGAGTCAAATTAATAAGTTCCTTCTTCCAGAACATTACCAGGGTGTATTGAAAACGGGCCAGTGTCACAGAACAGCCTGTCATTAGAACTTAAAAAAATACAAAAGAAAAAAAATACATTAAGGAAGAAACAGAAAAAGGAACTAATGAACAGACAGTTTCACTTCAAGAAATAAAAGATAGAAAATGAACAGGAAGACTCGCACAAAAGTTGAACTTAAGTGAAATCAAACGGAAATTTAAACAACATTTCTTCAACCAGTGATCTATGCTTACATATTTTTTTTAATGTTTAACCCCCAAATAACCTTTCAACCTGAAGGGGGTTAAACAGGGTCCTTAGAAGCGTCTGAGACTGAAATATGATGATAAATATTTTCTTTAATTAAAAGCCGAGTCTATTAATTTTTGAATACTAAACTTTGGGTTATGTTTTGAAAATTTTTGTTTTATCATTTTTTTATTTTCATGACATTCGATGGTTAAATGGAAAAAATAGTCCCTTTTGGAAGAAAGTTGTGGGTTCCATGAAAAGCTCTGTTTGAAGTTAACGAAGTGTGCAGAAGTGTTTTGACTTGTAAAATAATTTAAACATTCATTTTCCAACTTTTGGGCTCATTTTCTGTTCGCGAAAGAGTTCAGACCGATGCTAATAGGCTTCCATGAAAGAGCAAGAACATTAAAAATTCAAAATCAAGGTTTTTAGAATTCTCTTGTTTGTTATAATAAATATGTTTAGCTCCTATAATCACCACGACAGACTAACGTAATTTTGTTGAATTTCCACACCAAAAAAAAAAAAAAACCAACATCAAATTCTAAGAACGATAATGACCCGAATGAAAGTCATTCAATAACTTAAGAGACAAGAATGATTGCCAAATAATAAAACAAAGAAACTATTTTCCAGCCTCAAGGTCAGTTGAAATTGAAAATGTTTGCAATTTTGTTCATAAATTTTATTGTTTGTAGAAAACAAAAGCTGCATTTTATTTAGTCATCCTTTTTTTAATTCAAAATTCAATGCCATTGTAATATTTTCAATGTTCAGCAGTCACAGCTTTTTCATTTAAACATTTTTTTATTATCACAAAATATATCTTTCCTATATTACCCTTTTTGTATTTTTGTGTTTTTGGATGATGGCCAAAATAAATAGATATGATAAATGACTATATTAAAGGAAATTCTTGGTTTGGCAATGTTTTTTTTATGGATGTGTGTGTAATGTAAGTGAAAGTGTGAAAGGATTGGAAAATCTCGCAAAGACAACTATTGTATTAGGGGAAGTTTTGACTCGGAACCACAAGTAATGTTCTTTACTTAATATGTGAAAACAACACAAATGTCATAAAATTTCTAAGGTTTAAGAAAATTGTTGACACGTGCATCCAAGATGACGCCTGTTTTGCTTAAAACTGAAATCTGTCTCCTACCTGGTACTTCCCATCCTCGCCTCGTGGTGAACATAGAATTCATAAAACCTCAACTGATGGTTTGGGTCTCAAGCAAACAGATAGATTAGATTGCAGCGAAGAAAGTAGGGATGCAGCGTATGAAGTCCACTTTGAGTTCTTCAGCTCCAGTCAGACAGCATCCATCGCATCGCTCTATCCTGCCATCTCGAAAAATTCGAATAATCGTAATTCTTCGTGCCTTAAGATTTCCAATGAGAGCAATCTTGTTTATTTGGAAGCCTCTACTTCGCTAAGTAGATTATAAGGTGTTTTAAGCTCTGCTTAAATCCACCCTGAAATGGAAAAAGTGCTCAAATACAATTTTTATGTGTATCTAATTCTCAAAACACCATTTTCCCATCAAAACACGTGAAATGTAAGATAATACTTACTTACTTACTTAAGGTACAGTCCGTTGTGGACTTGGGCCTCAATCAACAGTCTCCGCCAGCTAGCTCGGCCCTTAGCTGGTCGTCTCCAGTTTTGCACTCCAAGTCGATTGAGGTCCTCTTCCACTTCAGTGCGCCACCTGAGTCGCGGTCTTCCTCTCCTCCTACGTCCCTCGGGAATAGTGTCGAAGGCTTTCCGGGCCGGAGCAATTGTGTCCATTCGCTCTAAATGACCGAGCCATCTGAGTCTCTGGACCTTGACCCTTCTGGCTAGGTCCATGTCGTTGTACAACCCGTCAAGTTCGCTGTTGTATCTTCTTCGCCATTCCCCTTCAATGCACAAGGGGCCAAAGATGACCCGAAGAACTTTCCTCTCGAAACAGCCTAAGGCATCATCCGATATTGTCAGGGTCCATGCTTCTGCACCATACAACAGCACTGGGATGATGAGTGTGTTGTACAGTTTTACCTTAGTTGCTCGAGAGAGGGCTTTTCCACTCAATTGCTTTCTAAGCCCAAAGAAACAGCGATTAGCTAGAGTTATTCTCCGTCTGATCTTGGCGTTGGTGTTATTGCCCGTGTTAATAGCGGAGCCTAGGTAGACAAACTCCTCTACTACCTCGAAGTTATACGTGTCTATTGTGACGTTCTGCCCGAGCCGTCGGTGTTGGGTGTCCTTCCTTCTCACAAAGGCGCCATTGACATCACGCTGTGTTCTTCCCATTATATCAATATCATCGGCGTGCGCGAGAAGTTGAACAGATTTTTGGAAGATAGTGCCTCTATTGTTGACGTTGGAGTTCTGCACTATCTTCTCAAGAATGATGTTAAAGAAATCGCATGACAGTGCATCGCCTTGTCTGAATCCTTTTTTGACGTCGAAAGATTCCGTAAGCTCGTTTCCAACCTTTATAGAGCAGCGTGAGTTCTCCATCGTCATTTTGCACAAGCGAACGAGCTTGGCAGGGACGCCAAAACTAGACATAGCTTCGTACAGTTGGTCTCTGTAGATGCTGGCATACGCGGCCTTAAAATCGATGAATAAGTGGTGGGTATCGATTTTGAGTTCATAGGTCTTTTCCAGGATCTGCTGCAACGTGAAAATTTGGTCGATGGTTGACTTTCCTGGCCTGAAGCCACATTGATAATTATCAATCAGATTGTTGACGAAAGGCTTCAGACGTTCACATATTACGTCAGAGAGGATCTTGTAGGCGATGTTAAGTAGACTTATTCCTCTATAGTTGGCGCAGTTTAGAGGATCTCCCTTTTTCAGGATCGGGCAAACAATACTGAGGTTCCATTCATCGGGCATGTATTCCTCTGACCATATCTTACAGATATTTGGTGCATGCTCCTATCTAGCTCATCGCCTGCTGCTTTGAACAACTCAGCAGCTAGTCCATCTGCTCCAGCGGCTTTGTTATATTTCAGCCGTGATATTGCGGTTTTCACTTCTTCTAGGTCGGGTTCACGGAATTGTTGGCTATCATCGTGTCCGATGAAAGGCTCCTGTCTGACGGCGGTATTTTGTTCGTCGTCGCCGTTATACAATCTACAGAAGTGGTCTTTCCAAATCCCCAGCATTGAATGCGGTTCTACTATGATGTTCCCTTGTTTATATCTGCAGGCATCGGTTCTTGCTCGATGACCTTGAGCCAGCTGTTTAACCTTTCGGTAAAACCTCCGAACTTCATTCCTGCTGTTGACTCTCTCAACATCCTTCATCTGACGCTTCTCATGCTCTCTCTTTTTCCTCCTGAGAAGGCGGCGTTCCTCTCTCCTCTTTTGCTCGTAGAGCTCACGAGCAGCTCTTGTCCTTCTATGCAGCGCCGCTTTGTATGAAATGTAAGATTATACCAAATTAATAATAATTTATTAACTTTCTTGTCAACATGCAGTCTTGAATTGTATTGACAATAGTGTGAGTATTAATATTTAAAAACTTAATTATTCCTGTGTATAAGAAATCGCAAATGTATTTCCAATAAATGCAACTACTTGCAATCCAATTTTCAACTTTGGTCACTAAGAGCATACGCAACTTTTTTGCAGATACTTGTTTATTTATGTTAATAATGAACTGATCAACATTTACCCTTATAAATAAGAAACTATTCATATCAGATTGGACTTCTTCAACTTTTGTCGAATCTACGTATATTCTAAAGCTTTTGTTGTCAATTATTTTCTGATAGATGGGCCAATAATAGAGGTAAACACCATACAAATATGTCCTTTCAAACCAAACATTCATAAAAGAATGTTATTTAGAAAATAGGGTTCAGCAAACCAAACAAAGTGATTCAAATAAATAACAAAATACACAAACTTTTCTCAGGGAGTGCCATATTTTTAAATGGCAGTCCCATTTATATTTTTTTATATGGCTTTTATTTGAATTGATTTTTGTGTTCATATGAATCTACAAGACCTACTACAAAAATAAACATTTCCTCCTTCGAACAAAAGGAGGCAAAATCAATAAATAAAAATAAAAATAAAAATAGCAAAGAAATTTCTAAAGGCCTTATTGGAAAGCCCTAATGGAATCTTGACATCTGTCATTTAGTGGAACATGGTGTGGCATTTTAACAACAAACAATGAAAAATGTATCACATTCTCGAATTTTAATAAATAGAATGCGATGTAGTCTTGCTATTTCCAATGTGAGTAATACAATTTGTAAATTTTGCATTTGGAATGTGTCAAGTGATTCTGGTCGAGATTTTTTTGCTTATTTTAACCCAACATGAAGGATGTGAGTGGTAGTTTGAATATAGCACTTTGTTTTTCATTACCAACAACGACTGCAAATTGTTGGCAAATTAAAGTACACTTTTCCTATCAAAAACAAACAGGTCAAGTCCCCAAAAATAAAACACGTCTCAAAAACAAATTGCGACCAAAAACTGATTTTATATCATCCTTGCAACTCACAGCGAACTTGATCGAAATCGAAATATGTACATTCATGAATCATGTGAAAACTTTCTATTCCAAAGAAGACCTCAGCCAAACACACATATCACATTTCCCCCATTTCACCAACAAATAATACAGACAAATTCGAACTGAATTATAGATGTATTTTTCTGTACAACAAACTTTCGTCGAAACATTCGATATCCTCTCAACTACGACGATATAGCATCTTGCATCACGTTAAGAACTTTTCAGTCAGCAGCAATTGCTAGAATATGAGAAAAGTTGCAGATGAATTTGCAAGCAAAAATGCATATTGACTTTGAAGGAAACTTTAAAAATTTAGAAGCTAAAACAGTGAGCAAATATACGACATTCGATTTGGTTCGGTTCTATGCTGATGGTCAGAAGTTATTTCCGTGCACATAGAGAGAATGTGTACTCATTTTGATACAACATGTTGCCTAAAATAATACAAATTCTACCTCAAGATGTGGAATATGGAAGATAGAAGAGTTCTCCAATGCCTAGTCGGATCAATTTGCTTATGATTTATTGAACAAATACGAGTATAGATGCCTGATGGAGGTATCGATTGCAATCTAGCTGGTTAGTATTCCGAGAAAAATAGTTGCATTATTATGTCACACGATTTCATTCAAATAACACGAGCGTGAGCTTGGACGTCCCATTGTTGATTTATTAAAAAGAGCATCAAACAATTCCTTCAGGTTTGACTGTAGGACAATTTCTCATCAGGAGCGCAACAATTTATGTCCCTCCGTGCACTCATTTCCAAATAAATGTATATCCCTCTTTGGATTGCTTAGCATTCAGGACACCGAGTCTTAATCAATAAACCATATGATGTAGAAAATCCTCATCAAAAAAGAAAAATCAACTTAAGTGGAATCCTTAATGGAATCATGACATCTGTCTGAGCGAACGAAATGCGATGAGATTAGGTTTTTTCTCCTTTTGGAGTTGGTGTGGAGAGTTTATATAAACTACAGAATTTTGTTTTATGTGGGTTTCTGGATCCATTTTTTCTTGAACCCAAAATACCACAATTTATGTTGAAAGACTAATAAACTTAAAAATAAAAGCCACTCCCTGTTGGCCTGTGTATGGATATGTGTAGAGATTTACGAAGGATTGTTGACTAAAGTCATGGAATTCGTTTTTTTTCTGAGAACTTGTTGAATGTTTTGGAGTATTGAGTTCAATAAGAAGAATTACGTGACTTATTTGAGGTATTTTCGAAGAAATGAAAATCTAGTGGTGGCAACATAATAATTGAGACTGGCCACTAAGTCGACTTGACTTATACATTTCTTGATGGTAGCAGAGTTCATGGGGGATTCAATTTCATTTGTTGAAGATTAAAATTGATTAGTGGAAACATTCTGTGGACGTGATTTGAACCTTGAGGGCACATTAATACTGTAACATGTAAGTACTTTTACCCGAATGTCATTTGACCGCAAATAATCCTACGTTTTTTTCATGGGAAACTACTCTTTTTCGTTAGAAGAATTAAAGAGATCGAAATCTTATACTTTTTTCCGTTTTTTTTTTAACAGTCCTGAATAAGGTAACACCGAAGATAATAGAATATATGTATTCTATTATCTTTGGTAACACCCTTTTTCAAAAACAGACATTTAAGGAGACACCGAACGCTAGAATCATGGAGAACGAAGCAGTAAAATTTTTCGTTCAAATAATTCTGTTCATATTATAATTTTTGTTCATATATAAAAAACGCTCTATTGCAATTTTCTTTTAAAATAAAATAAAAAATTACATTTTAAAGTTGCTAAATTTAATAAGATCTTAATAAGTGCTCACTAGAGCACAAAAAACAGAAATATGGACCTGCAACCCAATTCTCCGATTTTATTTTATTTCTTCTCAACAGCGACAAGGACAGGCTCTGTCTGGCTTTTTTTATATTCCACATGAAGCCATGAAGTACATACACTGAATCAATGTTTAGCCATCACTCAGCCAATATTTCTTTTTTGTGTCACACTGTTGCCATTCTTCTTTGCTGTCATCTTCTTCATTTAATCTTCAGTTAGATCAATTTTATTGCTGCAAAAATGTCCTTTCGGTAGATTTTCATCGTGACTGTTGATGAAAAGCTGTTTGACTTTTAAAACGCCAATCGGCGTTGTTGGCATGACATAGAAACAGTATGTTGACTTTGAGGTGAATTATAATAGTTTGTCTTCCTGTTGGGATAAGATCGTTATCCTCTTAAATTCAGATCAGACAAAGAGGATTCCGAATAAAAATAATCAACGACTGTGTTTTGCTTTCTCACTTAAACTAGGAAAAAATTAAATCGAATAACAACCTGAACGTGAATTTTTAATTTTAAGGTCGTTTGCAAATTGCGTTACAAAGTGTGTTAAAACTTGATGTTTAGTCAAATTTTGACTCTTTGTGTTCAATAAAATGTGTTTAAATTACACTAGCTACGGAGCAGCCTAAAATATGACAGTAGTGATTAAGCTTAGCCCGTATTTTTGACGCAATTCGCACAATTCGCGCACAACCTAAGAATTTAAAAAGACTAGGTGATAAGATTGACTGTTGTTGACCTACTTTCTGTCCGACTTTGTAAGTAAACAACTAAGAACATTTTCTAATTTGTTTTTCACTTTGAAACGCCATTTTTGCCTGTTATTTACAATGCTTTGAGGTAAACACGTTTTGTCCGCTGCTCCCTTTTAAGACTTTGTTTTCGACACACATCACTCTTTAATTCAATTCATAGTTAAGTCAAAAAAACTTTCATCAATACACCGTCTCTTCAATTCTAACTACTAGATTCACGTTCCAGAAATGTACCTTTTTGTTCGTTTCTCATGTTTGCTTTTCCGATTCGCGTATAGCATTGTCGCCATCGTCACTCGTAGCGTTGGTGACAAAACAAAACAAAAAAACAAAAAAAACAAACCTATTAGAAAAAATATTTGTTAACCCAAAATAGCGTGAATTTTCAAACTTTACACTGCAGCGATGTGTTGTGTGTGAACAAAGTGACGAGGACAAGACTAAAATACCTTTGAAAATCAACACAAAAACACAACCACCATCCATATGACGGCAACGACAAGGACGATGCAATGCACTGTTGCGTCGTCATGCTATGCCATTTGCCATTCATCGAACGATTGACAAAGTGCTGACAAATGCACATTTGAGAATTTTTATCGTTGGTTGGCTTGACTTTCTTCGCCGTCTTCAGTTGATTGTGATTTTCGAAAGCTTTTAACGTGTGATTTTTAGCG
Organism: Sphaerophoria rueppellii; assembly: GCA_920937365.1. Taxonomy (NCBI): domain Eukaryota; kingdom Metazoa; phylum Arthropoda; class Insecta; order Diptera; family Syrphidae; genus Sphaerophoria; species Sphaerophoria rueppellii. Next base: position 10,259,928 of record CAKKXW010000004.1, on the reverse strand, counting down.
AGCAATCAGTAAAAAGGATGATTTTTTTTCTTCCGTCAAACATCTTAGTCAGAAAATTTTATCTCTTTTTTTTTTTTTAATGAATCCTTCGATGTAACGGAGGCCATAAAAGGAATTTAAAAAATTAAAATTTCAGTAGTGTTCATAGAAAACCCATACATTTTAATGTCTCCCAAAATAAATGAAAACAAAAGAAAGAGGATTCTCAAAGTGATCCTTAAGCTTCAAAGCAAAAAACCAACAAAAAGTTTTTCAACTCTTTCTCATGTTTCTTGAACTTATCCATTTCGCATGACTATGACCCATGACTATGAGAATTTGATACAAAAATGAATGAGGCGAGCAGCTCGTTCTCTTGAGAATTTTTATTACGAAAGTTTTTGTGTGTTTCTTTTTCGAAAAAAGGTTGTTTTTTTTATCTTTCCATCTCCATGCCGATGTAGGTAAACAAGCTCGACGAAGAACCACAAAAATATTGAAAGAATAACAAAATTAAGTGAAGAGACTTTTCTGGGGACGGTAGATAGGTCAGTTCAGAAGTGGGATGCAAACAAACATTTTGTTTTTAGGATAAAAGACCACATGTGTTGTGCATCCGATAAAAGGTTAAGTGGTTGAAAGGTTTGTTTGTATTAACACTTTTTGTTTTGCTAGTAGAGGTACATGCGTATGTATTTTTAAATTCTAAAATGAATGACCGCAGAATGGTTACATATCGAGAATTGGTCAAAGAAAATTTCTTTTTTAAAAACAGTAATTAAATTGTCAAAAAATGTTGTCTGGCATGTAGCTCCCGAGTAGCTTGGATGATATTGGTCTTAAGTGCTTAAATTGTATCTGCATTGGCTTGCAGGTTTTCGAAGCCCACAGTCGTAGTCACCGTGTTTAAAAAGTACCTGATCAGAAAAAATTGATTTAACCTAAAATTGTTGTCAAACTGCGAAGCCACTTATAAGTGCAGTACATTATATCTCCTCTTATTGTTTAGTCTCTGTCGTCACATTAACGCATCGACTTTTAAAACATAACTTACTTTACATAATAATTTAATATCCCACCAAACCATTTTCAAACTATCAAAACTAATCGAAATCATTAACAAGCTAATGTCGCATCACTTAGCCGCCACTAACTTCTAAAGCTTACTGCACCAACAGACAATACTTAAACCGATTTATTTCCCAAACTTAATCTCCATGACTTAACCATGCACCATCCATCACCGTGCATGCTGTCATTGGCACTATTTTGCATCTGCTTTACTCTGATGTCCCTTTGGTGTTTAGGATAACAGTCCTAGTCTTAGCTTGAACGCGTTTAATGTTGTCTAATTCCTAATGGTAAAGTGAGTAGCGATGGCAAAAGCGTCTGTTAGTTGCATCCTTGCGAATTTCTCTTCAAAACCCCATGACACTGATGGCTCACTGCGCTTTTGCTTTAGTCGCGCTTAACATCGCCAAGGAGCGAAGTGGAAGGCGTGGCGTCTACACAGAGCAACTTTCGGATGAGATAATAATAACGCTCAAACCCAAAGCGCTCGTTTCAACTTTACACGCTCTGATGGTTGCATTTATTTTAATATCTTCGAAAATCCTTTGGAGACTCGAATCTTCCAACCTAACGAAAGGGAACAACAGCAACAACAACGATAACGATGGCGACGAGGAAAAAGAAATATTTCGCCGACAAAAATGATACACAAACATAATGACAAGTCATATGCTCTTTTATTCGTTTTTGAAAGGGACCGTGAGTGGAAAATCGGATGCGGAAGACTTGTTATGCTGATGTATGTATATTAATCCCTTCGGTGTCACAGAGAAGCTAGTAAGGATTTTCTTGGAGGAGTTGCGCATTTTGATGTAGAACTAATATGTTTTTATCATTTTCAATACGATTTTCACAGAAATAATTATGACGCTAAGCAGCAAATATTTTGGCAAAAAAAAAAAATAGCGTAATTTGATTTTCGGTTTCCTTGACGTTTTTGTAACAGTGAGCGTTTCAAAAGGTTGCATAGGCATATCCTGCATAAAGTTATAGACATGAGAAAGCTGTCAATGCAATGGGGTCGTGTTTGCTTACTCTAGGCATCGAAAGCAACCTTGAGACCACTTCTGAGCAGTGTTTGAAGATGTTTAAGGATAATCCCGATGGAGTTTCTTTGTCATTTCAGGACCGTCGACGAAACATGGATCCACTGGTACACAAATTTTAAAGCATAGGTACACAAAATTTAATGTCAATAAGCTTACTACACTTTGATTATTCATGTTAACAATTTGGTGACAATTGTAAACAATGCTTTGAGAACGGAACGACAATGCGATAGCATTTTTGAAATACTCTTGCAAAATTCATCCAACTTATTCCACAAAGTGCTTCTAACAAACCGCATGATAAATAAGTCAAGCGGAAAATATTTTCTTGTTTAATTTTAAAATTTAATGATGTATTTTGTTTTAATTTAATACAAAAGACATTCTTTTTAAATATTCTATGTCACACCTTCCATTCCAATTATTTTGTGATTAATTGTGCATCATTAAAAATAAAGTATTTCCTTTCACCTGGATATCAAATTTTATTCTCGCAATTCATCCATTTGGCACAAATTGAAATTCCCATCAGAGATGAACATTTTCTCATTTTTTTTTTTTTTTTTGTAAAATTCTTTTTGAATTGTTTGTGTTCATTGCGTCAGAGAGGTTAGCTTATTTGTCATAAAAATCTTTGAGGTTAAGAGCATGTATTTTTATTTTTCGCATTCATTTTCGGTTGAGTTGGTTTTAATTCTTTTTCCGCCTGCAAGTCATGGAAAAATCCCCAAGGCTCTGGAAGCGAATATACATGGCGACTTTTAAGCTTCTGTGAAGGTAAAATGTCGTTTTTAGTGCCTTTTTTCATACTTTTTCTTCCGTTCTTGATTATTCGCTCAACAAACCGGAAGCCAATAAAACAAAACGCGATTATATTCCTTTGTTCCAACGAAAAACGAAACGTTATAAATTCTGATTTTTTTTCGAATTGGATTTTATGTTTGATTGTTAGAAATAGCAGCTAATAAACAAAACAAATCTCGCATGAATAGCAAGGAACGATAAAACTGGAGTTTGGATATAAAAAATACAAAGTTTCAAGATTTAAGTGGCCATATATTTGATATGACATGTTGTCATTAAATCGCGTCAGAACTCTGCACACACACCTTATTCAATTAATTTAAATAATTTTATCACGGACCATGTTCCTCAATAACATTAAGAATATGGCAATTGACAGCAAAAACATAGTTAACCTCATTTATTTTATTGTATTCTTGCAATTTAGGCGGTCCTTTTTGGCGAAATATCCTTATGCCTTTCGTGTGTGTTTTCGAAAACAAGGGTCACAACCAACTCCTTTGGGTTTTCAGTTGTTGTCGCTTTAAGGTTAACCAAAAATCTCAATTTGTTTTCGGTTGGTTAACGTTTAAAGGATTCTTCGCTATGCTGGTTTCTATACGCCATATTAGGATGAACATTTGAGAGATTAATATGCCTCATTTTGTTGTGGAACGGATCCTTAATTAAGCGAAAATGAGTTTTGTTAAATGAACATAGAGGTTTCTTATATATAAAAAAAAAAAAACATAAAACACCACGTGTGTCGTTATCCCAAAAACTAAACAAAAAAGAAATAATACGATTAATTCAAGGCTGAGACGACGGCAGACATTGGAAGGTTCAGGTTATAGGCCGAAGATTTATCTTGATTTAGAACTTTACCCTCTTTTTTGAACTATGCTTGTATGTCGGTTTGTTAGGTAACGGCGATTAAAGGTTCAAGATTTATAGAATTTTGTGAACTTATGGGTTCATTTCGTGGAATCCAAAGAAACAGAAAATGTATTTTAAGAGCAACATTATTTAGCGTTTTCAGAAAATATCTTTCAAACAGTATTTAAATGTTCAATAAATCATAGCCTCGAAGAGCTGAGGAATTGGTTTTGTGGTATATTACGCACCCTTTTCACCAGGAATCACACAAATCTAGTCACTCAAAATCATGAGAATTAAGGAGAACGAAGATTATTGCCTATTTTGATTTCAGAAACAACACTGAACTAGTTCATTCGTCTTTTCAAAATTATTCACTCAAAAAGATCTGAATCACCTAATCACACGTACATTATTTGTTTTCAAACCCCACACGAAACTTCCCCTTTTACAATTGTGTACACACTGTGTAAACATTGTTTAAATGAAAAATACAACAATGGGTTCAGGTTTTTCCTGCAAAATCGGCTGTTAGTCTGGGCTGACATTTTGATAACACGAAAAATCGTCCTTCTATGGACAATATACCTCATCCTAATTGAAAAATAGGTGTCTTTTATATGTTCTTACCTTCTATCTGCTGTCAGTACTGATATATTCATGCAATTCTGTATATTTCACCCTTTTTTTGAAGGTGAACAACTTTCCTTAATTTTGACTGCTATGAAAACCGCGGAGAATTAGAGTTCGAAATTACAATTGGTATTTCTTTATGCAAAGCAAAAGCAATTCATACATATTCGTTCTCCATGATTCTCATGCATTTGAGGGAACATTATTTACCAATTTCAATTCTAATCAACATATCTCATGTTATTTTGCCTTTCGTTATACAGGCAACTCTTCGAAGGAACAGCGCAAATTTACTATATTGAAATTTTTAAAGTTCCCATCCTACAAAAGTCCATTAAGAGGGAAAGCACTTATAGCAGTTTTCGACATCAAAATCAATATTGCTCAACAAGGTGCACTCAAATCCGTATTGAAAAACGACAAACTGGCAATAAAACTTTCAATAAATCAACTCATTGAGCTCAGTAAGGATATACATACATTTTGCCCTCGCAAATTAAGCTCATGTCCTTCATTTTCGAAACAATAATTTCGCATTGCACGATAGACTCATAAATAAAAAAAGATACTCTTTCTCAAATGGGTGCTCTTGCTCTCTCTACCCACGACAAAACTTTTCCATCAGAAATTACTTCTCAAAGCAAACCAAAAAAACAAAAGAAACTGAAAAGAAATAAATTCCAGTAACTGAACCGTAGTAATGTGAATGCGAACCATAACCATGAGTTTTATGGAATGCAGAAATAAAAGGTCACGTTTTATGATGGTCGTCCTCTTGCCAAGCTTTGAGCAGGACACAAAAATGGAGTGCCTCGACATAACCAACTTCTTCGAGGGTAAAGTTTTAATATCGTGACGAATGGCTGTCAAAAATGGAAACTGAAAAAAATATTAAATTCAATGAGAAGGTAGAAAAAAAGTGAAATATATACTGATTGACGACATTGCATAAATATATATTAAATTAAAAATATGTATACTTTTTTTTATTTTTCATTCGTTCTTTTGCCGTTTCGAGCTATTGCGGTGGTGAAAATGGTCATAAGTTAGAAAACTTCTTTTTTAGAATAAGTTTGTGAAATGGTTAAAATTGCGGAAATATACTATTGTTGAGGTACTTAGCCATAAATAACTCTTGAGTGGTCAAAATAGTTCACGCTCATTGACTCCCATGACAAAACTATAGCGTGTTTATGAGTTCAACAAGCTTTAGTTCAACATCATGATGGATATCGATATTTTCGGCAGGTCAATGGGCTTGGTTTATCGACAGCTACGGGCGCCGCACCGGCGTTGCGATTGGGAGCTCAATTTAAAAGAAAAGACGTTCTTTGTTGTATTCATGACTTGAATAGAATTGAAGTGAAAACGAAGAAATAATTTTTTCGATAGGATATGAAATCTAAACTTTAAAAAGGATTGATTTCGAAAGCAACCAAAAAAGACACTCAAATTACCAATGTTGATTTCTCCTCTCCATTCTGTCATCATTTGTTAATTCTTCCTAACGTTTCCAAGGTCAACAATTCGGAACAGTCAGCAAGAAAACGGATATTAGAATCCAAATCAACAAAAGTCAGTCGATTATAATTTTGTCCTTCTTTTGCTTTCAATTCCGACCCAACTTCATTTGAAAATATTAACAACATCTGCGTTGAAAATTATTAATATTTTTATTTTTGCTCCCCACCTTATCTTTTTTTAATAATTTTTTGTCCACGTGTCAAATTATACAAACAATCTGTCTGTATATAAGTGAGTAGAAACGACACAACCCAGATCCAGAATGGAAAAAAAACTTCCCTCTGAAGAAGGTAATTGATATTACACGTTTTGGAGTAGTGGCAAAAAGGTTTTTATTGAGAAAATTCCAGGATATTGACTCAATTTGCAAGCAACGGTACTTGGCTATGGGTTCTTTCTTTTTTTTTGGATCTCAAATGTTTTTCTTTTTCATTAAAAAAGGTTAAAAAAACAGTCCTTCTAATTCCGACGGGAAAAAAAACAGAGGGACGATTTTGCTTGTTTTGCTTATATTTTGTTTAGCAAGAAGAGTCGTTTCTTAAGGGATTAATGTTCAAAACATTTATCAAACAAATTTTTCTTGTTTTTTTTTAAATTAAAGCAAAGTCCGCATTGGGCTTCTGTAAAACAATCTTTTATGTTTCTCCAGGACATCTTCAATCAAAACAACTTTTAAGAAAACTTGACGATTGTGTATATTTTGGTTGTAGAAAATGTTCGCATTCGAAACTTATTTTCTAAATGCACATGCTCTTACGATCAAGGATATAACTCACTTAAAAATCAAAATGAAATACTCCAACGCATAAAGCAAAACATCAAATCAACTTTAAACATTATTCTATCAATATTCTAATCATCCCCAATCGTTTCTTGAATAAAATAAACCGAAATACATTCAAAGAACCAATAAAAACTCAATTTACTTTAAATAAACAACAATCCAACTTTGAATACACTTAAACCAATTTTCTTTGGAGCAATATTTATGGAAGTATAATAAACAGAAATAATCAAGTGTCCAATTCTTTCTATCAAAATTATTTCGACCAACTCCAATAGCCTAGAGTCCGTAAATCATTTAACAAAAGCAATATCCTGAGAATAAGGACAGCTTGAGCGTTAGTTGGTCTGTTATCACTTGTAACCTTTGGCAATGGCACGTGTAGAAGTAATAATATGCTTCAATGTTGTTTTATAGGTTTTAGCGAAAAGGTCAGGAGATGAAAGTTTTTCTTTCTCAAAGAAGGTAAGCGGTAGGTACTTTCCGATATCAACAAATTGGTTATTGTTTTCGTTAAGTTTTATCCGTTTCAAAGGGTCTTTAACCCTTTTCAGTTCTTAGAATATGGGTTACGCGTGTTTTGATGAGAGTTTACTTTGAGATGAATAAGGTCAAAGAAGTTACTTTGTCATTCATTGAATTCCTGTTAAGAAGGCTTTATAAGTCTTAACTCTTTGACGTTTCACCAAAACGCTTTAAAAAAAACACACGGCTATACAAAAAAAGATCATAGCTATAAAATATATTTTCTCTTAAACGAGCCCGTAAAATTTAAACACAAAATTTAGTTTGAATATCATTCCACGCTTTTGTCTTTTGCTTCAGCGATTTGGCGGTTGTGAGCCTTGCGTAAGGACCCAACGTTCGATAGCCACCATTAATGCGTTTCAAATATCCCAATCGTTCAAGTGTCATTACAGCCGAATCAATTTGAGAAACAAGATCACCATTGGCAAAACTTCTGCAATCACAAAATAAAAGATTAAACTAAATTTGACAAATAATATTCACATTACTCTTGCCGCAACAGCTCCACGAGATCCATGTGGCCCAATCCGTCCTTATATTTTGGATGGTCTTGAAACATTCTTACAACATCAAACACGAAAAGTGGTATGTGCAAATAGTAAATGTTTTTTAAAACAATATCGCGATTCTCCTCATATTTATAACATAAAACCATTTGTTGGCTTTTAATATTTTACCAATCGAAAATAATAGCAAAATATAACCCGTCGAAAGCCTTTCTGAAGCTGCTTCGAAAAAAAAAAACGAACTTTGACTTTAAAAGCGAACGTAGTTCTTACTAAACTAAAACAGGTAGGTTGCCTGAAATTATTTTCAGATAATATTTCGACTGAGTGGGCGTCTGGATCTTATCCCCTGTCCATCCAGTACAAGTTTGGCCTGCAACCTCAAACTTGTCGTTCAAGCTGCTGGAATTAAACACTTGTAAAGCGATAAACAGACTTAACTTAACTTCCCCAAAAGTTAAATTCGTTAGAATTGTCTTACAGTGGGATTAAATATTATTGATCCATATGCAAGATTTTGAAATCCTTGCAAGTGCAGTTTTACTATAACTGGCTTCTAGTCTATTAACATAATGCAGTTTTAATTTTAGGATGAAACTTTTTTTTGTCAGCATTACAGTCAGAACTCAGAAGTGGGAACACTGTTTTTATTAGAATATTCACTCACGTGGCTCCTGAACGTGAACGTGCGATACTGCGATGTTATATGAAATGAAATTGTGTGTTTCAGAAAATTCATTTCTGTGTGTCATTGACACTCATTGTTCATTTTCGTGTTCTCTCTTAAAGGACTTGCGCACTGCATATAGAAATTGAAAAAAAAAAGTTTCTCTTTGTGCAGAAATTCTGCCACCAGTTGATTTATATTCATATCGATTCACTTTCACATTTCTATTTCATTTCAATTGTATTTATTATTGCTTTAATGTTCAAGTCCAAGGGTTTATTTTTCATTGAAGGCTTTTTGGTTAGAGCATAATCAGGCATTTCCTCTCTGTAAATTTAGCTATCTACTAGATGCAAATTTATTTGTTTTCACTTTTTCTCTAAGATCTCTTGTTTTTGCATTGAAAATAAAATAAGTAAAATAATGTACTCTTAAATTTCATATTTTTTCATGAAAACAGTAGAGCGCCTTAGCATTTTTGAAACAAAATGGTTTACGATCTACACAATTTTGGTTCTTGTCTTGAATGCACTTGCACAATGGTTTGAGTCCTGAATTTCATGTGTTTTAGAAAATAAGCTTTATGGTATTTAACTTTTCTTAAAAAGTTCTAATATTTAATTTGAAATAATAACCTATACAAATGACGTGTTGATAATATTTTTAGATGTTTGGCGTAGTGAGGGTGTAAGTTTATTTAAGGGTGGAGCTTCATCAAAACCTTACCTCCAGACTACATAAAAATTACCTTTTTGACACTTTCATAAGTAATCATTAACGATTTAAAAACATATTTGTATGTTTTTTAATTTCATTAAAAAAATGTTTAGGAAAGATTTAAAGTGCACGGAGGTGTCGGCGTAATAAAAAATGTGTTTGTTCCTATTAACTTTTAACATGTTCTCCTGTTTTACATAACTCCAAAGCCTCTTTGATGAGACCTAGAACGTTTGTTATTTCTCCATTAGTTTATGTGAACAAAATGGCTGTTGACTATGTCTTCTATTTATCTTGAAGAACGAAAGCTTCTCTTATGGACCGGTAGTAAATGGCTTGAGCAGCTATAGATCCATCACTGGTGATCTGATGGTTTATCTCATGGAACACTGGAAAAGATCTTTGCACCGTTTTGGGGAAAGTGAGATTATAACACTTAATTTTGCAGAACCATTTGATACAGTTTGGCATCAAATTCTGTTATCGAAAATGCATGCATCCAGTTTCAGCCCTTCTTTGGCTTACCTTTCGAAGTATTGAAATTCGTGTTGGACGGATTCACGTCTGATACCCATGAAAAATAAACGCTGATGTGAAACAGAGCCTCAGCCATTCTCAAAATTCTCGGAATAGATGTATATCAAACCGTCGATATGATCAAATACGCGAGTCGCCAAAAAATGCAGGTTTTATAAGAAGATTCAAACAAATTTTTTTTCCAGATCTGGCATACATTTTAGTACAAATTTGACAACGGATTTTGCGTTTTTGCACCTCGTCCACAGCACATCAGAGGAGGTATACCTAGAGTCGCAACTCAAGACATTTTGCTCTCTTTCGACCTTAAAAATTAAATTTGATAAAATTTCCATATCAATGCGAATGTGTTGGTTTCTCAAATGGGCCGAACCAATACATTAGCATTCATAAGGCTTAGTGGTTAGGTGCGTTGCTAAGCAGAAAGTCGTGAGTTTGAGTCCAACTGGTGCCTATAGTTTTTATTTAATCTTTCACTGTCTCTTGCGAAGAAGTGACAAAACTTCCAAGAGTCATGAGAATCTATCATGAAAAAGTGCTTTGCAACTTTGCCGTTCGGAATCGGTGTTAAATTGTAGGTCCCCTCAATTCTTCACAGGCACCAAGAGAACTGTTGATGATAGTAAGCCACTTAGGCCTTGGCTCTTTAAGAGCTGTCACACCACTCTATTTTTTCGATTTTTAAAAAAAGGAACGAGTTGCGACTCTAGGTAATACCTCCTCTATGGTCCACACGATGAGTGGCTCTATTGCTAATCCACAAACAACAGCCAACGCTTCCAATATGTCCACCAAACTTAAATGTCGATAAAAAATTACAATTCGATGCTTTTCTAGAATTGAAAACAGAAAAAGCCGCTTTTACCACTCTTTCTTCCACGTGACATTTGCCAATCATTAAGAATTCCTTTTTCAAGCCCCAGGCAGCTATATTTCATGTGAGGTTCGAAACAAGCAACCATATTTGATGGTTGTGTCATTTTAAGCGAATGAACAAGATCAACAGTGCTCCGGACAGAACTCAGGAGAAACAAAAAAGGGGGAGGGGAGTCTCAGATTCAATTCATAACCTTGTTTTTTTGATTGGTTCATCTGAGTGCTTTAAAATTGTTATCAAAAAATTACTGCACCTATTTTGCTTTTTTTTTGTAAGAAATTACAATTTATATTTGTGATATAAAAAAATGCCTCTGATCGCTACAGTCGTAGTCAATTTCAGTCCCAAGATAATAGCAATAACCTAACTGAACCAAACTGGATTTTCTTATCATCCTTTCAATTTAAATCCAAAATAACCAAGTGCCAATGGCAAAAACTAACCCAACCATCATAAACGGCCGTGATCACCCAAAATAAAAATAAAAAATGATTTTGACCTACATATTCTATTAAGAATCTTCGAATCTACATTTCATCAGCCCTACTTAGGTAAGAAGTTCACGTGAGCTATAAATGGGCATTAAATTGTATTTTTGTTTTTTTCAAAATCGCAAAACTCGTGTTTAAACCTTATGACCTCCATCCGTCTAGATCGGAAGCTACGGAAGGACGGTCATAAATTTGAGAGAATGTGGGTGTTAATCTACAAAATAAACTTAATAGTCTATCAAATCAAAATTCTCTGATAAAAGAAAGAAAACAAAACATAACTGTCAATTTATATGTGCAGCGTGTATGTTTCTCGAGTGTCATCAACTTTAAGAACATCACATACATCATACACAGTCGCTGAAAATCTGGACCTATTGAAAAACATAACTGGTTCCTTTTTTTTTATTTAAAAATAAGATGAATCCCCTCATAGTTTTAATGGATGTCAAATAATCAACATAATGTTTTAAGTACTGCAGAGGTTTCAAAGTTCTGAAAATATGTCTCACACAAAAAAAAATCTTTCTCAGATAAGGTTTGATAGTCTCGCAGAAATACAAATTTTTAAAATTGATAAGAATATTAAATTTGTTTGTATTTAAATTTAAAGCACAAATCGTAGGCGTTTATGACTTTGACAAGTTCCAAAAAATAATTTTACAGCTTTGAACGAAGTTCAACAATATAAAAATCGTTTTTGAGATAGCCATTTTTATAGAAACGCAATTGTTTTAAACATTATTAAGTTCAGTAACGAGTAAACATTGTTTAAGTCAACCACACCCATGAAAAATTTACAACTAATTTCGACTGCATAATTTTAAACCCAAGACTAACACTATTTTTAGGAAATGTAATATTTTTATGATTTTCTAGTGCGGTGATGCTTCAAGGAACTACTGCAGTTCTTGATGCAGAGTTCGTATTCGTCTTTCTGAATTATTTTCCTTACGAAAAAATACTTTATTCCCAGACACAAAATGCTGTGAATGAAATACTAAAATCTACATAGCTTATACTCTACAAATCACTCCCATTGCGAAATTCAAAGCACGTGACACGACTATTTCCTATAATTTTAAGCCCTTTATCTCTATCTCTCTCTCTATGCCTCTCTCAACTACGAAATAATTGCAATTATTGCATGAGAAAATAAAAAAATCCAATATTCCTGTAACCTTCGAGATTTACTTGTAAAAAGATCATTGATCTGGCTCTAATTCATGACACGAGTCAATAGTATTGAATACCTTGTTAATCAAAGAGGAAGTGATGCAAGTTGAATCGCAACACGACAGAATTTACAACTCATTCTTATATGAATGAATAGTTTGTCTCGGCAACTCGGGCGTATGCGCAACTTATTTTTTACTTACTTAGTGAGCGCGCTTTCGTTATAAAAATATTTCAATGAAGCAATGCACGATGACTGGACTTGCTTAGAAATTTGATCATTTGAACAGACGCAATTTCTTAAAAAAATGCAGCGTCACTACTACCGGCGGCGGCCGGTGGCGGTGGCGCTTCTATAAATTAATAAAATGGCGCCTTATTTATGGTTTCTTAAAACGCAGTCAAATAAGCATGGCTTGTGTAAGTTAAGTTTAGGCTTGCATAGCTACATGACTGATGATGGGGAAAATTTACATTGAATGAAATGTGATACTTTGGTATTCTGTCACAAGGAGTGTTTTTTGCTAGAGTGATTTAGATGAAATGTACACTTTTCAAATGACATGACGTTTATTTGTCAATACTTTCGGAAATGTCAAGAAGGAATGTTTGAAGTAAGTGATAAGTGTTGGAATTGACGTTAAACACATCCGAAGGTTAGGGAATTGGAATTCCATTGAAAAATGTTGATTGATTTATTTTATCAATTGCAAAGCCGTTGAAGAAATCTTATCAAGAAATCAGTACTGAAATTTCATAATGATCAGCTTGTTATATAAGTGTTATGTTGACTCAGTTGCTTTTTAACTCAAAAACGTGTTAACCGGGAAAAGGAAGTTCGCTGATAAATTCATAATTATTTTTTGCAAAGATTAAAAAATAGATTACACGAGTATTTGGGAAATTCTTGTGTCGTTTTTTTAATAATCTGACCTTTGATCGTCTGGTGATTTTTAATTGCGAAATATTACGTAGTTCACACATGGCAAGTTTTGCACTTGTTATCGGGATTAAATGTGGTATGACCATAGAAAATTCCACTTCTTTATTCTTCATATCGTTTGACATCAAGATTGGTAGCTCTTCTCAACTGTACGACCAAATTGTTACTTTAAAAAAAAGGACAGCCGATTTAGAACAATCCTTAAATTCGCAAAAGTAAGGTATAAGGACATGCAAGTATCTACGTAATATGCGCGCAATTTTCATAATCTCTAATCATGAACTATCAGCTAACTCAAGCAAACCCCAAACATTGACATTGAATTTAAATTCTATGCCCCAAGTCCTAGGAAATTAAAGCAAGAACAAATCCCCGGAAGTATCATGGCATAAATGATTAAATCTCATCTCCGTTAACATACTTCAGATTACGTCGTTGTCATGGCCTCTCGACGTGCATAAAAATACTTGTTCATGCTTCCCAGTAACGCACTCGAACGTCTTTGATTTATTAATAATAGAATCAGGACCTCTGACTTATTGAGTTGTCTTATCACAACTGATTGAGTTTTTTTGTTTTTTAATAAAAACAAATTACAATTTAATGCAACATGCGTTTTTGTTTGTATAATTAACATTAATGCTCTCTGTAGAACATCAACTGTATCAGTCCAGCTCTAGCAATTAAGATTGAACTTGAATGATTTAAATGGGCAATGTTGATTACAAATTTGTACACATTAGCAGCATTGTTGATTGGCACGAGACCGACACATAGTGTAGATAAGCCGGCAAATGGCTCTGCTGCGTTTTTGGATAAGACTTAACAGTGACAAACGACCTTCGCACTTTTTAAGAACCAGAATCTATGCGATGTGTGTTTTCCTGATAAGGTTCATTGATTGATCCAATTTTGTGAAACCCCCAGATTAAAATGAATTCATTTCTAAGTTCTAGCAATAAGCTGATTAAAAAACTACAATCAAAATAGAAAACAAACGGCGCCGAGCCGTTTCACTTGTCTTACCTCGTCTGGCATTGTGCCAGCTCTAATCTCTATTAGTCAAGTAGAAGCAAGACACACCATAGCCTTAATAGCTAAGTAATATTTCTGAATTATTCAATGTTCATATACTTTAACGAGAGAGAGTTAGAGTCTTGCCCTTCTGCCGCTTTCAGCTAATGCTGAATTAAATGAGTCAATATTTTGGGTTTGCACACATTTTTTTTCAAAAACAGTGTACAGCAGCTACTGATAACAAAGTTCGTGTGGGTGGCGTTCAGATCAACTAAAGAAATTGAAACAATCAACACGCGAATTGCCAATTTTGATCCCATTACGTTTTGTTTTATTGATACTGACTTTTTTGAGAGAGAATAAGAGAGTATTGGCTTATCAGCTGTGCTTTAAGCTGTTATCTCAGTTTAACACGTCTGAGAGAGAAGACTTGAATCAATCCCTAGGTGGGGATACTCAAAATCCCATTTTTCTATATAAAACTGATCGTTTAAAGGGAAGTCCTCAGTTTTATAACGAAGACGTGTTTGAAAACAGATTTAATTTTGAACATTTTAACTAAAAATAAACCCTTTTACGGTTTGTGATTTAAAAATATTTCAATTTTATATTGACCACTACTGTTTTGGTGACCGAGAGTTAAACACAAATTATTCAAAATGCAATTCAAAGTGAGTTTTCAAAAATTTTGTGTTTGCTAACAAAAATAACGATTTTTATTTTTTTTTTCATTTGCGGACGACGGCTTACCATTTACTTTTATGGATTATACAGCCCTTGTGATTAATTTCATTCTTTTGAAGTTTTGTTTAATTATTTTAAATGGGGTTCGAAATGTGATTTTAAAAAAATACCTAGAAAGAGTCCTTACACTTTTTCCGCTAATTCCCAAATTGACATAATTACGAGTACAAGACAAAGTACAGCCTTCACTGAATTTCACTAAATCCACAGCGTAATTTTGTTGTGAGTGCATCCGCTTCCAACTTTTGATAATTCAAAAAAAAAAACCAAAAGTCTCAAAAACACTTTGCTGAGGTCGATCGAAAATCCACATTATCAAATAGGGCGCCAGGGGCGCAGATCAATGAAGCATTTACCCCGGACCTTCCTTTTTCGGCTTTGATTAAAATTTTGAGCAAAGTCCAGAACGTGCCATAAGTCTCGGAGTATTTCAAAAATATTTGCTATCAGTTTTTTTTTTGCAAATTTGTTTCGCTGATTTTGCGTAGTTTGTAGTAATTTTATGATTTGTTTTGTCTTCTCAATCGCAACTATGCAGAGTTTTTAATGTCAATACAAAAACAATTAAATATCAAGTACCTACACTGGTCTATTGATTAAAATCTGAATTTCAAACATATGTACGTTCTACTTTTTGCCACATCCCTTTTCCCATTAAATAAAGATTTTTCGTATAGGAAGTCACACAGGAAAATTCCGCTTAAACGCCAACCTAGTCCTTCTTTAAGGATACTCTCTGCAAAAAGTAAAATTTTAGTCGTGAGATCCGTTTCTGAAAGGCTATAAGGCACTACCAAAAACTATAAAGTCTTTTAAGATCTTTTTGAAAGAATGTCAAATTGCAAAATTCAAAACTCTGAGGAAGAGGCCGAAAGCTTTCTGTTCAATTCTTCGCCATTCAGATCGAAAAACGGGTTTGATATACTTCTGCGTTGTACTTTCAAGCTAAACTTAAGATATGGGCCTTCAAGTCTTCAGGGACTCATAAAAATGCAATCCGCGCTGCTCAGTTAAAGATCAATAAAAAAAAAAAACAATCGAATGCAAACAATTTGATGTCAATCCCATCTTAGTCTACATAAATATCTCTCGAACCCGACACTAAAAAAAAAAAAAAACAAGAATAACAATATTTCAAAACAAACATTTAAAACTAACCATTTCTTTTCTAATTTTTTTTCCTCCAGTTGATGCATTCTGAAGCCGTCTACTTCCTTCTAGTCGTTGCTTGCATATTTTCTCTAGTTTCGTCACGTCCGGCAGAAGATCTAGACTCATATGATGGCGAATACGATGGACACCTCAGTGCAGAAACAATTCGAAAAATTCAGCAATGTGACATGAACATGAGAACCATGGAACTCTGCATGCGCTGTGCCAAAGTAACCAAATCCCAAATTGTGTATCCACTGTGTTGTGGCAATGAAGACAGTGTGCAAGATTGGTGCCAACGGTATATTTTCTTTGCACAAAATACGTAAAAATAGTTAAGGAGATATATTTTTGGTTAATTATTTCATAAGTCTATTTTTTTGTATTATAAACTATCGTATTGCCATTGCATATTTATTCACTCATGTTTATTTATTTGTGTAAGACAAAAAAAAAATTATTATTTTTTTCATTAAAAAAAATGTAACAAAATGCTATATTGATCTGTGATCTTGTAAGTGCTGTACTGTATGTAGTTTTAAGAAATCATTAACAAAAAGAAATTATAACTAATATAAAAAACATACAAGCAATTGTTTGATTTTTATTTTTAAATAGACGACCCGATAAACGTTTTTTTCATTTAACGTTATTGGGATCACAACTCAGTAATCAGACCTAACACATTGACCCAAACTCAATTCATCCTGGCTGCCGAGATATTTGCATAAGAAGAAATTCTTTATATGGGATTACAATTAGCAGAGGGTAAAAACCAAAAAAATGGTAATGTGATAATAGCTCGGTAACACGACATTGCAGATAGTTTTGATTTTCAGTGAATGATAGAATGCGAATCGAATTTGTTTCCGCATATCACAAGATATAGGCTACGTCGGAAAATTGATAGCTCTGGCAATTTCAAATCGTGGTAAATTTTCTAAAGGCAGAAATTGAAAGAAGTTATTTTTTGATTAAAACTCTTTAACCGAATGCTTCAGAAAGTATTCGCGTTCATTGGCTGAAAGAATACTTGTTGGCCCTTATTTTGATGTACAATTATAAAACGGCTGCGCGAAATAGTTTGCGAATAATTAACATGTTTTCCAATATCTCGGCTTGGAGGCCTTCTTAAAACTTGAAACCTATTAATCACAATAAGCTAGAGACTAAAATCAAACAAATATATTTTTTGGGGTCTACTATAAAAGGTCGAATGCAAATATCGCAAAAACAAATTTTCCGGATATAAAATGTCGAAAAACAAAAATTTCGAAAAAAAAATCACGAATGCTAAAATCTGAACCATCATCTGAAAAATTATTTATTTTCTCGAGATTAGTTAGTTTGTTTAAGCCTAGTATACAGTTCCTCAAAAAAAAAAAAAAAAACTAATGTATTTCTTATGTGAGAGATTTTTGCCAAAAAAAATTATTTTTTCATTTCACCACTGTGATCCGAGCTGTAAACTATAATCGAAAAAAAAAATTATACTCACCTCATTTTTTTTTTTTCACACAAAACAATGAGCTTCTCATTGTTTTGGCAGAAAAAATTTAAAATATTCGTCAGTGACAGCTAATTTATTTCTCAGAAGTTTTTTCATGAAAAAAAATTTTTGTTTCACCACTTATTTTTTTTTTGTCACAACGAACTGTATACTAGGCTTTAGATAAAAACAAAAGTGGTTTAAAGTTTTGTTAAACAGTACGGAAAAGATGAATACTTTAGTCTGCAAATGCGAATGCTCAAATGTTTATCTTTTTTACCTCAGTGAAATTCGTGACTATTTCGATGCATGTAATCAATTTTCCGAAAGTAGAAAGCAAATCGGAAAGTTATTTGACAGAAACTAGATAGGTACAAAAATCAGAAATCTATCAGTATTTAGTGTCGTGGAGACCAAACGAGAGAAATTTATTTTTATTTATTTTTTTATTTTTTATTTTTTTTTATTTATTTATTTATTTATTTTATTTATTTATTTATTTATTTATTTGACTATAACGGTTTCTTAAGAAGCTGAGCTCAAAACACTTTTTATTTATTGAATATTTTGTTGAATTGTGTTAAATTTTGATGAATTAACTAAATATTTGTTGTTTTGTTAAGAGCCGATTTTTCAATCATCGAAAAAAAAATTAAAATAACAAACTGGCGAAAAAACTTATCTGAGTATTAATCGGTCGAATAAATTAGAGCGTTTTTTGTCAGATAAAGTCTATCTGATGATTGAAAAATCCAACATTTGGTTATTTGTCGAATAAACACAATTTGCCTGTTTATCTGACGATTGAAAAATCAGCTCTAAAAGAAAAAAAAAACATAAAATTATGAATTAAATTACAAAACATGTTTTCTTTCAGAAATGTAATTAAAAAATAACTTTCGAATTACCTTTTTTTTTCAAGATTTTTTCGAGATATTGTCCTTCTAGATTTTTGTATGTTCTAGATTTTTTTCCCGAGGGACTTAAAAGGAGATGAAAACCGTGACTCAGGTGGTGCACACAAGTGGAAAAGTGCCTAAATCAACATGGAGTGCAAAACTGGATGCCCAAGTCCACTGTAGACTGTAGCTCCCCACCTTAAGTAAGTAGGGGAGAGTGGGTATTTTTGGGACACAGGGGGATGCATGCAGGATGATTGGGACATCACTATCCCACCCCATAGTTGTCCCAATCCTATTGCTCGCATAAGGAATGGGACAAACCCAATCCTCCTGCTCGCAGGAGGAATGCGACAAACTGAGTTTGTTCATGAAATGATTTTTTGCTTTTCTTCTGTTGGACTTTCACCTTCTTTTTAACGTAAAATAGGTTGCCAAAATGTTATTTTTTCCTTAGAAATCGTTTTTGCTGAGATACGATCTATAAGATTTTGGCAAATTTAATTAAATTAATTAATTTAAATTTCGAAAAGTGTCCCAAATATACGCACTCTCCCCTAAGTAAATAAGTAACTCCGCAGCTAGCCTTGCACATATTTTTAGTTTTCTGTAACTGATAGAGGGCAAACAGATTATTATTTTTGATATAAGCAGAATGGAGCTAGAAGCTCCACTTACGCAATTCAAGCTTTTATCTCACTAATTGAACCCTCAAACCGGAATTTTGTTTGTTTGTTTGAGAAGCTTAGTTCTTTAACTACATAATGTTAATTTCATGACGCAATTCAAAAAGGATAAACAGTGATTAAGCTTAAAATATAAAAGGACCTCAAAAATCCCTTTTGCCCCAGTAGTGGGGTAAGACGGACCCAGCAATGGGGCAAAAAGATGTATAATTTTAATGTATTTTATTTGTATTCAGTCAAAACAAAAACACAAAATACTTAAACAAAAAATACTTTCAACCAAAACAATAATCAAAACATAGCTTAAGAAAATAACAAAAGGCTTAAAAAATAAAAGTTCAACACAATAGGTAAATCGTTAACAGAGAATCTTTATATAGCCGTACTACGCGAATGTGGAATTTTTTTTCCACACTTTGTCTTCCCCAGTCACTGCAATATTCAAAAATTCAAGACCAACCTCACCTGTGCTTTAGCATAAAAAGGGAATATGAACACCTCGAGTAGTGCTCATCATAAAAAAAAATTGAATTTAAAATAAATTTTATTCTTTCATTAAAACAAAAAACAAAAACATTTAAGATAAATAAATTAATCTTTCTAGCGACAACAAAAGCTCAATAAATATTTAAATAAAAAAATAACAAACAGGCAGATTTAAACACTGATCCACTTTGCCCCGCAACGTTCTGGTTCTAATTGTCCCGAATAGACTTTTTTGTGTTTAGTTAAAATAAATGGAAAACTTACCTTACTTTTTTTGTTTTTCTGGTTAATTAAATGATGTGGTTTAATCTTGCATTTTTCTCAAACCAATTAATTGTCCTTCTACTTCTTGAACACCTTTTCTGAAACTTACGTTTTCTTAAGAAAATAACCAATTTCAATCTCGTTTGAATAAAAACGGCAGTAACTTCACTATGTTACTGAAACTAGGAGATGTGTTGAAAAAGTAGTTCTTTTATTAGTTTTCATGAATGAAATGAAGATGGGACTAATATCATAGCCGAAAATGGGCTAAGATCGTTTGCCCTGAGGTTCTTTTGGCCCCACCCTCTCCTAGGCTTCCTGGGAATATAAAGAGTTCTTGCAGTTGGAAGTCGCGGCAAAATATTTGCAAATAATTTACATTTTAATCAATATCTCCGCTACCAATCGATGGGGTTCGATTTGAGGTGTTTTTTGAGACAAATTTTCTGAATACCGAAATCGAAAGATATTATTATTAATTTTTTTTTTTGCTAATTATAACTGTGAAACCGAGTGACGAAAAAAAAGATTCGCTTTCAATGGCAGATAGAATAGTTATTAGCGCTTTATGTAGTCAAATTGGTACCTTATCTACCTTCACAATTTCTTAGAATCCTGGTTAACGAAATACTTACAAATGTATTTCTTCACGGCAAAAAATAATCAAGTGACTTCAAATTAATTTGCAAAACTTGTTTGAAATATTTGCAATACTATTCATTGAAAGAAGATCTAATAAAAAGCAAATTTTTCTACGCGTCATGCTCAAAGATCTCCAATATCTTAATCTTCCACCTGTGTGAAGTTATAACCATTATCAAAAATCTACTTCACATTTTATCAATCAAATTAAAAAAAAAAAAATACAGATTTGTTTCGTCTTTGGATGGTAGAAGAAGCCAGAAGGTGAGTTCAAAGTTTAGTTAAGAAAAAAAAACGATAGTGAGTAATCCAAGTCCATCTATAGAATTTTTGAAAAATCACGCATCAAGGTAATGAGAATGACGAAAATGTCTGGGAAGTGATCTGATAAGAAAAATTGCTATGAAATTATTGAATGGAATATTTTACTTCAAGAAAAACTATATCTACATCCAAGATTATCAATGTTACATGTTTAAAAACTCACTTGAACTTTGAAAAAAAGAAACCCTTATAATTGAAATACATAATTATGTTCTTGTTATAAATTATGATATTTTTACAATAGAAAAAATATGAACTAATCTATGTACATCATTTACGAATTTTTACAGTCTCTGAGGATTTTCAGTGATAGCAAAATTATTCACATCTTCAAGTAAGTTAGTAAGTAAGTATTCATTTTTTGATTTGATGTTTTGATACAATTGTTAACAATTAAATTAATTTAAAGTTACAGCATTGCCGTCAGCTGGGTTGGCAAGTCTGAAAAAAATTATCTTTTCGTTATAAAATAATAAAATAGGTAAAGAGAAAAAAGAAAATATACTATTCAAATTCTTATATTAGTAATCCTATATCTACTTATAAATATCTGTCAAGAATGAGGCGAGTATTTTCCAGTTAGTTTTGTTCAAAAGTTTTATGGTTTCTTGCATTGATAGGGATCTTTTACCGAAATACGAATTTCGCGAGAATGGCACATATAAGTACTTATGAAGTGAAAGTAGTCTTCTTTGGATTTTAGAATACAAAACTGGTTGAAGCTTCCATTATAAGGGATTCCGTTAAGAGGTCTCATCTTGCTTTGAAAACTAAAGAGATTTTCTTGAATCGTTGAAGTAGTTTGATTAGTACGCGGTCAGACTGAGTTACTTACTTACTTATAGTGGCGCTTCAGTCCAGGTTGGATCAGGGCCTCACCCAACAAACTTCTTCAGGCAGTTCGGTCCCTAGCTAGCTGTCTCCAGTGTCGCACGCTAAGTTGGTTCAGGTCCTCAAGCTCCTGTGTGCTCCACCTGAGTCACGGTCTTCCTTTTCTGCGACGTCCTTCCGGCTCTACGAGTCGGAGCATTATTTTCCATTCGCTCAACATATGACCCAACCATCTAAGTCGTTGGACCTTAACGGTGTACAGCTCGTACAGTTCTTGGTTGAATCTTCGTCTTCTTTCTCCATTAACGCAGACAGGACCAAAAATCACTCGAAGACTTTTTCTCTCAAAACAGCCCAAAGCGTTTTCAAAATATGTTGTCATGGTCCATGTCTCTGCACCATACATGAGGACCGGGATGATGAGAGTTTTGTAAAGTGTCACTTTAGTTGCTCGGGAGAGGACTTTACTACTCAATTGCCTTCTAAGTCCAAAGAAGCAGCGATTGGCAAGAGTGATTCTTCGTTTGATTTCAGCGCTGGTGTTGTTGTCTGAGTTGATAGCGGATCCCAGGTAGACAAAGTCCCTAACTATCTCGAAGTTAAATCTGTCAATGTTGAAGTTTGTTTCAAGACGTCGATGTTGGTAATCCTTTCTTGTCGACAGCATTAACTTGGTCTTGTCCTCGTTTACCGCTAGACCTATCTTCCTGGCCTCCGTCTGAAGGCCCACAAACGCTCCACTGACATCACGCTGTGTTCTTCCAATTATGTCAATGTCGTCTGCGTATTCTAGTAAGTGGACGGACTTTTGAAAGATTGTGCTCATACTGAGTTGTGAGCACAGAATTCTGTACTCTTGAGCAGCATAGCAAAGTGTAGTGTATTTAATATTTTGCAGAAAGAGAGATCCGTTGATTTGAGTTAGTATTTTCGATATGGTTTTCATTGAAATCCAACTTGCTATTAAGTTTCACTCCCAAGAAGTTAGAATAGTTTCGGTTTTGGCTTCTACAAGTTCTTAAAAACACCATTACTTTAGATTTGTTGGCGTTGATAGTAATATTTCATTGACGGCAATAGTCAGAAAGACGGTTTATCATCAGCTGAAGCACACCAGTCTCCGGCTGACTCAGATAGTAAGACCAAATCACCGGCATAATGCAAAAACTTGACTGCCATTCCGGCAATTCGAACTCCTCCGGGTTGATAAGCCACTATGTCGTTGATCAACAATGAAAACAGAAGAGCACTAAGTAGACAACCTTGTTTGACACCATTATTCGTTGTGAACCATTTTGAGTAAACTAATCCATCCCACACAGCAGACTGTGAGTCGAAATACATTTCTTTTACTATGTGAATGAATTGAGTAGAAACGCCTATCTGCGAGAGCTTGTAAAAGATTCGATTTACCAAGTCATAGGCGGATTTGAAATCGACAAAGAAAACATAGACATTATTGTTCCTTGCATGGAAAGCTTTGGAGATAGAGGTTAGCGTAAAAATGTGGTTAGTTTTTCTAATACCGGATTGAAATTCTGTGAGGATATTGTTGACGTCAATCCACCATTCCAATCTGTCGGCAAGAATTCCGCGAAACAACTTCGCAAGGGCATCCATGAACGAGATTCCTCGATAATTTTTTACTTGGTCGAGGTATCCTTTTTTGTGGATCGGAAAGATGACTGATTTTTTAAAAGAACTAGGAATGTCCTCATATTGGAGTGCTTTGTTAAACAAAGCCTTTAGATGGGCAATGGAGTTCGGGTAGCATTCTTGAAAAATTCAAATGGGGTTCCATCTTCACCTGGTTCTTTTCCATTTTTCGATCTGACAACAGCAGCATTTATTTCAGAAAGATTTATTTCATGGTCTAGGATCTCATTAGTAACCAAAGGTTGCGCAAAATGGTAGTTCAGTACTGATTTACCATAAAGAGGTGTTTTGAAGAGAACCGACAAATCTCCGGCAGTCAGTCCTATTGCTATTGGGAAGTTTGATCCATTTATCTCCTTAGTAATTTTCCAAAATTCGTTAGTATTTCTTGTAGGCCAAGTAACATCTTCAATTTTCAAAAACCCAACTAGACAAAATGTTTGTGTAACATAAGCATAACTACCGTTTAAGCTAAAATAGTTAAGACCCTGATTTAAAATTTTTGTCCGGAACATCGATTGAATTTCTAGATTAGTTAATAAATCGCAGGTGGCAGGTGTGCTCGATTTCATTAAAGGATTAGTGTTAAGCAAAAAGTGCAGCTGCCGCAGCTTTGAATACAGTTGCAGTAAGTGCTATTGCCATTTAGTAGGAAAACTTAAGCACAACACTTACTAAACTACGATAGCCACAACAAAAAACAAAGTGTTCAATCAATCAATTGACGTACACTACTTGACCCCTAAATTTACAAATCGATTCAATAATAAATCCATGTAAATATTTGTTTCCTGATAATGAATAGAATTTACTACACAAATAATAATTATATTCTCTGTAAATAGACAAATATGATGTTTTATTTTGCCAGAAGAAATTAAAAATAAAAACCCTGCTCGTGGGTATTTAAATCGAAAGTAAAACGTAATTCAAATGCACCCTGACGCTTTCATCTAACAGAACAAAAAAATAGCACTTCCCACCAACCCTCAAACCGGTTGATAAGAAACACGAAGTAGGTATTGCAGGTGATTCAACCCAATGTTATTGTTGTGAAGTTTTTGAATACCGAAATTGCCGAGTTCAAAATTTATTTTAAGGCTCTTTTTCTTGCTGGTTTTCTGCAACGTGCCAATACCTATTATTATTTTATTTTTTCTTAAATGAACACTGTCTGCCCGCGTGGCTGTTCTATTCCCAATTAAGAGTCAATACTCTCTAGACAGAGATTGAACTTTGAACGAAAAATTCGGTGGTGCTTATCATAAAAAAAAAAAAATATTGCACGGATACTTATTTAAAATTATATTATAAGCCCTAGAAGTGGTAGACATTTAAGTCGAAGTGGAGATCTAAAAATAAAAACAATTAGTCAGACTTGCAGACGGATTTTAAACTGGTGTCCTTGGATGGTTAAAAATGGTTCAAGGTTATGAGACACTTGATGCAGAAGGCATACATATTTTAAGAAGTGTCAGGTAAACATTTTGAAAATAAATTTCTCTCAGTTTCTTTTTTTTTTTTAATCAAAACAAAGATTAAAATTGTTCCTAACGCAAAGTAAGGCTGCAGCTAAGCAGCGTCATGGCCTTTTGACACCAAAGATCAAAAACAAATATTTGAATGCACTTCAGTAGATCTATTGAGCGATGCATGAATAAAAAAAAAAAAAAAAAAGACTTTACTGAGCTCTATTAAAAGATTTGGAAAACGTTTGTCTTGTTGAATTTTCGACTCCCGACAAAATTTGAAACTTCTAGTTTTTAATTTACAGTTTCCTTGAATTCCACTCATCAATAAAATGAATCCCACTTCCGTTTCAAAACTTCTGTTGGTGCACCGCAGACCGCTGTTGCCGAATTCAGCGGAATCAGGAGTGTCCGCGGATTTTAGAAAATTAGAAAAAAGAAATCGGTTCGAATCTGTTTTTGGAAGGTATAAGTACTTTACTTTTTACTTGTTTGTAATCTAAAACAAAGGGGAAAATGTAAGAGCGTTTGGATGTTGTCTACGGTGGCTCTTCTTTCGATGTCGACCATTTCTGATGAGCAACGTCCAAGTGCCCTGCGAACGGCGTTCACGGAGGATAACGTGACTAACCACTGTCTCGTCTTGGCCTTGGCAGACTACCGATTGAAAAAGCTCGAGATTTCTTAGACAGCCCTGTTTTCAGGGGTGGGGGGATGGGGGGGGAGTCTGAGTCTGAGCTGACGAACTTTAACTCACCTGTGAGATCGATCGAGAAGGGCAGAACTCAGACTCATTTTTGTATGCAAAAAAACGAGTTCAAGCTCAACAGCTATTACTCGTTAAAATTGAGATCGATCTCAAAGCTCTTTTCCTGACTTAGTTATGATTATACTTCATTTGAAGCGTGTAATAAAAAAACGTCGTCTGAAAGTGAAAATGATGCATATATAAATAGTGAATCGGAAAATTTGAATTAGTACTTAAAATGGATTTTAAAAACAATAAAATTTTGTTAGAAAAATCGCAGCTGCCTTCATCAGGCGAAAAAGGGCGATGCTTTTCTCAAAATAATTATACATACATTAAACCTAAGATCTTAAGGCTATTTACATTTTCAATTTGAACATTGTTTATGCTTAATATAATTTCGGGGCAGTTAGTTTTTCTACATATATGTAACATTTTACAATTGTTTAATGCAAGTGATTCATTAGACCATTCGAGTATATCTTTGATATTAAGCCAATTTGGAGTTGACATCATCAACAAACAAATAACTAGCCAGCAAACTTCAACACTTTTAAGCTTTTCTTCCGCATTGCACTAAGCTTGAATTGAATATTAATGGAGTAGTTCCCTTCCGATTAATATACTCCTCATGATAGGTCAAAGGTTTCCTTATACGGACTTGAGTGCAATCTTTGCGCTTCTTGTTCTTGTATTTCTTAAACAGTATGTGGGAATATAATCCGATTCTGTATTTGGCTTGCTATTTCTGCAGAAACTTGCTGCACCACTCTAGAGACTGTTGATAGATGTTCTCCAACATCTTCACCAACTCCAATTTGGAACCCGGGGTCCCCTATGTATCCCGGCAAGGTTTCTGTTTTTTCTTGGTTTGAAAGAACACTACAACGTGTTTCTGAGCTCGTCCCCAAAAATTCTTCAGTCAACAATCGCACATCCTCTTCATTAAACTGATACAACCGACGAAAATCTTCACCAATTGGACACCTTCTTTCTTTATAAATTCCTTGTCCGACATGATAAACAATAAGCTCGGCGATCCTTACGGTTTTATATGAACTGAGTCCGAAAAATACCATATGCTTAACAATTTGTGAGATCGATCTCATGTAACCAAGTGTTTTCTCATCTTTTTGCATATGAAAACGAGCTCAATCTCATGGCGAGCTTTCATTGTGAGATCGATCTCATCCCTCTGAGATTGAACTCACCAATTGAGATCTATCTTGGTTAGTAATTTTGTTTTGCATACCACCTTAAGAAAGTTCTCAAAAAAGTGAGTAAAGAATTTGATCTCATCTTTTTGCATATGACCCTTAATGGTGGTGTTGGTGGTCAATAAAATATAATTTACTGATACATCATTTTTTGTATAAATAAAGATTATTAACATTTTCAGGAAAGAACAACGAATAAAAAACAATTTATAGCAATAATTTCCACAATGAAATTAAAGCCAAACATTGCCCAAAATAATGCTAAAAAGTATCTTAAAGATTTTTGGAATAATCTTTAAGATAGTAGGGTAAAACTCCTGGGCCTACCAATGAAAGATGTCACTGGATATACTTACTTACTTAAACGGCTCTCAATCCATGAAGGATCTTAGCCTGAGACACTGCAGCCTTCCATCGGGAAATGTCCCAGCCGCCAAAACCAAGCGCTCTGGGTAGGTAAGGTCTGTTTTATCGTCTTGATTCTGTCCAATGTAGTCGTCTATTCTTGGCTATATATCCACATCTTGGTACAGCTCGTAAAGTTCGCGGTTGAACCCTCTTCTCCATCTCCATACGCCATTGTCGCATAGGTACGGGACCGAATATCCGTCTCCGTCCGAATTTTTCTTTCGGAAGTGCCCTTTATCAATTCCACTTTCTTACTAATCGCCCGACACTCGGCGTATGGTAAAATTAAAATTATTTATAGCAGATACTATCTTTCGGGTGAGGAGTTTTAATGCCAGTTGTTTTGCCAAACCGAAGTAGCCGCGGTTCGCTAGGGTAATGTCGTTTTCCATTGGTCGTCCAGAAGCATTCGGAAGAGTCCAGAAGTCTTCTGAAACCGTTCCATTGGACTGACTTTGACAGACGGAATGCTTCTGAGAAGAGCAGATCTCTTCTGTTTTGAAAACAGAAGCGTCCGAAGAAGGACACATACACCATAACCCGTTCCATTGGAGGTAGAAGAAGAAACGTCAAAAAAAGACCAATGGAAAACGACATAATTCTTCGCTCGATCTCCACAAAAGTGTCGTTTGTGGGATTGATGTTTATTCAAAGGTACAAGTGAACTCCTTAACTACCTCGAAATTGCTGCTACCAAAAGTGACGTTTTATCCTAGGCGGTGGGCAGAAGTTGCTTTGGTTGTTTATAGCATGTACGTTGTTTTGTTCTCATTCACTTCAAGACCAACGAGTTTCGCCTTTGCTTCAATCGCTGTAAAGGCCTCAAACACAGCTCCCTTGGAACGACCGATGATGTCAATGTCGTACCATTTGCACTGCACTGCGTATTGTTTAGCGTGTAGCGCCATGCGGCACAGCTGGATCAGTTTGTTCGGGATCGCGAATTAAAACATTGCCAATCGTCATCATAAGTTCTTGGCGGTGGATGTTATCATAAGCAGCTTTGAATTCGATGAAAAGGTGGTGAGTTTCGACTTGAAATTCGTTGGTCTTTTCCAGGATCCGCCTCATAGTGAATATTTGGTTGTTCTGCCTGGCCTAAAGCCACGCTGGTACGTGCCGATTATTGTGTTGATAAACATATATGCTTGCTTTAAAAATGTTCATAATAATATCATAATAATCAAAATTAAAATAGTATGTAAAGGGTTTTCCAATAAGAGATGTTATTTTGAATAGCCCGCTTTTTCGGTATCTGTCACTTTTGAAGCTGTCATTTTTTGACATTTAACAAGTAGAAGCTACGCCATTAATATTATGTCGTTTTCCATTGGTCGTCCAGAAGCATTCGGAAGAGTCCAGAAGCCTTCTAAAACCATTCCATTGGACTGACTTTGACAGACGGAATGCTTCTGAGAAGAGCAGAACTCTTCCGTTTTGAAAACAGAAGCGTCCGAAGAATGACACTTTCATCATAACCCGTTCCATTGGAGGTAGAAGAAGAAATGTCAAAAAAAGACCAATGGAAAACGTCATTAATTAAAATGGAACGATACGAGCTTCAACAATGCATTGGGATTATTAAAATTCACTATAAAAATGGTGAAAATTTGGCAGAGACGGTCCGTAAAACTAAAACATTTTTTGGTCGTCATCTTGTCTTGTCGGACTGCAATACAGAAATTGGTGGACAAATTCGAGCTGTTGGGACAAGTTAGTGATGTGAAGAATAAAACCAGTGCACGTCGCTCAAAAACAACTGAGAATATTGCTGTTGTAGCCCAAAGTATTGAAGAAAACCCAGGTTTGTCCTTGGAATTATGCATTCCACAAACGTCATTACACCGATTTTGCATAAAGACTTGGGTCTTAAGGCTTATAAAGTTCAGTTAACACAAGAACTCAAGCGGGCTGGTAATCAACAACGTCGTGTCTTTGCTGATTGGGTCCTTGAAATTCACGAAAATGATCCGGAATTTCATCGAAAAATTATCTTGACTGATGAGGCCCATTTCCCACCTCGGAGGCTACGTCAACAAGCAAAACTGTCGTATCTGGGGCTCGGAAAACCCAAGAGTTATTGTTGAAAAGCCTCTCCATCCTCAACGCGCGACTGTTTGGTGCAGTTTATGGTCCGGCGGGTTCATTGGACCTTACTATTTCGAAAATGGGGCTGGAGCAACAGTTACGGTCAATGGATTGCGCTATCGAGAGATGATTAATGATTTTTTATGGCCGGAATTGAATGGTATTGATCTGGACAACGTTTATTTTCAACAAGACGGCGCTACGCGCCAAACAAGCAATGAAACCGTCGATCTTTTACGGGAAAAGTTTGCGGACCGTGTTATCTCTCGAAAAGGTGATCACAATTGGCCGCCGAGATCTTGTGGTTTAACACCTTGCGACTTCTTCCTTTGGGGCCACGTGAAAGATAAGGTCTACGCCAACAGCCAAGCGTCGATTCAAGACCTCATAGATGGAATTCGTGAGCCTATCGAGGACATAAAGCAGCCACTTTGCGATTTGGTTATAGAAAATTTTTATGATACCATTGTACTAAAAAAAAGTACACCCTCGTAACTGCAGACCACTATATTTTGAAAACTTTTTTTTTTTTGCAATTTTTTAAATTTAAACTCAATAAACAGAAAATATGACAACAATATAAAATTCCTATTTTTCTATACCCTTGGGTGTTAATGGATTGAGACGCTCACACAGTACGTTGGATAGGATTTTGTGTGCAACATCAAGCAGGGATATGCCTCAGTTGTTTTTGAATGACAAAGGATCGCCTTTTTTTGTAGATGGGCCATATGGAGCCTTTCGAAATCGTACCTGTCAGAATCTTAAGAGTGTAAGAAAGTTAGAGTCCACCAAATAAGTTTCCAAAACCCCCTTTTTTAATTTCAAATTTTCGTAAGTGAAATCCATTCCTTCCCATACAAAAAAAAGAACACAACAAATAATTTTTTCATATTAAAATTTTTTATTTTTATTCTTTATTTGTTTTTTCATCCAATCTTAGCATGTACAATAGTTCACTTTTGTTTTCAAATTTAAAAAAAAATAAAAAGTATATAAGATTAAATCTAATAATAAAAAAAAATACACTACTAAACATCCTTGAAGTATACGATCGTTTAATATTTAAATTTAGATCAGAAAAAAAAATGTATATATATTTTCAATAATGATCACATTTAAAATAATATTTTGAATTTTGCTTTCAATTTGTTTCAAACAACAAAAGATTACTTCATTTTTTTTAGGCAATGACTTGAACGTTTATGGCTGATCAATCTCACTTTTCTCACCACAAAATCGTGCATTTCTCTAAGCGAAACAAAAATAAATGTGCATTCAACAGGTAGACATTTCTTTCTGGCGTTGCAAAATCGATAGAAAGAAATTGTTACGCAATCACAAAACGACAAAAACAAAATTTTAAATTGACAAAGAAAATGTTTTGATAAACTTTCTCTGCGATTGCTTTTAATTTTTTTTTTTAATTTAATGTTCATCGAAGTTTTGTTTAAACTCTTATTCTGAGGGAAAAACAAAAGAAAATTAAATAAATCGTATTTAATCAAAAAAATGTATATAAAAAAAGATGCAGTGGATTTTTATTTGAATGAAAATAAAAAAAGTAAAATCTGAAAGGATGGAAACAACATTTTACCAACCAATAGAAGAAGAGGATAAAAAAAATAAATAATAAAAACAAATAGAAAATAATAATAATTATTATTTAATAGAGAACAGTTATAGGCATTAGTTCTATAATTTTAATTTTGTGTTTTTTTCTTTACTCACTAAATGTTAGTTCATTCAACTTACCCTGAGTATCGGTTTGCTTAAAAATCTCTATCAAAGAGTTTAAATATTGTAAATGGCACCACAAACCGTTAAATAAGTCTTCAGTATAAATCACCTCTCGAAAGAGTGTCCAAACAAACAACAAAACACCAACAGATGTCGTTTTTTGTTGTTGCACTTGTTGCTTATGGTTCAGACCATCCATCCATCCATCCATCAATCAATCCATCACGAGGACGGCTTTTAGTCTTCTAAATGCATATATTTGCAGTCCTTATCATCGCACTGACCCATCAACTGATACGGACACACAACACCGTTCGGATTAATGTAACTGTGACAAGAATAGTAGTTGCACCCGAAGGACAAAACCATTTGTGTAAAAATAAAATCGAAAACGAGAAAAGAAAAAACGAAACACAACGAGAGAAATATGTTCCAATTTTGTAAGAATATCAATTTAAATTAAAAATAGGTTTTTTTTTTTTTGTTCATTTTCTATTTTTTGTTTAAGAGTTGGATTGTTAATTGATTTTAAACAGACAGCCCCGAAGTTGCTGTGCGTGTTGATAAGGAGTTTGTTCGAAGTGTTAAATGAGACCATTAATTATTGTTTGATTGAACTTTTCTTTTCGATGTCAATTCTGATGGAATGACATCGAGGAAGATACCCGTATCTTTCTATATTTAAGTCCAGAGCAGTGATAGTGCACTGAAAATAATCCTTTGTCTGGTTTTATAGCTGTTGGTATACAAATTCGAGAGTCAAATGTTATCATCACTCAGAGAAATCTATAGTTTTTTTTTTGATATGAGCTTGAGCCTTCTGGACAACGAAGTTATGAACTGTGGTGATGGATTATACTAATTGCAACCATAATTTTTATGTTGACAATACATAGGTTAAGTTTAAGGTGATAGCTGACGTGTTGGACTGTCACACAGTCTAAGACTATCGGGAACATTTCCACCTGACCGAGCTACCAGAGACAAGTTTACGCTAGTTCATGTGTTTCAATGTTTGGGGACAAACTTGAAGAGAATACTTAGCCTCGTTTGTGAGGAAGGACGATTCCGGATATAACTACGAGCTATATCAAATCTACCACGAAGCAGACATTATAACAAAAACTAAGCTAGGTTGTCTACGGTGGACTGAATACCTAGCTCTTATGAGCGAAGAGGAACCGGCGGGGAAAGTCTTTTACGGAACAATTCGTGAAAGGATACAGTGCGGCAGTCCAAACTTGAGCTAGAAGGATGGCGTAGACCGTGACGTCCAAAGCCTTGGGTTGCGAAACTGGATGGCGTCGGCTAATAACTTGAATACGTGGCGTAAACTTGCTGGAGGAGGCCCGAACCGCATCCCTGTCGTTGTGCGAGTGAGGGAAAAACTTCATTGTCCTCTACGAATTGGAGGTAAAATCATGGACCTGGAAATTTAGAAAGCAAACATATTCCCCAGTAAGTGAACGTGCTGACCTACACCTTCTTGCAGTGCCTCTGAGAGATTCTTGTCAATTTATTGGCATGAACCTGCGGACGTAGGCAGCTTTAGTCTAATGGAATTGACAGATTGAAGCAGGACGTATATATAATATATCTTAGTAGATATTAAATGAGGAAATTACGATCAACGAGTATCGAATGTGAATAAACGCTAATGAAATTAGACGCCCTGTTGGGTGTGTCTCTTGGTTGGCTGGTTGGTTCATCCCTTCGATCAATGTGGATATACTTGACAGAGGGTGAGCGGTGTTCCTCATCCGCCAGCTGGATAAAAGCTGCAAAAAACAAAAGAAAAGATCACAAAAAACAATGTTTGTATAACTAATTATTATACAAAAAGAAAAAAAAAATGTGACGCCACCCCTCACCCAGGGGCAATTGGGTACCGCGGGTAGTGAGGATTCGGCACCTCACTAGTGGCCTCAGCTGCTATTCGTAAATCACGGTTGACGGCTCTTCTTTCGGTGACTGAAAGTTGAGTGCGGTTCCGTGTGTTGCATGAATAGTAGTCTAGAATCAAACCAAGATGAATGAGGGCTGGCACTAATTCGTTTGGTACTGGTGTGAATCTAGATGCAGAGTACCCGCTTCTTTCGTTGGAAAGTGAATCTAGATGCAGGGTACCCGCTTCTTTCTTTAGAAAGTGAATCTAGATGCAGGGTACCCGCTTCTTTCTTTAGAAAGTTGAAATGTGATTTTGTACTCTGGTGGATCATCAGGAAGAGGTTTAGTGTTCTCTCAAATAAAACATAGTGACATTGCTGACTTCGGTTGGAAATTGTCACGGCGAGAGTGCGGATAAGTCCACCGTCAGATAAGGTTTAATTGCTAAGTGCTGACGTTAGATCTTTCTTATTTCTGTCCTCTACGAATTGAAAGATTAAAATTGAAGTGAATTGTATTCCACAGCTCTGTTTCCCTTTAGACAAATGGAAGAGGAACAATATCGGCCTGTGATTCGATTCCTAATTTTTTTTTAGAACGGAAATCGTGTAGCGAAATAAAGGAGAGCGACAATCAAAAATTGATTAAATTAGTTTAAACGCGTTTGCACGTCGATTTTTGATGAGTCACGTCCGGGTGGCCCGAAAAAGTATACCACGGATCATAACGTGAGAATACACTATCTCGTATTGGCAGACCGCCGATTGGAGAAGTGCGAGATAGCTGGGACAGTGGTCATTGCAAAAGACCAAGTAGGTTATACCCTGCATTAAGTTTTTGAGTAGAAAAAGCTGCCGGTTATATGACAACTTCAGAGCAGTGTTTGATACTGTTTAAGCGCAATCTGAAGGAGTTTCTGTGTCGTTTCATGACAGTCGACGAAACATTGGTCCAGAGGTACACACCAGAGACTAAGAAAAAGTAGAAACAATGGACTTCAATCGGTGAATGTGATTCGAATGAGTGGGCAACTGTACCGTTGATCTGCCGAAAAGGTACCATTTTCTGCGATTCAAAAGGTGTGATCGATATAAATTACTTAACAAAAAAAATGTCGCGACAGCTCTTAAAGAGCTAAGGCCTAAGTGGCTTACGCTGATCAGCAATTCTCTGAGTGCGTTTGAAGAATTGAGGGGACCTACAATTTAACGCCGATTCCGAACGGCAAAGTTGAGAAGCACTTTTTTCATGATTGATACTCTTGGAAGTCGTCAGTTCTTTGCAAGAGACAGTACCCATGAAAAATGAAATAAAAACTTTACGGGCACAAGAAGGATTTGAACCCATTACGTTCTAGGCAGCAGCCAACGCACATAACCACAACGCCACGGGCACTACAATGTAGATTACTTGGAGAAGGAAAAAACGGTAACAGGGCTGTACTACGGCGAGTTGTTGACCCGAATCGAAACCGAAATTAAGGATAAACGTCCCCAAATGGTGAAGAAAAAATGCTCCTCCACCATAGTAACAAACCGGCTCACTCCCCCGCTATCACTATGCAGATTGGGCTTCGTGTAATTTCTTAGTCTATCGCTAAAATAAAACTTCAATAATTATAGACTACGCAAACTCCGACGGCGACAACATCTTCAACTGAACATATGAAACCTGGCTTGAGACAATTAGTTACATTTACTTGTTTTCATGTAAGGCCTCCATCTAAATTAAGTTTTGACTTAAAAATTCAAAACAATTAACGCGAATAAGAAACTCGGCTTTGGTTTAAGTTTCATCGGGCTCAACAAAGGTGGAATCAAATCCCAATTTAGAACAAGGCTAATAATATTCAACAGTGTTTGTGTTATTGCAGCTTACGAAACAAATCCTTAAAAAAACACACACAACACTCTTAAACTCAAAATAGAGATGAAGAAAATAATAATTAAAAGGAAAAAGTAGGTACTCGAAAATTATACAACAACAAAATCAATTTCTACACACCTCTCTTCTCTCAAATGACTCAATGGGGAGACGTAATCTTGTAATTTTGCACTGCCCACAAAATCATCGCCATTTTGTTCTTTAGCGTTCGCATCCACCATAATTATTGTCTTCTGATCGGAGGACTGTACATCACCGTTATTGTGTTTATTGTTATCATTAGAATTATCACTATCACCACTGCCGTCAACAACAACAACAACATCAACAGCAACTGGCTGTTCCATTTCTAACGCCTCCTGCAAAAACTCATTACAAAAAGTTAAGTTAAGAATGAAGAATTCAAAATGAAAACAAAAACAAATTCCTAGATTAAGACGGGAGAAAAAAAAGCAAAATAATAACGTAAAATGTAAAAAAATGGTAGAAGATGATTCTTTTGTAGAACTACACCCACTTCGTGATCGCTAGCTGGAGGAAGGCCCGCTTCATCGTTTTCTTTGTTCGAAGAAGAGAGTTCTTCAGGTACGAGACTTTTCTTATCATTATTCTCATGATTTTCCATAATATCATCTTTGGACAGAGCTTCCTTCGAATGGTCTAGTATAATATCAGGACTCTGATTTGTATCACATGCAGGAATATCATTATTTATCATGGCTTTTGTCGTCGGGCACGGGCTTGACGATTGTATACTGTCAGCTTGTTGGGCGGGTAAGTTTTCATCGGAGGAATTGTGTGTTTCTATTGATGGTGAGGTTTCACTACTTTGAGAAGGAGCTTTTATCAGTGTGCTTTGTTCCTGGGTAGGTGTGTCTTTCGATTGGGAACTTTCAGGTAGATTGAGTTTATCCAGTGATTCCAAATCACTTAATTTCATGGTATTTACAAGTTTGATCTCAGCGGCGAGCTTTTTTGACTTCTCCAGGATTATGGATTTTTGGTCATTTTTAATGCTAGGAAGAGAGGAAATAAGTTCAACATTAGACGTGCTTAACTGTTTGTTAGAATAAAAAAGCAATTGAGCAGGAAAGTCCGATTAAAATGCATAAGGCTACTTAGAGAGAAACAATCTTCGCGTGATCTTTCGTCCCGACTGCATAAACGGACACAGATTAAGCAAGAAAAGTGAAGGCCGGAAAACTTAGACATAACTAAGGGAAAGACTAGGTAGCTGGTGACAGCTAAGGGCCCAGCTGACCGAAGATGCTTGAAGCTCTGATCGATCACACTCGGATTAAAGAATCCCTTAAGCTTAGGATAGAAATAAAAGAGCTTTCCCTGGATAAAACCCACATTAGACCTGTCCGACAAAGCGTACCCTGGATATCTCAATGTCAAAGCATCGAAATCGAATTGTTAGCTGGATGCAAAGTCGATAAACAAAAAATGTTCCACAAACCTATAATCCGGCCCGATAACACTCTTCCCCAGGGCTGTCACAGCCTTATTGATTTTCACTCTTCGCGTCTTTAGTGACTCCACTGTTCGATGAGAACTACAAATTTCTGGATAGATCTTTGCGATTTTCTCCTGCTGTTCTTTCAAATTCCTCTGCACTTCTTCCATTTCTTTTCGCAACTCTCTCAAACGCTGTTCGTGTTTCAATTTTGCCAATTTAGCTGTCTTCGCCTCCATTACCATCTCGAGACTTTTGTCTAAGCTGGAAATGATACTAGCACTGAAAGCAAACAAACAAACAAAAATCAAAGAAGTAATAAACTTGGAAATTTTGAGTTTAATTTTACAGACTTACCCCGTTTTTTGGTAAGAATTTTCATACAAAACTAATAGATTCTCTTTGGACTTTGAAGCAGGGGACGAAGGGCTGAGCATCTTTGAAGGCGACGCCAATGATTCCTTAGGTATCACAGTTTTCGCAGGAGATGGCTTCTTTGCCGCTGTCGTCGACGCGTTCTTGACCAGTACCTTCCGGACAAGGAATTTATTGTCGCCTTCGTTTATGGCAGCCGCAGCTCCGGCTTCACTTGCCTTTACAGACACTTGGAAGTTTTTGGCTTGTTTTTGGCGCTCGAGCATTTTCATGCGGTTGATTAGACGACGATATTCCTGCTGTGAGGCCTCCGGCAGATGACGTACGGCCTTTAAGAGATAAAACACAAAAAGAAGACAACTAAAGAAACAATAGGAGCACACTCCACTCACCACTGGCGTGCTATTCACAGCTCCTTTATCTGTTCCCTGGAGTTTCATTGGTGGTCGCATTGTGCTGTCCGTGACTTTTGTGCGAACGTTCTTCAAAAACTGTTCCAATTTGGCTTCGAAGTAATCGTTTACGAAAGATTTCTCAACCGATGGCGGCGCTGTTGTCGGCTGTGGAGTCTGAGTCCGACTGGTTATCGGTGATCCGGGTTGAAGTGGTGTGTCACACGGTGACTCCATCGGAAGACTAATCGGACTGGCGATGTCGTAGTACTCAGTGCTTATTGTCATGTTTCTGTTGAAGAAGTTCCGAATACATGCCTCTTCGTCGACGTCTTCTTCAGTCATGTCTGAGTATTCGCTGTCGCTTTCGGAAGCTCCCAGTTGGATGATCAATTCCGGGTGTTGAGGTATTTTTGCGGATGTCAAGAGACGATTGGTGGATTCGTCGATTTTTTGCTTCTTTAGGGGAACTGGCTGTGAGTTTTGAGACGAATTTGAGTCGACGGTCTTGCGCTTCAAGTCGACAGAAGATTGATTGATCACTTTGTTGGGTTTAACGATTTTTGTTCGAGGTGCTGTTGAGAGGGGCTTCTGTGCGACTGTGGATGGACGTTCTTTTTGCTGGACGGGAAGCTTTGTTTGGATCTTTGGCAAAGTAGAGGGTTTGGAAGTCGTAATGGATGTTTCGTTTTGTAGAATTTGAACTTGAATTGATTTGGGTCCCAGTTTTACTTGACGTGCCGTTGTGGGTGTTTTTATCGATTTTGCCACGGACTTCAGCTTTGGTTTTGGGGCTGGTCTTGGGTCAACTTCCACTGTTTTCGAATCTTCTTCAATGGAGCTGTTTGAATTCTGCTGCATTGGCTTTTCTTCATCGGTCTCTTGGATTAGCTCAGTAGTGGAGTTCTTTTCTGAATCTTTGTTGGCAGTTTGAGTAACGATTCCGTCTACAAGAGCAGAAACTTCATTGGCAACTGGTTCTATTGGAAGAACGGCTTCGGCAGATTTGGGCATGCGATCTACTTTTTTTAAAGCATCTTTGGTAGTGACAACTTTAACAGCACGTTTTTCGTCACTCTTTTGCTGATGTTGGATGGATTTTTCAGTGTCCTTAGAAAGTTCAGACTGCACAGCAGCTTGCTTTGGAACGGAATTTATTAGATCTTGCTCAACAACTTCCTCCTCATGTGGTGGACCTGGTTCTTGTAAAACAGAGTCTTTAGAAGTCGTAGCTTCAGAGCTTTCCAGTCTTTCAGAAGCAGGTTTGGCAGTACTTTCTTCTAATTTTTGGATTTGCTCAGTGACAATTTCAGAGTTCACAGGATTCTCTTCCAGATTGCATGCAATTTTATCTGTTCCCACTCCCTCGATTTTTATCAAGTCTTTTGGAATTATTTCAGACTCTTTTTCAGTGCCGATTGTAGGCTTTTCGTCAACAAGTTGAGGTTTCAAAGACTCTTGACTTTCATCAGTAAATTGGTTGGCAACAACTGGAACCAAACTTGTACTTGGTTGACAAGTGTCATGCAGTTTTGGTTCCGTAACCAGTTGCTCTTCATCTCGCCTGATTTCAGGTTTGTGAGAATATTTTAGGGCAACTTCTTGTGGTGAAGCTCTCAAAGAGCCAAGACTCTTTACACGAATTCTAGCAGTGCCCGTATCTGCAATATTCACCATGGCCATATCATTAATAGCTTGACTCAGATCCTTCTCTGTGTCCATATCATTTTTTCGACTATCAGATGGGCTTGCCGAGGCGTTCCTTGCAGTCAATCGCCGAACAGCATCCTTCAACACACTGGCCGTTGAATTCTTTGGCTGCTCCTTCTTTTTTTGCAAATTTGCAATTAGGAAATTCCTCAATGTCTCCGCTTCTAGCGACACATCCGGATCAGGCGTCTGCACCTGGACTACAATTTCCGTCATCGGTGGTGGTGGCGGCACCTGCGCTGGTGGTGGCACTGGTTGTGGTTCAACTTTTCTGACCATTTTATTGACTTTCGGTGAGTTCATTTTGGAGAGCAACAACGCTCGCAAGGCCATTTCCTCCTCATCAACTTCGGAATCGAAATTCTTATTTGGCGAATCGTAACGCACTTCGGGCGGCATAATATTGTACCGCACTGGAGTTGGATTATAGATTTCTTCATTGAAATCAACGTTGTTGGGCAGTGGAATCTGTTCGATGGGAATCCATTCGTCATAGGCTGGCAGTTCACATTCACTGTCGCTATTGACAATATCCATGTCGACGGGTTTGGTATCAATTCCCCCATCATCGTCGCTGAGGACCATCTTGGGCGAGGGTGCAGGACTGATTTCCATGCTGTTGCATGCATCCTGGTCTTCGATGTTGTTCAGCGACGGCGATTCGCTGATGCATTTGTAAATCTCGTCAAAATCAGATGGCGAATAGGCAACGTTTTCGTTTCGTTTCTTACGGACCATGTGTTTCTTGAGCATTGCCGATTTGAGGGCAAGAATTCGGAGCTCCTGTTCCTCGAGGCTGTCATCACTTTCTTGCTTCTCTTCTGTGGGGGACGTGGTAGTTGGTTTTTCCAATTGAGGTTCTTCCACGACCACGGCTTCTACGTCCTCTTCGACATCCTCAACTTCATCGGGGGGCGAGTCTTCGATTGTCTGCACAAAATTGTACATGTCGGTGTTCTCTTTCCTGCGACTCAAACGATCCTTCAACGGGGCATGCTGATCGATTCGGATCGTATTCCTTGCCAAAGCCACTCGCAATTCATCTCGATTCAACAAGAAACTCCTATCACAGTCGGAATTCTCGAAATGTTCGTGACTATTCTGATCGGTATCACCGTGGTAGCTATTGTCGTAGTGATTGTAGTCATCGTTGGCGTCATTTATGAAGTGTTCACGTGACTTCCGTCGCACCGACGTAGAC
Organism: Sphaerophoria rueppellii; assembly: GCA_920937365.1. Taxonomy (NCBI): domain Eukaryota; kingdom Metazoa; phylum Arthropoda; class Insecta; order Diptera; family Syrphidae; genus Sphaerophoria; species Sphaerophoria rueppellii. Next base: position 10,220,019 of record CAKKXW010000004.1, on the reverse strand, counting down.
TTGTTGGAATGTGACTTTTTGGGTTTTCGCTTACGTCTCGACGGATATGAACTATTTTGTGAGGCAGCGGCAGCGACTTGCTCATGGAAGAGCGACAGTAATATTTTGTCGGACTGACGATAGGACGGCGCTGGTGGTGGCGAGGAAGATCGTTTGCGTCGACGATGATTATTGCCGGAGCTAGTATTTGGGTGAAGATGTTTGTGACGCGAAGTCGTGGATTTGCGACGCTTGGAAATGCGCGGCATTTTGGGCGCCGGTGGGTATTCTTCATCGTCGGATATGTCGATCGAGGCCAGTGGATAGCGGTCGAGGTGATGTGATTCTTTTTTGGGATAATCTGTAAGCAGGTTTGAAGGAGGAAAAAAGAATTATATACTAATCGATACCCTTAGGACTCCACTTATCTCTTCTTTTTTTTTGTGAGAAAAAGAAACAAAAACAAATATTTTCCATGTCGAATGAATTGGACTAATACTCACCATTATATCTCTCGCTGTTGTATCCACCCGACACTGAAATATTTGCAATTTTCTCTAATTCAGCATTTTTGGCCTCCAATTCTTCGATTCTTTTTCGCATCGAAAATTCCTCATCTGATGAAATTATATCCTCAAATTCATCGACAATTTCGCCCTCCTCACGCTCATCAGCATTATCATCTTTTGTACTCATTTCCAAATCAATTAATTTTGGCTTTTGGGATGTTAAATTTGTAAAATTCTTAGCATTTGGGGAGGATTCTGGATTCTGAAAAATTCCCATTTGCTTTTCTGTGTTCTTGAAAAGTTTTGAAGAAAGCTTTTGCTAAGATTTACATGTTCTTTGGGCTTTTACTTGAATGAAATTATATTTCTGATTGTTTGGAATATTGTTAATATTTAATTTTTTAGTTGTGAAAATTCTTTTTCGATTTTTCTAAATTTTATTTGAAAATCACTGCAGTTTTACTTTACTTTTTGCACATTTTCTTCAAGTGAAAGTGACAGATGTGACATTTTTGTTCTGAGAACAAATTACTTCGAGACTCGAAAATGATTGTATTCTAAATTGAATGAGTGCAGCAACAAACTGTGATTATAACACTTATGTTGATCTTGTACTTTTGTGGTAATCTCTTGATTAGTTTTTCATTTTCAAATATATTTCGTATGATGTATGACATAAGAGTATATAAAATAAGGAATTTATGTGTATTTGAAAGAGATCCTGAACACTTTATATTGTATCAGAGACGGATTCGTATACATTTACACCTTCTGTATTTTAGAAGGTGAGTCCGGTGTCTGGCTCATCAGATAAATGTTCTGGTACAAATAGGTATAGAATACAATTTATACTTATTGTAAGAAAGCCACTCAATATTCCATAACAGCTGATATTTAATTCTAAAAATCTTGAAATACAGACACTCATGTCGACTTGCTACAATTAATTTTTTTAAAAGTTTTATCGTGATTCCGTTCTGCACTCGTCCAAATTTTATGACAGCCACTCTTTGAACTCCACCATTTTCATTTCTCCGCCAGGGTGAATTTCACAAAAGCCTTTTTATTGACGTTTTTTGAACAAAGGACGAACTTGAACAAAGCGAAACTGATAAAACAATAAGACACAGAAACACAACAACAAAAAACAACAGCCAAAGAAGAAATCGTAATTTGTCTTATTCTTCTTTCATAAACTGTTTCGTGCTCGTTTTGTCGTCATCGTTTTCGTAGGTTGTTCTTGCTCGCACAAATCGGTTCACGTTTTGTTGAGTTCAGTTGGTTAAGATTTTTTTGACGTGACGGTAGATGAAGGAACTGTAGCATTGGAATGGAATTTGCCTTTTAATTGTCCTCTTAATTTTCTGAATATATTTAATTTGCATCGTGTTTATCTCGATTAAATAACAAAATATATAAAGTGCCGGCATTCAACTACCCCCTGTTTAATGTCCCAGTGAATTTCGCTTAATATTTAAAGCACAGAAAAATAAAATCAAATTTTTCTTTCTTCTCATACTTATTCAAATTTATTGCTTTTGCTATCGTTGGTGAAGAAGAAAAGGGAGAAAAAACGCTAAAAGGGTACAAATCCAAAATAAAAGTGCGTGTGTAAGAAAGAGATAGCAGCTGGCTATAAGAAATAAATAAAAAATCAAAAGTGTGAGAGTCGAAATTTCCTTTGATTTTCTGAGGATTTATTTTTTTAATTTTATGTTTAATTAAAAAAAGAATATTTCCCTCTTTCTAAAGTGAAATTCATATTAATCGTTTGTAAAAAATTAATGTAAATTTTGGAATCAACAATTACCAAGTGTCAAAAACGAAATCTTAACACCCGAAAAAAGTGTAAAAGAAAAGTGCGTCTCTGAGTGTGGATAGTTTTTTCTTATATTTTTTAACCATGTTGATCTCATGTAAATGCTTAAACTTTGTTGCCAACACTTCGGCAAGTCGAAGCAATAGCATCCATCAATTTGATAAGAATCATCAATTGAATTTGTTAATTAATCGCCAAGCGCAAGATGCTTCGGCTGCTGATAGCAGCAATGCCGGCAATTCAACTAGCAGCGGTAGGGCTGGTGGAGTTGGTAGCGACGAGAATCGGTGTAATGACGCATTGACAGCCGAATTGGTGAATGCCTTCTTGCAGAGGTATCCCAGAAATTGCGTCTATTATTCCCAATGTATGGAATTGTTGAAACAGGTAAGTGGATGGCATGAGCGAAGAAAAGTTTGAGGGTGTTTGGTGTGAGCTACGTTTTTTTGGACTTCATTCAAGACTGGAGAATTCGAAGGTACTAAATGAGCCAGAAAACTATTAATTTACAAGCTAGTCTTTCACTGCTGACAATTGGAACCAACCCAAGCCCAAAAATCATAGCAAAGAGTAGAAAACAGGACCTTATGAGATGAATCCCTTACAACAAATGTCTTTTTTCAATTCAAAAGTCGTTTACACTTGGTATCTGCTAACTTGTTGACTTTGTTCCATTTTTGTTCTAAAGATGAATAATTTTTTGCTACTGAATGTCAATGAACTTTTTTCAAGGCTGAACAGTTGAAAACACTCAATTCGTCGATTCGGAATTTCAGTTGTTTTGTATTGTTTTTAGTTTTTGTTATCTTGAAGTCGTAGGAAGAAAAATGACCAATTAAATTAACAAATTTCATCATCCATCCATAAAGTCGTTCATAAAGCAAAAATAATTCAAATTTTAAATTGCAGAGTGCAAAATGTACAATAGTAGTCCGGTAAGTAAACCCTTTACACAGCCAAATTTCTGCCCGGCGAGTGACTTCCATTACTCACACAGAAAAACACGTATTCTTCGATTTAGTGTCAAATCAGCAAAATTATTCGGCACAGTACAGCCCTGTTTCTTTAAAAAGTTGAAGTATTTAGCTTCTGCTTTCAGAACCGGGACACAGACTCTTCGAAACAGCGAGGGAAACCTACTCATCGAAGCACAGGGAATTGTAGGTGTTTTCAAGCAGCACTTCCAACAGCTGCTGAATACGAAAGAGAAGCAAGACCAATCAATGAAGACCCAGTCCCAGCCCCCAGCACAGAAGAGGTAGAAAAAACCATCCAAAAGCTAAGAAATAACAAGTCCCCCGAGTGGGGTCGTATGGCATACCTGCGGAACTCTAAATATGGAGAAGGTGCCTTGATGAACCGCATGCACCAAGTCATCAACAAAGTGTGGGAGAAAGAATGCATGCCCACTGACTGGTCTACAAGCATAAGCTCCATAATATGCCCCATCTACAAAAAAGGCGATCCTATGTCATGCAAAAACTACCGTGGGAATTCCTGCTTGATGTTGCATACAAACGTCTATCCAACATACTGTGTGAGCGTCTTAAAACACAATAATCGGCACGTACCAGTGTGGCTTTAGGCCAGGCAGAACAAAGATAGACCAAGTATTCACACTGATGAGGCAGATTCTGGAAAAGACCAACGAATTTCAAGTCGAAACTCACCATCTTTTCATCGAATTCAAAGCTGCTTCACCGCCTAGAGCTTATGATGGCCATGTCTGAATTCGGAATCCCGAACATACTGATCCAGAGCTGTGCCGCATAAGGCATGACGCTAAACAATACGCAGTGCAGTATGCAAATAGGTGACAACTCATCCGAGTTGTTTCCAATACGCGCAGGGTTTAGAGAAGGAGATGCATTGTCATGTGATTTCTTCAACATAGTCCTGGAGCAGATAGTGCGCAAGGCAGGTGTGAGCACGGAAAACACTATATTCAGTAAATCCACCCAGCTCCTATCTCCTAGGCTATGCGGACGACATAGACATTATAGGTCGATTCAATAGAGCTTTGCTTGAGGCCTTCACAACGATTGAAGAACAAACGAAACTCGTTGGTCTTGAAGTGAATGAGGACAAAACAAAGCACATGCTATCTACAAACAAAGCAACACCTGTCCACCGCCTAGGACAAAACGTCACTGTTGGTAGCAGCAATTTCGGGGTAGTTAAGGAGTTCACTTGTACCTTTGAATAAACATCAATCCCACAAACGACACTTTTGTGGAGATCCAACGAAGAATTATCCTAGCGAACCGCGGCTACTTCGGTTTGGCAAAACAACTGCGTTCTAAGCTCCTCACTCGAAAGACAAAGTGTCTGGCGATAAGTAAAGAAGGGAAACTGACACTGGGCACTTTCGAAAGAAAAATTCCTCGACGGATTTTCGGTCCCGTATGCGACGATGGCGAATGGAGAAGAAGGTTTAACCGCGAACTGTACGAGCTGTACCAAGATGTGGATGTAGTCCAGAAAGCCAAGAAAATACGACTGAATTGGCTCGGCCACATCGAGCGAATGGACGACAACGCTCCAGCTCCAGCCAAGAAAGTCTACTCATCGCAGCCCCCACGTTCGAGACAATAAGGAAGACCGAATCTACAGTACTAGAATCAAGTGACTGTGGATGCCAGTGCGCTTGGTTTTGGCGACTGGAGAATGCATGTGAGGGACCGCTCCCGATGGAAGACTGCAGTGTCTTAGGTTGAGATATATTGTAAGCCGGTTAAAGCGTAAACACTGCGACCTTTGGCCTTCTTTAAGTAGTCGCTATGATTCAGAAACATTTCTGACATATAGCACAATCTTCGCCTTCTTCAACTCCACTGTTCCGAGTGCTCCCAGGGCTTTGGTGTGTACCAGTTAATCAATTTGATTGTCCCGAAACGACGCAGATCTTCCATCGGATTGCGCTTAAACAGCTTAAAAACTGCTCAGAAGTGGTCTCATGGTTCATGCAATATGTGATCAATGCGATTTACTATCAGCTATCTCGCGCACCTTCAATCGGTAGCCTGCTAATACGAGATCATAGATTTTTGATACGTTATCCACCGTGGTAGCTGTTTTTGGTGCCCCTTGACGTGACTCATCAAGAACTGACACACGGGCTACCACGTTGAAACACGTTTAATCAATCTTTTGATGGTCTTTATGTCGTAGAAGAGTCACCGTGCACAGCATCCAAACGTTCTATATTTTCGCTGCACAATTTCCCTTCCGAAAATATAAGAATCGGATCACCGACCAATATTGCTCTTCTACCAGTTTTCTCAAAATCCGCGGACACTCCCGCCAGAACATAGTATTTTGGTGAAAAGAACTATTAATTTTATGTGAAATAGCTAACTTCGAGGCTCATTCGGCTGTCCGTCTTAAAAAAAAAAAAAAAACAAAAAAAAACTATTGAACTTGGAATCGATCAAAATTGATTGAACACAAACTAAAGTTTCATTGACATCTGCCCTCGATGCCAATGCTCTTCCAAAGACCAACGCGATTTTGTTTGTCTTTCAACTTTCCTCCCAGCAAAAACTTTGCTTCTTCATCTTACATAATCAACAATTCCAATTGGCCTGAACTTATAAATCTTAAGGCTCATGGGTGTGTTCTTATTGTTAGAGCTGCTATCATGCGGCACTACACTGACCGAGTTATTTTTTGCCTTCTTTCATCTTTGAAAATCATGATAAACATCACAGAGGTAAACAACAATCTGTGTGTTTTGTTGTTGTTCTTATTTTTATGTTCATGCATGAATTTGAAAAATAAAAATGTTATTTTAAGTTTTGGACTAAAAAAGAAAGAGCTATGAATAGGAAAAATAAAATAAAAAAAAAACATTTGCGCTGGCGACAAAACAGTGGCCGTTGAACGTTCGTAAATTGCTTAAATGAGCAACAATGGTCTTTATGAACCGACAACAAAAAAACAGAAGAAAACAGCTTTTTTTATAGTTCATCGTTTATTGCCTGCTTCTGTGTCTCGTGTGTCGTGTGTATGTTGTTTCGCTTACGTTTTCTTAATTTAATAATTAATTGTAATTGAGTTGATTGGCAGCAGCCAGCAGGAGGGCCCCCACTCACAGCACGTATTTGCCAGCTGATACGATATATTTTGAGCTGATTAAATATTGTTTACATATTCAATTCTATTTTGTCTGCGGTTAATGGGTCTGGTGGATATTTTCGCCTTCTGATCAAAACAACGGTTATGACTTGCATTTTCAACAAAGTTATTGCTCCAAGTTTTGAAACTAAACCATAAACTTTGCCTTCACCTCTTCACAGCTTATCAGCCGGCTGAAAACTCATTCATAAAAATAAGCAAAATCGAAAATTATTCCCATTTTTGTTCGCATAGAAACAAAACGAAATGTTTCTATTTCGAATTTTTGAAATTACATGGTCTAAAAAAAAAATACAAAATTCCTGATGTCTGATGTGTTTACTTAAAAAAATTATATTTTCGTTGTTTTTTTGTTCGAAACAGTCACTCCCTTGTGAGAGGCTGTGACAGATCTAAAAAAAAAGTAGTTTAGACAATTCGCTATCAGCTTTGGTCTTTGACACTTGCCATTTTTATTTCGCGTTCAGTCGTTCATTGTTTAAGAAACTATAAAAAAATGCAAAATTATGAAAACCGGTTTTTTATCAACACAAAATTTACACACATGCACATCTGAATAAAAATTCAAAGTGTATCGCAAAGAAAATAATAAATGAACACTTTTTTGTTTTTGTTATCAAATTGATTAAGTGGAGACAAACAAAAAAACAAAAATAACAAGCGAAGTGGGCGTTATCTTGCCTTTCATCAGAAAGCAGTCGCGTAACTTTGACCACAGCACATTGTTTACGCACTGTCTCGATTTAACAAAACATAGGATATTCTGCTACCTACTTTTGACAGGATAAGATTGCATCTTACTAAAACGGCTACGCTCTTTCATTTGCCGCTGTCCAAATTTACATATCTCTTAGTTTTTCTATCTACAAAATCTCAGGTTGAATTTAACTTCACAATGCTCTAACATGCAGATAGAACCTTGTATCCTTAAGAAAAAACAATATTTTGGTAAATAGAACCCCGTTAAAATTTACGGTGTAGATAGAACCTTATTGATATAAATGAGTATTCAAGTAAAACATCATTAGACCCTATTGAGCTTTAAGATTGCTGTGAATAGAGATTTTTTTTCTTTTTTTTATACTTAACTAGCTGACCCGACAAACTTCGTACTGCCTCAATCAATATAAAAAAGACCTAGATTTTTGTAACCCGCTTCAATACCACCTGTTAATCCCTCCCCGCTTCTCCACTACCGTCTACCCGCTATCCCGTTATACGCAGTTACCATCTTACCCGCTACCCCACTAACCGCTACCCCGCTACTCACTACCCAATACTTACACACGCTTAACCGCTTAACCGGTAATCGCTTCTTATTACCCGCCATTTCGGGCACCAGACATGAAATTTGTCTAAAACTTGAGAACAGCGCTACCTACCGGGTTCAATTATGAAAAAAACCTGTCTCGGACGAACCTTATCACACCCACCAAATTTCAGAAAAATCTGTCCAGTACTTTGGGAGGAGTAGGGTCCCAAGCTGAGATCTTGGCAGTGAAAAACGCTGCTAAACATATATCCATGATGGCGATATCACACGCTGACATCACTTTTTTCATAGATAGCCAAGCAGCAATAAAAGCTCTCTCTGCCACCCAAATCAAGTCGAAGCTTGTTTCTTGCTGTTGCGAAGAGCTAAAGGTTCTTGGCACACAGCATAACGTAAGTCTCTGCTGGGTTCCCGGCCATAGTGATGTACCAGGCAACGAAAAGGCAGATGAACTTGCAAGAGAAGGTTCTACACTGGAACCCTCATTCATAGACCATCATATAGGAATCCCGTTATGTGAACTGAAACATAACGTCAGTAAGATCATCATTCAAAAATCCAACAACAGATGGAATCTCCTAGAAACCTGTGTTAACACCAGGAAGCTATGGCCTAGATACGATAAGAAATAGATAGATAGATCTGATAGATCAGATTCAGACTCTTAACAAACCCTCCCTAAGATCTCTTATCGGCATTATTACAGGACACAACCTACTCGGGTACCATAAGAAGAAGATGGGGCTCAGTACGGATGACCTTTGTAGAGGCTGTGGTGATGAGAATGAGCATGAAGACACTGCTCATTTTCTCTGCCACTATCCTTCACTCTGTCTCACAAGGAAGAAAACTCTAGGCAACTTCTTCTTCAATGAACTAGAGGAACTATCAGAACTGCCAGGCAAAAGCTTACTAAACTTTGCCAAGACCTCTTAATGGTTAAACGAACCACATGATTCATAGGTTATTTACTTTTCAGGAAGTTACAACACTTCAGGGTACCACAATGGATCTACATTGATCTAAGTGTGATGGTGGCAACATCAACTATTAGCCCGCTAAACCTAACCTAGGGTCCCAAACAAACGCACAGGAGAATGATATATAAGATAATAAATCTGAATTTTTACACGTAATATTTATATTTTATAGTTTAAGTTAGTCACTAAACAGCGTCGAAACACACGTGTAAATGATAAAACTTTATTATCACACTGGGTGTGCATGGTCGTTCTTCCAAGGCGACTATTCAACGTATGGTGGCCAAATTCGAGTCCAACGGCTCAGGGGACAATCAGCCAACACCTGTAGTTCAATGAAACGCAAGATCTGCCGAAAGATCGCCGTTATTCATCAAACTGTGCAGCACAATCCGAGGAAGTCAATTCCGCTTCGCTCGCCTGATGCAGACCACAGCATGGTGAATTTTGCGCCGTGATTTGGGCCTGCATCTAAACCATATACAACTGACCAAGTAAATAAAACCAAATGAACATACTCAGCGTCGCGTCGTGTTTTCTCTAATTGGGTTTTGAGAAGTTGGAAGTTAATCCTTATTTTGGTCGAAAAATCATCCTTAGCGGTTTGGAACATTCTTGGATGAATGGGTACGTGAATAAGCAATATGTCTGGATCTGGGACAACACCAATCTGAGCAAGATTCACGAGGTGCCAACGCACTGGTTGGTGTATATTTTGAACTGCAGGCGTCATGTCATCGGTTCGTAGTTCTTCGAAAATGATGCTGTTCAAACCAGCATCTTGTGGCCAGAATTTGATAATATGGAAATCGAAGAAATATGGTTTCAACAGTATGGCGCTACATCATGCCACAAGGCCCAAGATTAAATCGAAATTCTGCACGGGGGATTTCATGGCATGCTTATCTCGTACTGAGGCGACTATTGAATTGGGCAACAATTTGTATGTGATTTGACGCCTATAGACTTTTTCGTGTGGGGTTTTCTTAAGTCGCAGGTCGTAAACCACTGCGGCCCTTAAAGACAAAATCATCGATACCATTGGTCAAATTGAGCCTGACTTATGCACAAACTGAACCTTTCGGATGCGCGCCACCCAGCGAAGCTGCAGCGACCATTTGAATGAAGTTATATTTCACAAATAATTATGTCATTGATGGGGCTCTTTACAAATAGTAAAAAGGTTCTATCTAAAAAGTAAAATTTGATCTTTGAGTAAGGACTAAGGAGGAAGAAACGATTGGTTGCTAAATCCGGACTCACCCGTCACTTGAATCTTTCGAGTACTTTGAAATTCACATTTTTTGCTGATTTTATTCGATTTTTGTTTTTGGAAGGAAAATCGCGAAGCGAAATGGAGGAGCTTTTCGATGTCGTGAACGGTGACTCTTCTTAACCCTCCAAAATTTAACGAGTTTAACGAGTTTCAACGTGGTAGTATCCGGTTAATGATAAACTCCGCGATAGACCCTTTCGAAGCACTGTGGACGCTGTTTAGGCGCTATCCGATTCTGTACACCAGCAACCAATAAGCAGTCGAAACAGTGGACTTCAGTCGGCAAACGCATTCCAAAGAACATGGAGGCGGTTCCATTTGCCGGAAAAGTGATGACCATCGTTTTCTGGGATTCATATCGACTACCTACTTGGAGATTTGTAAAACGAAACAGAGCAATTTCGTTGGACCCATTCGACACCGAATAGAACAAAAAAAACTTGGCAAAGAAAAAAGGCTCACAATAATGGTCGAACACAGCCAGCCCCATCCTCGGTATTCTCCATGTTTGACTCCGTGCGACTTCTTTTTGTTTATAAAATTGAAAAAAATTAATCGAATGAGGTTTTCATCGCCGCCATGGAGGCTTACTTTGCAGAACCTTGAAAAAACGTATTTGTCAAACGATGTAAAGAACTTGAAACATCGCTTTCAAGCTTAGAGTTTTAATTGTATATTTAAATGTCTTTCCACAGCTAGACAAATCGACTTCAATGGAAGGAATGTTTGTTTGCTCAGCAAAATGTTATTTGTTTATTATTTGCTTCTTAAAATGTTTTAAAAATTGCTAAAATGCATTTCTCACATTTTGTTTATCTTAAAAATTAAAGCCTTTTCAAACACACAAAAGAAATCTAAAAGAAACACTTAACACGATCATGATTTTCACAAATGTATTTTCGAAGCCAATTGACGTCAAAACAAGCCACACAAAATCCAACCAAAAAAAAAAAAAAAAATAAATAAATTCCTTGTTTCGTTTAATAACAAATTTTATTTGAAAATTTAGCAATGTGCGTCAGGTGATTACTTTATCTTACAAAAAAAAATTAAATAAATTTGTAGCAAAAGGAGGAAAATAAATACAAAAGTGCCAAAAAGAAATTGTTTCAAAAATAGAATTTTTTCAATATTATTTTGTTTTTTTTTAAATTTATTTTTGAAGTTTGAAATTTTCTGTTTAATTGCATTCCTTGTTTGTTTGTTTATTTCTTCGTTGTGAACTGTTTTGCAATAAATGAAAATGTCTATACTCTAACTAACACAAATATTATAACAAGTGAATGTGGTACAAACTAAAAGTAGATACTGTCTATTACTTACGAATAGCATAGGTACCAGAGATTAAAATGAGTATGTTTGAACTGTTCGAACACGTCCAACTTTTTCTTGTGTGCTTGTTCATACTCGTTCGTTTGCAACCCTTATTTATGAATAAATTGATTCATAAGTAAAAAGGCTTGTAAGTCAAACCAAGCAAGCAGAGGAAACTCGTAAATATTTTTCGGTTTCGATCATTTCAAGTCAAATTGATTCACAAGCAATTTGTTTGCTTGTACTTACTCAATCATGTTCGAGTTTTCGGGTAAAATTGATTGGATGTTTCAATTTTTTTTCTCTACGAAGAAAGAAAAGAAAGATGTAGGCTTTGTATGGGTTATAATTTAATGAATAAAAATATTTATAAATGAGTAAGGTGGCCAGATTTGCAGTTATAAATATAATAATCTGCACTGGAAACATTATTTTTCACATAAATTAAAGAAAGGATTAATTAATGAATGCATACATTAAATGTAGGCTAGGTATGTTTGTATAGGTACCTTAATAGAAAGTAGTGATTGACGAAGATTATGTCGTGGGAATACCTGCTACCGGTTGGTAGAGAATGCAGTT
>CAKKXW010000004.1:10188530-10207650 GCA_920937365.1 Sphaerophoria rueppellii | reverse complement strand
ATAAAGTGTGCGGTACTAATTGGTGAATACGGTTTTTACTTTACAAGTCGAATAGTTGGGATCGCCCCTCTGGGGCGATCATTCGCATTTTTTTATAGAACTCTCGAAGGAGTTCTTTAACTTCCTTTAATTAAGAAGAGTTAACAAAATTATCACATTAAACATAAATATTTAATTAAATATTTAACTGTTAAAAATCAGTCTATAAGGGCAATATCCCCATCAGAATGATCATTGTGATTACATTGGTTATTCGTTGGATATTTGGAGGGAAAATACCGACTCCAATCAAATAGAGGGAGCTTATTCCACTGTTCTTCCAAATTTGAATATTTGCCACAGTTTTTTTGTTTTTTGGAACTATCTACAAGAACAGATCCTTAAAATTTGGACGATTTTCATTAAGGCATACAGTTGGACTTAAATAGCGAATGTTGGACTACTTTAAGGGTATATTTAGAGAGAGAAAAGTGATTTATTTACACATATGATTTATTTGAATGAAAAAATATCGCCCAATTTTGGAAAAAGATAGTCCAATTTCCGATAAATAGCCCAATCTGGCAAGCCTGACCTGACCATCAGCCTCCTTTTAAAAAACATTATGGGAAATTCCGATTTAATGTATAGTACACAAGCAGACGAATATATTTTACGCTCGCATTATTTGTTGTGAACTTTTTCTTTCTTTCGAATTTTTCTAAACCTAATATTTTTGAACTATTCTTTCTTACTGCAACCTTTTTTTTCTTTTTCTTAACCTTTTTTATTGTATTGGTAGATGTTGCTTGTGGTGGAAGTGTCCCTTCTCAGTTTTAGATATACCTACTCTGTTTTTTATGTTATTTTGTATACTTATTATGTATACCAGTAAAGAATAACTTTATTCTCAAATAAATAGAAAAGTCGAGTTGGATTGAAGAAACTGCTTTTATTATTCTCATGTTCAGGTTTCGGTAAAAAGGAAAATATTTTTATTCTTGATACAAATAAGTACTTTTGGCAAGGAAATAAGGGGTTTAAAAAGAGTTTGAACATAAAAAAAAATACCTTGGAGCTGTCCGCTTTTTTTCGGTACCAGTGTCCGGACACTTAAAAAATGCTTTAAAAAAACGAAAAACTCAATTTTTTCTTAAGTTATTGGAAGTTCAAGACCTCACAAAATCGACTTTTCTCAGTATATTTTTCTAAGGTCTGCCAATATTTTTTTTTTGTGCTAAGAAAACAGCAGAATAGCAGCAGCAGCTGCTTAAACCACCCATAACTTTTCCGTTTTACATTCGATCGGCTTGAAACTTCGTGTGTGTATGTGGAAAATGTTACTGATTTTGTTTCGTGTTGGTTTGTGCAAATTCTGTGTTTATTTTCTCTTTTATTCCCCATAAAGGCAAAATCGTCCGGGTCTGTACGGAGACTGGTGCAGTTACCCTATGGTGGTTTTTTTTTTTATTTTTGTTTTGAAGTAGAAATATTTTGAATGTTATATTTATAAAAGTGATGTCAATGGTTAACAGTTATAAAGAGCATTGAACGATAGAGCTAAATGAAAATAGATTTGATACCTACTTTTTCAAGCAAAAACTCAATTAAATGAAGACACAAAATGAGATAGCCTTTATTAAGTGAGTGTCAAGACTGCTTATAGAGGACATGACTCTTTGGATCTTTAAGGACATTTTTTTCATGAAGAAATACATAAATAACTTCAATTGAGATCAAAGCCAAGAGTTGTCAAATATAAATGAACTGATAAAACTTTGTAGGCTGACCATGGCCAAGGTTTCAAGTCAAACTAAGATATCTGAATTGCTATAGACCCACCTATTGAGTATTGAGTATATTTCATTTCGATTTAAATTCAGATTACATTTTGTTAGAAAAAAACCAGAAATAATTTCTGTGGATGACAGTGAAATTGAAAGTTGAAATTCAAAAAGGTTGTGAGAGTTTTAAGAGACGACTGCATCCAGTTTCATTAGTTCATGTACTATAGCACCCTCAGGTGCCAAAGTAACACCTAGTCTAGTTAGACAGCATGACGAAAACTATTCTCCATACTTAAAAAGCTAATTAAAATCTATCTCGACTTGTTTATGACGAATGCATTACAAACTTGTCCTTAAGGTAGTTCAAATTAAAATACCACAAAGTGTTACGTGCGTTGTTTTGCTTTTTTCAAGGAAATGCGTTTGTTTTGATCCCACCCAACAAAAACAAGTTAAAAAAAAGGGAAACATTTTATTGCTTTATTTTTGTAAACAAAATACATATACAACCTGGAAATGCAAATAATATTGCATGAGATTTAGCCATAAAATTCACGAGCAAATTAAATTATACAACACCTTTTGGATTCTTCGTTTTCTTTTATTTCACTTCTAATCTATTGCGTTTCGTCGCGCTATTCTCGCTGTATTTGTTTACAATTTGACACAATGACAAGCCTATTTCACACCTAACACTAGTTTCAGATATTATTTTCGCATGGTTGCTTTTGCTTTTATTCCGAAGGAGGAGTATTTTTTTAGAATACATTTATAATTCTATCGTAGGAAGTAGGTACACTGAAAGAAATTCAATTGCAAACAAATTCTATCGAAATGCTGAAGTGTTGTTGACAAAATTGTGCCACGACAGAAGACTATGATTCTGTTTGGTTCGGTGTATTCCGAGTGAGCATTCTAGCATATCAAAACTACTCAAACGGCAACAACATCACTACCCTAAAGCAACAAACAAGATAAAATATTATTTTATTTACATAGTTTTTTTCCTATTTTCTATGCGAACTTTTTTTTTCATTTTGCGCGTATTTTTATTTATTTGTCATGCAAATAGAAATTCATTAAAAGATTGAGATTGTTTGTTGGCCGGCCCGGACCGGCATGCCAGCTTTAAATACGACTAGAGTTATTGTAATGACATGCGAGGAATGTGGCAGAATTTTAATATCGGATCATAGTGTTTTTGTTTTTACTAAAGGGGTGTAGTTGTTCAAAAACACAGAGAACAAAAAAAAAGTAATAACAATAAAACTTAAGCGTCCCTGAAGACAAAAAGAAAACAAATTAAATAAAGCGGAATGTAGGCTAAGTCGACCAATTGTTTACGCGTTTTTAATTCGAAGGAAGTCTTGCAATTTCGTGTTTCTTCTCGATCACGATGTTAAGGAATTATTTTCTGCTTTCAAATATGGTTGACAAATTTGATTTTTTTTTTTTTGTCATCTGATTGTCAACAATGTGACCCCATTAAAAACACATTTTAAGGCATAAGCTTTGTTGCTTTCGAGTTCAATGACATACACCAAGAAATTTGTAGCTCGAAAGACTTATTTTTTCGAGTTTATGTTTACGCAATTTGCTGACAGAAGGAGCCAGTCTCAATTTGACCCAATGATAAGACATTTTAGAGCTTTTCGGTTGACATTAATCTGTTCAGAGTTTAGATTGCACACAAGACGGCTGGCGGCAGCAACCAGAAACTAATGGATTCCCTAATTGGAACTTATTTGAATATTTAAATGTATAGCGATCAAAGGTTGACTTCAAGTTGTTGCTTGTTCATAGTTTGAGTAAATTATGGATGATTGATTGATTTTTTCAATTTAAAGCTTATAGAGGCGGAATGCCATTTAACTAATCAGATAGACCCGCCTTAATATCATCAGCTGAAAATGTAAGCTTTTGCTTTGATAGGTATCGGTTGAGTGGTAGATTTGAAATGTGTTTTTGGGGTTTGTCAGTTATTATGCAAGTCAAGCATTTTGGAAAGTGTTGGATGTTTTTTTATGACGTCGAAATCTGAAACTAGAAATAAAACTTTTCCTCTGCTTTAAGAACACCGACGTATCGACAACAATACCTTTGAACTGCTCGATGCAAGCAACAAACTACCAAATTCGCACCTCTATCACCAGAACAGATGAGATATTTCTTGGAATTAAAGCGCTGAAGAACAAGAAGGCGATAAAACTTGACGAAATAGCTGCAGAGCTCTTAAAAGCCGCATCAACGATATCAAACAACCTTGGGTTGTAGATCAACGATAGAAACAATTGTTCACATTGCGTCATTGTCCGCAATGTGAACAATTGTTTCTATCTAGCCTAATGTGTGAAATGAGAACATCAGAATTCTTTCAAGATTTAAGATTTTTTCATAGATAGTACTGCTGTGCATGAAAAACACTCACTAGCAAAAGCATACAGTTTTTCTCTGCGGATGACATTGAAATCATCGCACACCAAAAAGTAGTTGCGCTAAAGGGCTTCAGAGCGATTGAAGAACTCGTTGGACTGGAAGTGAATGACGCCAAAACAAATAACGTGTTTTCAACAACCAAAGCATCATTTTTCCACCATAAAGGACCAGAAACGGTGCCTATGCATGCGGTTCTGAAGTGACATCTGCATCCTCGCATAATATTTGTCATCAGGTTCGATATTTTCTGAAGAAACGCCAAAAGGATCTAAATGTCACTTTCTACAAAAAGATAAACCGACGAGTTTGAAATCCAAAGTAGTGTCTTAAGAGTTTTCTTGTCCCGACCATTCAGGGCTGCAGGTCTGTATGTCTTAGGCTGTTGGTGTATGCCAATCATTCAGTTTGTCAATAATTTGTAATGATGCATTAAAAATTTATGCAGCACCTTATTCAAATCACAGACAAAATCACATACAACATTGTACTACGCTGAGTATAGAATTCACACTCAACCAAACGAGGTCAAAACCAATTCAAATCATATGGGGATAAAAGAAAACTTAATTGCAGTGTAATTTTAAACTTCACCCTACGTATAGTTCACATTTGGTTTTTCCCAAACGGTTGACTAATAGAGGCAAAAGAAGAAGTGAAAGGTAAGTTGAAAAACGGAGAACAAAAGTAAACAAATTAATACTAGTGAACGAGCTGAGAACGAATCAGTCTGTCGTCGACCGCCGAGGAGTAAGGACAATCCATAGGTAAGTTACTGAATATATAACAAGGGCGCAGCAGTGTTAAGGGGCTTCTACTTCTTGTGAAATATTCAGTTCGTCGCTAGCCAATTGAAGGACCAAGGAAAGGTTTCGGCGGCCGCGATTGTATCGGTTTTGACTGCGGTTACCCAAGTTTAGTGGCAATTGACCCGTTTAGGTATAAGAGATTTAGTAGAGTAGAGATTTATCCTTTCATTTGCTGTAGGTAATACCCGTTATTGATAATGATATACATACCTAACCAGTATCTTAGGGAGACAACACGTAATTGACGGCCCAGCAGAAGCAAAAGAGAAACAAATACCGGTATCCCGCCAATTTAAAGATTAGCGAATACTAAACAAATTGTACAGTAATTTATTGACAATTTGAATTAAACAATAAATAGACCTTTAGTGAACTTCCCTGAGCATACCTCAGCTATAATCTTAAAATACCATCACAAGTTCAATATTTTAAGGATTATTATAATAAAGCGCGCTTTAAGCATTTGGTTGCAGCTTGAGACAAAATAAAATTAATGTCATTTATTATTTTTTAAAAAGCAAATAACATTCTGAAATTCGCTCTGTTCATTATTTACTATTCTGTCTGGCAATTTCGTTTGTCTAGCAATTGTGTTTGAACATTAGCAAGAAGCTTTTTTTTATTGTTAAATTTTATCATGATTACGTTAAAAACAATGCGATTACGGCTAAATATAACTCACGAAAAGGGAAATTCAAGGATTTGTATTTGGAGATAACGAAAGTGAGAAAATATTTATCAGTCAACATTTGTTTTCTTTTTTGTTCGTTAAAGTGCTTTTGAGGCAATAATGATAACATAACAATTAATAAGAACATTGCTTAACGAGACGGCTGATAAGATCAGTTTGTTGTCCCTTAGACTTATTGGCACTCAAGAAAAATAATAAGTTTAAGTAGATTTACTCAAATATATCAAACAGTTAAGAACAGGCAATGGATTCCTATCTATACTATCCTAAAATAAAGGCTTGTTAGTCATTGTTAATAGTGAAAAACAGACTCCAAATCTGGATCTATAAATAAAAAATTATAATATCGTACATGCAAATTAACATGTTTATTTACAGCAGGCCAGGGATAAACAAATCGACAGACAGTACATTAGGCACGTACTGCATCGTTTAACTGATAACCATAATTGGTCACAGAGCACAGACACATAAAATAATAATATAATGAGTTACTAAACAATAAATAAACCATAACGTACCGAATACGTAAGTCAAATTTTTGGCAAATAAACTCTTTTTCACAAGAAAGAGTGAGCCAGATGTATTCAAGAAAACTTAAGGCTTAAACGATTTTGTTAATTATTTTTAACATTTTTTTTTGTTTTTGAAAATCTGAACTCTGAGACATTTTCTGTCATCTGCATCTACTTTCTGCCAGAATTTCCTCAAAATCATTTGACAGATCTATTTTTCGACCGTCAACTATCAAATGCAAATATCTAAGTTTATTACCGATACAGTGATACTTGATGTCTTTATTTTTGCATTAATTTGTTGTTTATCAAAAATAACAGAAGAAGGAGTGACAAACAAAATAGAAGAAAAAAAACTTTATTATTATTTATTTGGTTTTATGATATGGCGTGTTTGTTCATCTAGTTTAGTTTCGAGGTTTATTATTGTTGTTGTGTAGATAGATAAAGGTTGTGGGATGTTATATAAATAAATTCAGTCTTTTATATTAATATGTATAAGCTTATAGCAGTTTCGCTTTGATATGGATACGTTTGGAGTTGGAGGAAATGAAAAAACAAAAAATTGAAAACAAATCACTGAATTTCTAGGTAGAAAGGTAAGAGAGAGAGCGTGTCATCAATAGGCAAGAGTTTTTGTTAAGGTATGTTTTCGTGCAGCTGTTCAGATTTAACCTTTTTATTCAGAAATTTTATTTCGAGTGGAAGCAAAATTAGATCTCCTCTACTGCGCCACCTACAGAGGCTTACATGAACTGGCAGTCTGAATCCGTTCTGGATTCTGAAGTCAAAGCCGAAGCTGAAAAAATAAATTACAAATAGTCGGAGTTTAACTTGCCTTCTTAGTCTTTTGAACACATCATCCCAGTCTTTATGTATGATGATAAACTGATGAGCCATGGTCCTTGACAACATAGCAAATACATACTTAAATCGTTTTGTCATGAGAAGCAAAATGAACCACACTGCTCCTTCCGGAAAGTATTTGAATTCAAGCTTGAAGGAGGATGCAGAGAAAGATGGCTTATCATTGTGAACTTATAGGTGGTAGAGGACGATATCAAAATTCAAAAACTAGGGGGCCGAGCTGGTTGGAGAGGCTTTTTGGAAGAGGCCTTGGTGTGACTCTTACTAAAGAGCAATTTGAACTAAAGAAGTAAGATCGTTAGTGCTAGTCACATAATATCGTTATAAGTTAGGAAAGAAAAAAACAAAATGTCACTTGTACAAACACCCTAGTTGGCATTTTCATCAATTGTACAAACACCCTAGTTGGCAATTTTCATCAAAATGTAAAAACAACAGTACACATTTTTCGAGTTTATAAGTGAAGTGATTAGGCGAATAACCTGATCATTTTCATGGATTGCACGACGCACACTGAGGATTTGGCGAAAAAAGTCTAAAACAAAATTTGTGATAATATTTTCAGATTCCGGAATAAAATCTGCACCAAAATCAGAGAGAATTTTTGAAATCGGATCTTTGCTTTCGTTTTTATAGCTTTTTAAAGACATATCTTGATGGCAGTATTCAATTTTTTTTTTTAATAACAAGCACACACTCAAAGGGTTTTTTATAACCTTATTATGCTAGAAACACAGTAAGTGTTTAAGGAAGGTGGAAAGGGGTTGAAAAGGAGGTGCCGGTGTACATTGATTTAAAATTGCTGATCATTCCAATGATTCGGAAAGAAAGAATGTTGAAGGGAGTTCCACATTCGTGTAGTACGGCTAAAGAACGATTCTCTATTCTTGAGAGTACGTCCGAATTTGGACTCGAAGTTTACCCTCGAGTGGACCTCGATGGGCATTCCTCGAGTATTACGGGCGAATTGTTTAAGGGGAGGAATGCAACTGGCTATTTCACTAAAGCACTTACCGTAAAAGTAGCGATAGAATAGAGAGAGAGACACGAAATGTTACGACGGTGGTCTAACGAGGTGAATGAGTTGGTTATGGCTCTGTCACCAATCATTCTTAGTGGTCTTTTTTGAATATACCGTCAAAGAGGCTTAAGTATCTAGCTGGAGCACCAGCCCAGAGCACCAAGAGGTGGTCAGTGATGCACATACCGAGAATCTCGAGATGTTCGGTCTCATTGATGCAAGTGCCACTCATGTATAGTGGCAAGGGGGGTATATCCCGCACCCGTTTCAACTATACAAGACAGCATAGAGTTTTCGAAGCGGTTTTTTATTTCCCAGTGTACAGAGTTTAATGGGCTTATCATACTTTGCAGTTGCAGTTCCACATCCGAGGAGGAGGGATGTGAGTCTTGAAACGAATAAGAGGTACTATCGTCAGCGAAACAATTGATTGGATTAGAAGTTACAGACAATACTGCAGATAGGTAAAAGTTTTTTTTTTTTTTTTTTGGTTTCGCCCCACAAAATTGATTTTTCAAATTTGGTTTCTTTGTATAATTATTTTACAAAACCATTCAAAAATTTATATTTCTTTTTTTAATATTTTAAAACATACAATTTTAGCTACATTTGCCTACAGTCAGAGACTAGTTTCATCGTAATCCTATCAAGTTTATCTTTCCATAGGTACCAAATTTAGGTGCCACCAGGTGTCACTGTGTAGTTATTTGAAGATGGAAATCTGCAATTAGTCACAAAATAAATTTAAAATTGTTTTGCGTTAAAAAATCTAATTTGGTATGTTTTTTTTTGCTTTTTTGACCAAAAATTAGAAGTACATGAATAGTCAGTCAAAATTTTAAAGTTTGTTCAGTAATCTGAAAGACCGCCATTTTGTTTTTAATGAATTTAAGTATTTGCTCGTAGCTAGCTCAATTTTGATGATAGAGAAAAATCACCTTAGACAAAGTTGTAGAAAATTTATTTTCCTTTAAAATTTGTGAAGCCACTTTTTTCTTAAAACTTATCGTTTAAGAGCTATGGTACATGTTCGGCTTACAAAGACAATCGTATAATTTCTTACCTATTGAAATGCATTTACATATATATGTAAGAAAAAAGAAACCATTTGCCAAAAAATTTGAAAAATGAAAAATCAAAAAAAGAAGATTCAATTGGTTCGATTGTTTGTTTTTGAAATCAATTGTTGCTCTTCTTGTTTTACTCTACGTCATTTTTAAAATGAATGTAATATAGAATTATGGTTAAGCGGTCGTGACACAGATTGTGAAAATGCCCATGCCATGTAGAAATTTCCAGGAAAAAAATATGTCTGAGACACCTTTAATCCTCGCGGACCATTAAGCTCCAATGTGACCATTTCACACCTAGTCTGGGATTTTGGGATCGAAAAAAATCGATCATCCATTAGAAAATCTACACTCGCAATCGGGGCCAAAATTTAAACTTTTCTTTGTAGATTCGAATGCTCTATTAAATGACATCCAAATTGGGTTATTAATTCTGTTGATTTCTTACGTGTCAAGTTATCATTCCTCATAATTTCATCGAAACCCATCAAGTGGTTCATTCCCATACTAATTTTGCCTGTGTGCGACGCCGCACGAGTATCGGCATTTTTCTATTTTGGCACCGGCTACTGGAGTAAATAGGTATCCGTTACCGTTAATTTGAATGAAAACTATTGCAAGTTTACTTTTCACTTAACTTTTCATTAAAGTTGATAGCTAATGAAGAAAGGTATTTTTGCATAAGTTTGTTAAAATTAATACCAGAAATAGATTCTTTGGTTTTATTATTTAAATAAAATGGCCAATTATTTTTGATTATTTGATTTTTTAAATAACCTTGGACGACTTATTTTTTTTTCAAAACACAGTCGTAATTTATCAAATGTTTAATTAGGTAAAAAAATTAAATAAATAAAATATGGAAAAACCGGAATTAATGTCTGTTTACCAGATTTTGTTTGAACAAAGATACAAAAAAAAAAAAACTCGAAAATCTTCTCATCAACTAACAAGCCACCACGTGCCATCTGAGAGATTTGTTCTTATAAATATAAATACAAATAAAATAACAGTCTAAAACATTCCCAAAATATATATGTATCAACATGCTCACAGAAAACCCAAAAAGAAATAAACAAATCACAATAAATCACACAGAGTGTTTTAACAATTGGCACACATTCAAAAAAAGTAAAATTAAATAACAAAAATTTTGTTTTTCAATTTTTACATCCAAAACGAGAACGAAATCAAATGTAAACAAAGAACAAAGAAGATACTGAGAATTAAAAAAAAATAGCAATAGATATAACGATCATTAGACGGAAGAAGCACATTCGAAGCCGGCTCAAAAGACTTGCGGACTCGTGGACAGCAATCAACATGACATAATAACACTTATGTGATCATGATGATGATGATTTTGACGATGACACACTGGGGTGAAATAATATCAAAAATGGATTCAAATTGAAAATAAGCACTCATCAGTGAAGTAAATTTTCAAACAAAAAGTTTAGTTGGTATGCTCCTAAATCTTGCAAGTTGTTGGTACCATAAAGGAACCACCGACCTCTATAACCAAGCCCAGCCCAAACAACCCCCGAAGAAGAATGCGCAATTTATCAGCTCGAAAAAGGTTTTCCAATGAAGGTTAACAAATAACTACACCAACTTCAGCTTTTAAATTGGAACTATGGAGATCGATCAAAAGAAGAAATGAGAGATCTAAACCAGCAAATAGGTAAAGGGTTTTCCAATAAGAGGTGTTATTTTGAATACCCCGCTATTTCGGTAGCTGTCACTTTTGACATTTGACAAGTAGAAACTACGCCATTAATAAAAATGGAACGATACACAACAACAACGCATTTAAATTATTAAAATTCACTATAAAAATGGTGAAAATTTGGCAGAGACGGTTCGTAAAACTAAAATAACTTTTGGGTCGTCGTGAAGCACCTTGTCGGACCGCACAAAAAGACAGAAATTGGTGGACAAATTCGAGCTATTGGGACAAGTTAGTGATGTGAAACCCATGCACGTCGCTCAAGAACAACTGAGAATATTGCTGAATTAGTCATTCAACAAACGTCATTACACCGTATTTTGCATAGAGACTTGGGTAAGACCCAAGTTATAAAGTTCAGTTAACACAAGTACTCGAGCCGGCTGATCATCAACAACGTCGTGTCTTTGCTGATTGAGTCCTTGAAATGCATGAAAATGAAGACTTGGGTCTTAAGGCTTATAAAGTTCAGTTAACACAAGAACTCAAGCCGGCTGATCATAAACAACGTCATGTCTTTGCTGATTGGGTCCTTGAAATGCATGAAAATGATCCGGAATTTCATCGAAAAATCATCTTGACTGATGAGGCCCATTTCCACCTCGGAGGCTATGTCAACAAGCAAAACTGTCGCATCTGGGACTCGGAAAATCCAAGAGTCATTTTTGAAAAGCCTCTCCATCCTCAACGCGTGACTGTTTGGTGCGGTTTATGGTCCGGCGGGGTTATTAGACCTTACTTTTTCGAAAATTAGGCTGGAGCAACAGTTACGGTAAATGGATTGCGCTATCGAGAGATTATTAATGATTTTTTAGCCGGAATTGGATGGTATTGATGTGGACAACGTTTACTTTCAACAAGATGGCGCTACGTGCCACACAAGCAATGAAACCATCGATCTTTTACGGGAAAAGTTTCCGGATCGTGTTATCTCTCGAAGAGGAGATCACAATTGGCCACCGAGATCTTGTGATTTAACACCTTGCGACTTCTTCCTTTGTGGCCACGTGAATGATAAGGTCTACGCCAACAGCCCAGCGTCGATTCAAGACCTCAAAGATGGAATTCGTGAGGCTATCGAGGACATAGGGCAGCCACTTTGCGATTTGGTTATGGAAAATTTCATGAAAAGAATATGGTCCTGTAAGCGTGGTCGTGGCGGCCGTTTTGGCTGATGTTGTGTTCCATTATTAACGGCATACCTTCCTCTTTATAATGAAATAAATTTCCGATCACGTATCTCAAAAAATGCCATTTTTCTTTGAATATCAAAATAACACCTTTATTTTACATTGACACAACTCCTGGAACATCGTATGACAGTAGTTACACCGGAGAGATTGCGATGTCTTAAAAAAGCAAACCCCATATTCAAACTATCCCTAATGCCCGTACATCTTTGGTTTCTATAGGTAGAGGTACCAAAAATGTAACAAGTTAAATATATTCTTGTCTGCTGGATCGAAAAAACAGTCATCCGAGAAACACGAGATAAAAACAAACTTGATGGCTGCTCATGTATGGACAAACCCAAAAAAAAAAAAAAAAACATTTCTTTTGTATTTGTTTTGATTTGGCTTTGAAAAATCAACAAAATACGAAAAAAAATAGCAGGAATGGAAACAAGAAACCTTATTCACCAATTTACCTATTGCTGACAACAAAAAAGAAGACTCCGACAAAAACAAACTCGTTTGCCCATATTTAAACCAGAATATGTCTTTATTTTTTGCTGTGTGCGTTTTTTTTTTTTAATTTTATTTTTAAGCTGCCATAACATAAGCCAGAAGAACCAGTATCCAGCTTACAAAAAAAAAGTTGTTGTAGGGTTCTGTTTAGAACCTGACTCCAAAACAGCTTTGTGTTGTATCTTTATTATGTTGTGATATCGTGCGCGGATGCACAATACTTGGCAGTTAAATTTTATGTGGGCTTTTAATTCATTCCTACAATATTGAGAGTGTGTCTTTAGATAAAAATAAGCACAAGGGAAAATTTGTTTTTATTTTTGTTTTGTTTTTTTAATGAAGAGAGCAGCCAAAAGAGAAAAACAAATCACAAGAATTGTACAATAAAAAAATAATAGATAACAACGAATATAACTATTTGAACTAATCAAGGCTATTGCTCTACTTATAGATTTTCGTTTTCTTATCGTTTAATTTGTTTACTCTTAAACTTATGCTTAACAAAAATAAAAACAAGAAAAACTTAAAAAAAAAAAACACTAAATTAAAAAGAACAAACAACAACAGAAAAATAGAAAATAGTAAACAAAATTTATCTTCAATTGAGGTTGGGTTTTAAGTTTGAACTCAGTACTGAAAAATGTAAATGGATTTTATTGATTTCGAAATTCTAAGCCGTGTCCCTTCATTGGTACTTTTCGTATTGGAATTTCTTTCAAGATGTTTAAGATATGTGAAGCTCAGACTCTTCTATCGCGGTGACTATCGCTAGTTTGGTAATTAGCCGCTGTAGAACTCCCACTGTTTCCATAAAAATTACATGACTCTTTATTTCCAATTCAACAGCCAACTTCCAAAACAGACAAAATTGGAAGAACTTTACATTGAATAATATCGATGACTCGAAAACACACATTGGGGTTGGTACAAACTTCTTCCCTGGAAAGCTCCAATCTATCCAGTTCTTTCAAACCATAAGCGTATTGAAGGCTGAGTTCTTCGCTCGCAGTGAAAAACACTACCAAATTAAGGGTCCGCCATCTACCGTTTTTTTTTTTCAACTAGTGCTTATTTCGTGAATGGTAACACTTATCTAATGTCTGATTTGACAGATACCTATCTAATTAGTTTTAACCTTCCGCTGAACGAGCGCTTGAGCAACGCTGGGAAATACTGCGACATTACTTTGAAAATCATGGTAATGTTGCAGAATGTGTGCGAAAATTGCGAACGGATTTTGGAAGAAGAGAAGCACCGTCATCTCCGTATGTGGAGTAATCTTGTGAAAAAAGTGAAAGAAACTGGCATTCTCATCGATAAACCAAAGCGTGAAAAGCCAAAAACAGTGCGTAAACCCTAGAATATTGCTGCTGTGGAAGAAAGTGTGCGTGAAGGGCCATCAACATCAATTCTTCGTCATTCTCAACAGCTGAACATTTCGGAGACATCATTGAGACGAATTTTGCATAAATACCTTGGTATGACGCCATACAAAGTCCAATTGGTTCAGGAGTTGAAGCCAACTGACTATCCAATGCGTTTTCGCTTCGCTTAGTGGGCGTGCCATCGACTTAGAGAAGATGCCGATTTTGCCAAAAAAATCACCTTATCAGATGAAGCTTATTTTGATCTTGGCGGGTATTTAAACAAGCAAAACTGTCGCATTGGGACACAGAAAACCCGCACCCATACATTGAAAAGCCGATTCACCCAAAACGAGTAACTGTTTGGGGCGGATTTTGGTCCAGAGACACACAGTCAATGGCGATCGTTATCGGGCCATGTTGAACGAATTTTTGTTCGCAAAAATTGAAGAGGAAGATATTGGCAACATTTGTTTTCAACAGGACGGCGCTACTTGACACACAGCCGAAGCTACACTCGATGTTTTGTCCCCTGTTTTTGTAGATCGCACATCGCACCATCAACCGCAGAGCTGATGTCGTTTGGCCACCTTGGACATATTTAACACCTTAGGACTATTATTTGTGGGGTGCCGTAAAAGATAAGTGTTACGCCGACAAGCCAGAGACAATTGATTCTTTAAAGGACAATATTGGTGAAATACAGCTACACACAATCGATAATGTGCTTAAAAATTGGATCGATCGTGTAGGCTACTGCATGGCCAGCCCAGGCAGCCATTTGAATGAAATTATTTTCCATTATTAAC
This sequence comes from Sphaerophoria rueppellii, assembly GCA_920937365.1. NCBI lineage: Eukaryota > Metazoa > Arthropoda > Insecta > Diptera > Syrphidae > Sphaerophoria > Sphaerophoria rueppellii. The sequence continues at coordinate 10,192,888 of CAKKXW010000004.1, read as the reverse complement.
CAGAAGGGTTGTACTTTCAAATAAAAAAAGTTATTTGGTGGACCTTTTAGCTGCCTGTGATGGCGCTACTACACGCTGACATCACCTTTTTCATCGAACGCAAAGCAGCAATAAAAATGATTTCTGACTCTCTAATCGAACGGTACTTCTTTTTTGCAGTCGTATAGAGCAAAAGGTAATTGGCATACATCCAATGAACGACAGAACCTCCTAGCAACCTGGTAAAAATTGTCTCGGAAATCTGTGTTTCCAGAAAAAGACTCTTCAAGTATTACTTCTTCAATGGATTAGAAGAATTATTTGAAATTTCAGACAGCAGTCTGCTGAACTTTGTCAAAACCTTCAAACGGCTAGACCAATATTCTGGGTTATTACAATGGATCTTCTTGATGGTAACAAGAGCCACCGAAAGCCAATTTAAATGATGCCCGTTCATTCGCGTTTTTTTTTTAACTACCCAGAGGAAGTTATTGTATGGGACCGATTCGGGAGTCTCCAATTTTTGCATATCTCCATGTTTTGAGGTCATTAGGATTCTAGTCAACCGTTTTTGTAATGATGTCTGTGTGTATGTACGTGTGTATGTTACGTTTTCTTTTTGCTCTATTATCTCGCGAACCACTAATAGCATTGATATGAAATTAGTCCCATTAGACGCGAAATTACTTTGTTAAGAACTGGGTCCTATTCCACAAAACAACTTATCAAATTTTCATTTTTAACTTAGCAAATTAGAAAAGTTTGCAAAATGATTACGATTAGTGTTTGTGTTCCACAAAATTCTTTGCAAACTTTACTTTTCACAAAGCAAATTTTTGAAGACTTTGCAAACTATTCCTGAAAAAAAAAAAATCACAACTTAAACATCGGTCAAAACTCAACTCAAAACCAAAAAATGTCTCTAAAAGATATAGGTATCAAAGACACACTGCAACGAAAAAGTTTTAACCAAGAAATCTGTAGTTTTATTTCCGAAATTTTAGAAAAGTTGAAGTGAGGACATGAGGAGGCGTACTCTATTTATAAATAACAGTAACATAATTTAGAAACAGCTCAAATAAGGCGAAAAAACTCTATTCGTGTTCCACTACATCCACACTCTCAACGAACAACATTTTCGCGCTTATTTAATCTCAAAAATTATTCTTGTTTTAGTTTTAGTTCTTCGTTCGCGACAAATTAAAGAAAGAAATGCCAAAATCGACTAATATTCCTTCATTTATTGGATGCCCATCAAGTTAGCACTACCACTTTAGAATTTTCAAAAAGTAATTATGCAATTAATTGTCGTGAATTTGTCGTAAATTTGTCGTGAAACAAAAAAATTTGTTGCGTACTTATTTTAAAAGTTAGCCCCTGGTAGTGCTAACTTGATGCGAAAGTTAGCACTACCACCCCAGATTAGCTAAACTGGGCATCCAAACTGAAAACTAAGTATGCAGATAATTGTCGTGATTTTGTCGCTGGTAAGAAGCGAAACAAACAAAATTCCAGGTAGTGCTAACCCCAGAGGACCGATTGCTTCTTATCTAAATGCGCGACAAAATTGTTTATGGCATTTCTGGAAAGAAGGCGTCTTACGACAAATGTTGGCATCAAATTTATTTCAAAAAAGTATTTAGGGAAAAAAATTTCATATGGTAGTGCTAGGTTAGGAAATTTTCGAAAATCATCCCATATTCATAAACTAAGGGCGCGACAAATTTCTTTAATCAATATTTTGATTTATCTTGTCGGTATTTATTGTACTATAACAACATTTATTGTAGTGTTGGGCAAAAAGTTGAAAAAATTGAAAATTTTTAAAAATTTCCCTAACACATGGTAATATTTAGTGATTGCAGTCAAGGGCCGACTGCTTCTTATCCAAGGGCGCGACAAAATTGTTAATGGCATTTCTGGCAAGAAGGCGTCTTACGACAAATGTTGTCATACAATTTATTTCAAAAAAGTATTTAGGGAAACAAATTTCATATGGTAGTGCTAGGTTAGGAAGTTTTCGAAAATCATCCCATATTCATAAACTAAGGGCGCGACAAATTTTTTCGATATTTATTGTATTATAACAAAATTTATTGTAGTGTTGGGCAACTGTCTGCATACTTAGTTTTCGGCTTGGATGTCCAGTTAAGCTAATCGGGGTGGTAGTGCTAACTTTCGCATCAAGTTAGCGCTACCAGGGGTCATTTTAAAAAAAAAATCCAAAAATTCCAAATAAATTTTTGGATTTTTTTTTTTTGTTTCGCTACTTACCAGCGACAAAATCACGACAATTATCTGCATTTAAAAAAAAAAGAATTCCAAAAATTCCAAATAAATGTTTGGAATTTTTTTTGTTTCGCTACTTACCAGCGACAAAATCACGACAATTATCTGCATACTTAGTTTTCGGTTTGGATGTCCAGTTTAGCTAATCTGGGGTGGTAGTGCTAACTTTCGCATCAAGTTAGCACTACCAGGGGCTAACTTTTAAAATAAGTACGCGACAAATTTTTTTGTTTCACGACAAATTTACGACAAATTCACGACAATTAATTGCATAATTACTTTTTGAAAATTCTAAAGTGGTAGTGCTAACTTGATGGGCATATTTATTGGTCGTGTTCGTGCTCATGTGAATAGTGCATTTTAACTTAAAAAAAAAAAAAACGTATCCTTTTATATTTATGCATTTTCGTATATTTGCAAAAGAAACAGCGCTAAACAAACTGGGTGCTGGTGGTGGAATAAGTTATATTCCGGAATCGGACTCGGCTGTGAAAGATGGACTGAATTTGCCAGAAAGCTATTGAAATTCTGAAAGTCCACCATCAACCAATTCCAATTCCAGAATATTAACTACAAAAGAAACCAGTGCATTTCTACCTCTTAACCTAAGGAACAGGAAGAGTTCTTCCATTTCCCCGCCAGTGTAAGCACAAAAGAAATTGATTTTCTGCTGACAAAGCATGAATTCAGTCGTGTTATGGCTTAACATCAATTCAATTTTGTACAAAACAAACTTCATTGCCCTAACAGGCGAAAAAAGTCTTCAAAATTAAGGTTGGTTAACCCGGAAAAATGTATTCGGTTGCAATAACTTATTTCTTGTCACCTTCCTTGCTTTTTTCGAATAAAAGCTGGCATCTTTCCGTTTTGGCAATTTAAATAATATCAAGAATTAATTTGCAAAGAGATCGTTTGCCCAGCAAATTTTTGAAAAACTTAATTATTTGCAGTTTTTGCAAATTTCACTTATCAAAATTTGAAGAGTGAAAAGTGAAAAGCTGATTAGTTGTTTTGTGGAATAGGGCCCTGATTAAGTTTTCATCGAAAACGGTTAAGGGTTTTTCAATAAGAATGAAAGCATAAAAATTATGATTATCTCTTGAACCACTTATGATATTAACATGAAATTGGTTTCAATCGACGCAGAACTGATTGATTGAGAGCCGATTATTTCAACGAAATCAGTTAAGCGGTTTCTTAAAAAGGGATATTAAAAAAAAAAAACTAACAAAAGGTGAATCATATTCATGGAAATTAGTTTAAGCGGATAAACAGGGTGTGGTCGATGGAAATATTGAATAATTTTGACAGATTCCAGCCAATAGAGTAATCGCTTTATTGTACGCAATTATTGTACGTCACGCCCACAGAATGCGGGAAAATAGTGACAACGTTCATTAAATGGAATCGTTCAGTTGTTGCAACCTAGCGTGCGTAGTTGTGTATCGTCAAAAGTATCGCGGTCGTTTTAAGCCTAAAAGTGACACTATTCATCGCTTAGCTACAAATTTCGATACGATCTCTAGCGGACCTTTCACATTCAAATGGAACAAATCCTGGGACACGTGGTGTTGAACTAGAGGTACCGGGCTTTTTCTTTTGGGAGTTTTATTTCACTAATTTTTCCTCTCTGGGAAGTGAGTTGTGGGGACTATTTTTTTTTTTTTTGTTTTTGGTGATCGAAAACTTTGCGATGGAGCATTTTAGAGCACTTTAATGAATTGCAAAATGATCAGCTTAACAATCAAATTTTGGCTCCGCATTTATAAATCGGTTTGTGAATGGAACAAACATATAAATAGAACTTAATGCGGCGGGATGTAGGCTTAGCTTCCCTACGCTAAGAGGGGCATTGGTAAGAGACAGCAACGAACAAAGCCTTGAGTTTCGAATTTGAATGTCATCAGGGGACGATAATTAAATTTAGAAAAACTTTAAGAACTTTTTTCAGGTCTGGATCTGGACTGGAAACGATATTGGTCTAAGCTTAGTACAAAGCAGCCAAAAACATCAATATTTTCCCATCTAAAACTTGCAAACAGACATTAACAACGTGTAATTTTGAATATTCTTCCGCATTCCTTGAAAAT
>CAKKXW010000004.1:10153322-10188030 GCA_920937365.1 Sphaerophoria rueppellii | reverse complement strand
GCTTAAAGTGATGAGCTTTGATGACTGCAACTCGATCGCTTGGGAATGGTTGAAACAGTTAATTCCCATAGCATCCGGAAATGCTTGCTCATCACTTTACCTGGCAACGCGTGTGTTAACTAGGATTTTATTTATTTTGTTTTTCTTTTTTTTAACCAAAATGTATTGTTGGTTGTTCTTAAAATTAAAATGAATTATGAAGTTATCAGAAATGTTTTTTTTTTTTATTGGTATTGGGCTACTATTTGGGCTACTTTTTCGGCTCCGATTTTGGGCTACAATTTTTTTCAAATTGGGCTATTGAACTAGTTCAGGACCTGGCAACCCTGGGTCAGGTCACAATCTGAAAAGGAGTGGAGTGACCAGACTATTCTATTTTAACATCACTTTATTTTCCATTTCAAGTATGTAATTGTTTTTAAGTAACAAAGCCATATAAATGAATATATGTAAATATTTTTCTCTAGAGCATAAATTAACTAATTAATAGGCTGTTTTGACTTTGGAAGATATAATAGGTTCCGTTCGCGTACTTTCTGCACTAAAATTCGTAAGACGAGACAATTTAAGGAGTGGGGGCAAAATTCTCTCACAGGAAAACAAAATTACAAAAAAGGAAGCGAACGGGAAAACAAAAAATTTTGCCCACATTTGAATTGTCAAGTTTTTTTGTATGAAAAATTGAGACTGAATTTATTTATTTATTTGCTATTTTCGATCAAATATGACACTTTTCACAAATCAGCCCAAAGAAATTTCTTGGGCCAAAATTCGTAGGTTGGGGAAATATTTTACTCTCTCCTCAGCGCTCTCTTTTACGAAAAACTAAAAAATTTTTGGGTACGCGAACAGGATTGGGTTAAATATCGTAATTTTTCGTAAAATTGGACTGTTTTGGGAGAGTACGCGAACGGACCTAATATTTTGATATTTAAACTTCAGCTATATCAACACTTGTTATATGTTTCATTTGAATGAATCTGGTGACACTAATTGAGGGTTAAAATGAACAAATTTTTTCAAGCACGTATTTTTAAAGGCGAAGGAGGCTTGATAGCTGTCACTTGTTTATTTTTTTTATTCCTTATGTTTTGTCTTCTTCTCACTATAACACTTTAGATAACCGTCTATTTCTCGTGTATGTAAGACCAAACATTTAAATGTAAAAGAAACCAACCAAAAGCGCCTCTATCGAATGGATATTATTGTGATGTGCACAAAAAACAGTGCACCAGTTAAGTGTTGAAGGATTCCAAGTGCCTGAAAAAGTGAAAAACGTAAATTAATAGAGAGTTTATGATTAGTTTAATTATTTTATTTTGAACTGTTTTTTTTTTTTTTTTTTGAGAATGAATGCAAAAAACTTAAAGTAAGCCTTACATGACATTAGATCGAGGAAATTAGATGTTAGCAGCAATCAAGTATGATGAAGTAGGTTCAAAATCGTCCAGAGACTCTGTTTTGATCGTTCGAAGACTGGTTCCGGCTTTGGTTTTTTTATAATTCCTCTTAAATAACAATAGCTATAGGCAATATTTTTTAAAAGTAATTTTGCATCTAATTACTCAGGAAATCAGGAAAAAATTATCAATACTGAAAGTGAATTGCTCTATACCCAATACTTAAGAGAAAAAAATATATTCAGTTTTTAGGTGGAACTGTCCGAAGACTCCATTTAAAATCGTCCGGAGACTAGAACAATCGTCCGGAGACTCCGGAAAATCGTCCTCTTTTAGAATTTATTCTATTAAATCAATGTTTAAAGCTAGTTTCAATTCATACGTACACTAAACTACTAAGAAATATCTAGTCTTAGCGAAATATTAAGATTTGAATGAACTGGTGCCGTTACCCTACAAAATGAAAAAAAACGTGTGCTTATTTGTCTCGGGGGAAGAAATAAAAATAAGAAACACATTTTTTTTTCATAGACGCAAGAAAGGAAGTATGAACTCAACATCAACCCCATCACAAAAATTCTGTGAACCTCTTTATGCTTCCCTTTCGTCTTTTCTTCATAGATACGCAAATCTTACCAACATTTATCACAAAAACAAAAAAAAAATTGAATCAATTGTTGTAGGTTACAGTAAAAACAAAAATATAGGAATTCGATAAAAAACATAATAGGAGACGCGTGGACTCGGATGGTATCATATGATTCATTAATATTTGTAAACGCAGTGATGGAAAAAAAATATGAATCGATTCGGAAAGTTTGACAGCAACAGGCACTCCTCCGTCCTTTTATTGTTGCTTTTATTTCTATTGAAATTTTTGTCTTTTTCTGATTTTGCCGTTCAGCAAAATTTGTCAGTGACGGATTCAGGCTTTATACAATTCTGTAGGTTGCTGCATTTCTGAATTCTGAGCAGTGTCGCCACTTTGCCACTGACTGTTAATAGCTAATACTCAATCCGACTATCGACTCACATAAGCGCGGAGAAGAAAGCAGATGTGAGGAAATGAAATGTAAACAAAAATTCTCGGTGAGTCTCGGGCAAATTTAATAATGAGTCGTGACTCGTGAGGCATCGTGTAAAGGGGACTTAGCGAATAGGAAGCCTCATTTTAAAAGTTTGACTTTTTATCAAATGTTTTTTCGTAATTATTTCAACAAATCCCGCACTGAAAATTCAACAAAAAAGAATGAAAACAATAAAAATGAATTGCAATGATTACAAAAAATGTATTATCAACCCAACAAATGGGACAAAATAAAAGTAAGCGAAGCATGGGGTAAACGATAGACAACAAATAAGTACGGTGACGAGAACAATAACAGAATATCAATTTTATTAATAAATAAAAAAGAAAAACAATAAAAAAGGAGGCAAAAATGTTTTTAACAATTCTCATTGAGTTCTTGATAAATATTAATGATTTTTCTTTCTCTTTTTTTATTTGGTATTGAAGGAGAGGCAAATATTCATACAGAGAATGTAGGCTAACGCATGACTTTTTTTTTAACTGCATGATGTGACAAAATAATAATCAGAATCATCATTCTTTAAGGCAAAGTTCCTCAGATTTGAAAAGGGGATGAACTCTGGTAGATGAAGTTGAGAATGCAGAAATGGAAAAGTTATAATCTTCGAATTTTAAAAAAAGGTTAAGTTCGTTCAAATTTTTCAAGGTTATAACAAATATTTATATCGAATTTGCAAGTGATTAAGTGTATACTAAGCCTTGACTTAAGAGGCTTATTTATTAGAGATGCTTGGGGCTTCGTGAGATATAGGTACAAGCTAAACGATTCACGAAATGCACTTTAAGCCCAGAAGTGAACTATATCTTCTTTCGAAGTCTGGTAAAATCAATATTAAAATTTTGAATTGAGCTAACTACCGGACCCGACAGACGATATTTTGGGAATATTCTTAAGTGAAAGCTCACAATGCGAAGCTCTTCCTAAACGCCTTGAACGATGTTTATGAAATTTGGCATCTATATTCTAATGTATTCTAGAATGGTAAATATTTACAATCCAACTAACTAGGAGACCCGAATAGCGTTGCTCTGTCAATTATTTTTTAAATGCAAGCAGAGAAATGCACGTCTGCATACAAATAGAGGGTAATACATGTGTACGATTCAGAATCCTAGCGGATCCGATAGACGTCGTTTTAAGAAAAGCTAAAAATTTAAATTTTTATTCGTTCCCAACAAAGTGCCCAAAGTTTTTATTTCGCCCAAAGTTTTTATTTCATCTTTCACGGACACTGCCTCTTGCGAAGAACTGACAAAACTTCCAAGAGTATCATCTGTCATGAAAAAGTGCTTCTCAACTTTGCCGTTCGGAATCGGCGTAAAATTGTAGGTCCCCTCAATTCTTCACACGCACCTAGAGAATTGTTGATGAGAGTAAGCCACTTAGGCCTTGGCTCTTCAAGAGCTGTCGCGCCACTCTATTCATTTATTTTTTAACAAAGTGCTATTTTTTAAAAGAAGAAGAAGAAGCTATACTTTGATACACAACAATAAAAACACTTGACATTAAATTAAAGAATTGTTGACTCGACAAACGTTGTTAAACATTGATGGCGATGATGTTCGCTTTGATAGTGACTGAGCCTATGTAAGCGCACATACTATTTGATGCAGACTAAAACCGGTTTTGTGGGTAGGGGAAGCGAATTGGCATTTTGAAAGCGACTGAAATGTCAACCCGAACATTTGTGGATAAATGAAGACTGAAACTCACACATACCCAAAAGTTAACAGTTTTGGGCCTGTCAGAAATATCTACTCGTGTATACATTTCTTCCTTCAGACTGAATTCATATTTTTTTTTTTATATAATAAGCACGCACTCAAGGGGTTTCATTCCCTTTTTATGCCAAAGCACATTGCGAGCGTTAGGGAAAATGGGATAGACGGAGAGGGTTTAGGATGAGGTGTCAGTTAACATTGGCTTTGAATTCCTGCACATTGCAATGACTGGGGAAGACAGAGTGTGGAAGACAGTTCCACATCCGCGTAGTACCGCTAAAGAACGATTCTCTGAACATGACCGTACGACCGAAGTTGGGCTCGAGAGTGAACTGATGCGCATTCCTGGAGGCGCGAGTACTACGGTTGAATATCTTGCGGGGAGGAATGCAACTGGCTATTTCTCTAGAGCATATACCGTTGAAATGACGATAGGAGAGGGTGAGGCGTGAGACATTACGTCGACTTAAATACGTTGCTGGAGCACCAGCCCAAACGTGGGTGTTGTACTCACGCTTTGGACGCATATATGTTTTGTAGATGGTAGCCAGATGAGAAGGGGAAACAAATTCTTGCATCTTCTTAAAAAACCTAAACATCTTGCGGCATTTTTGGCGACATCGCATATGTGATCATTCCATAAGAGGTGGTCGGTGATGCACATACCGAGAATATCGAGATGTTCGGTTTCACCGATGCAAGTGCCACTCATGGAAAGTGGGAAGGAGGTTATATCTCTCTTCAACGATACAAGACATCATTGAGTTTTCGAAGCATTAAACTCTACTCGGTTTTTAATTCCCCATTGTACAATGCTGTTTAAGTCAGAGTTTAATGAGCTTATCATATTTAGCCGTTGGAGTTCCACATCTGAAGAGGACGGATGTGAGTCTAGGAACGATTATGAAAAGCTAAGAGTGCTATCGTCAGCGAAACAATGAATTGGATAAGGAGTTGCAGACAAGAGATCATTTATGAAAATGAGAAAGAGGGTCGGAGACAAAACGGAGCCCTGGGGCACACCAGCATTTATATTGTAGGCTTCAGACTTGAACTCGTCCAATACAATTTGTATTGATCGGTTCGAAAGAAAATTTCTAATCCAACGAAGGAGGAACTCGTCAATACCGAAAGCACGCATTTACGATAAAAGAGCCTGGTGCCAAACTCTATCAAATGTCTTTGAAATATCAAGTTCTATAATCTTACTTTCTCCAAAACGATGTAAAGATTTGTTTTCACTATTCGGTGAGATATGCCGTCAAATCACCAGTGGACCTGTTGCTGCGAAAGCCGTACTGCCGGTCATTAAGAAGCTTTCGATCTTCAAGATATTTCTTGAGCTGGTAATTTATCAGCGTTTCCATGACATTGGAAAGAAGGAAAGTTAGTGCAATCGGCCGATAATTGGAGGGAGAGGAGGATCCGCCTTTTTGGGTATAGGCTGGACAAATGCTGTTTTCCAACTACTCGGAACGAGCCCAGAAGAATAGGATAAATAGAAAAGCTTACGCAAGGGTTTTGCCAGCGTTGAAGAACACCTCTTCAGAACAATAGCGGGGATGCCAGCCGGGCCAGCGGATTTGTGTATGTTGAGATCTTTTAGAACTCTCACCACAGCACGAGTGCGAAAGAAGATTTGTCCCATAGAATCATTGACGCGTTGAAGAACTGGGAGAGTCATGACACTCTCTGGCAGTGTTAGCTTTCGCGAGAGAGCTAACGACTGGAGTATCATCATCAACGAGCATAGGGACCGAGGAAGAAGAAGAATTCTTCATGTTTTTCACAAAAGACCAAAAATGTTTACTGCCTTTGGGACATTGCAGTATTTTATATATCTTGTGTGCAAGCGTGCTAGGTCTAAAAACTTAAGGCGGCGACTCATAAAATCCGGCAATCCCTTTACGTCGACGTATACGTTGCTCTCAAATTACATGGCAGGTGGAACCGTCCCATTGAATACTTTGGTGTGAAGAAAATTTGCCACAAAACTGGCAAACCCAACAAAAATTCAAAATGAAAACTTAATAATTCTCAATGGACGAACGGACGAAAAAGTAGAAAGTTAACCAACTCTATCTTATGGGACGTGTGCCATAAGAACACGTGTATTCAATAGAGCTGTCAGTTGAAAACGTCGCCGTCCAAAATTGTTTTACTTTTAAACAAATTAAATGTGCATTGATTTCGTAGTAAGACTAGAAGCATAAACATAAAAAGTTTAACCATACAATAATAAAAGAAACCTACTCGAGAAGAAACAAAAAGTCATTGAATTAATTTCAATTCTATTCCAATGCACCCACGACCCACAACAAATAAAAGCCCACACAATCTGTTTCGGAAGAGTGTCCATATTCACTCCATAAATAAATCAAGTTAATTATATAATTTAATGATTTCTACCTTGCTCTTGATGGGTAAATTATATATACGACTTGATTTACCTACTTAATTGTTGGTTATCTAAATCAGTAAATCTACTTTGAAACGTGGTTTGAATTCTTAAGTAGACGTGATCAAATTAGAATTCAACAAATGAGACTTCATACTAGATTTATTTTTCAACTTATATTTAGAAATGCTTCTTTCCTCTTGATTCGCCAGTTTTTCGAGTAGTTCTATTTGAGATTGATAGTACGGATATTGTTTTACGGATTAATATTCCAAAACGTGTAATTATTTTATCACACCAACATCACTAGTAAGTTACATCCTCGTGGAGGGTTTTTTGACAAGCCAATTAATTTTCGAAACAAAATTAGTCGAGTCTCGAATATTCTTGATTTCAGGAAGAACAATAGAACAATAAGCAATGGTTTCGGTTATGATTGTTTTATTGACTTCAAGGTCGTCGGACTGTCTGATGTATTGTTTATTCTTAGACGAGACGAATTCTTGTTTTCTTTTCACTTTGTTCATTTATTTATTCTCTGATGTTATAATAAGAACCTTTAGAGTGGACCGACTGACTGTCTATTTGAATAATCCAATTAGCGTGTTCTACTTTTCGTTCGTAAATAGGTAAACAAAGTTATTATGGGCTAGTTTTCCTACCCTTAATTAACTAGCTCAGTTAAATCTTGTAGTGGAATGAGTCAGATTATGTTTGTCTTTTGGATGAGAATCTGTTCAGGTTTATCTTGGTAGTTCGGTTGATTTCATTGAAATCCGAAGTATTTCTGTACGAAACATTTCATAATCAATTCCCTCGCATCATATGACGGAGCGTCGTCGCTTTGCGTCGGTGGTCACGTCAATTTACATACAAAACAATAACAAATAGGTGCTTGATCAAAATATCGATATCAATTTCGATAGCAATTTTAGCAAAACAACTCTAATACTTTTATCAAAGTCTACAACGTCTGGTATATTTGTTCCCAAGGCCTCAACCGTACCATATGGCCGCGCTATGACGATAAACTTAACGTTCTGCTATAGAAACACTTTCAAATCTTATCGCACTTCAATAAACACATAAATCTTATCAATTTCGTATTAAAATTATTTTGTGTATTCTAGGCCATAGGACCAGTCTCGGAACTCTCAGTAACCATCCACCAACGTGACCTAGTTTGCATGCTACCCTGCAACTCTTGGATTCTTAATATTTGCATCAACTGCAATACAGCTATATGTGCTAAGCACACAACCGACACCATTTATCTGCTCAATTCCAATTTGCTAACTAGCCACGACGAGCTAGTGCAGCGTCGAGCTGACAAATCATTCTCTGAGACTTTTGGTATTCTAATTATGAACAACCAACAAACTCAGCATCATCATCAACAACAACAACAACAACACCAAGTCGACGATAATCCCTTCCACTTGAACAGCAAGAGGGCAAACAATCGATTCCGATCGCTAACACAGAATTTGCAATCGCGACTGCAGAAGGAAATCGCCGATACGGACGAACGTATACATCGGTATACGGAACAGCAATTTGCTCTTTTAAAGAGCTTTCGTGAAAAGTCTGAACAAGAATATCAAATATTAGTTAGTCAAGTTAACCAAGTACCTGAACAATTGATCGATGCCATGGGAATAGCATCAGCAGCTGCAAGTGTCCCAACCACACCCACCATAACCACCCCGACTAAAATCGACATCGGACGAACATCAAACAACAACAACAACAATAATAATTCTTCGTTAAGTGCCATGGACAGTAATACTCAGACAACGTCAGTACAGAGTGTTTTTTCGTTCAATAACAAAAAGGTGACAAGTTTCGATACACCGCCGGCGACACCTGAAAGCACTCCGATGAGTGTTGGCAATAGTCCGACGTTCAATCGGCAGCAACAGGCTGCTACAATTGGATTGAGCAGTATTGTCGGTGGCCAGAGGTCTTCCATTGGCAATGGAATGTTTTATATAAATTCGTCGAGTTCGATTGCGAGCGGTGCAACTGGCATGGACGGCGACGGTGATTGTTTGTTCGAATTGGAGGGTGTCGAGAGCTATTATATGGCACCGAGATCTTCTATTCCACAGAATATGTCCGATGTGGAGGAGAGTGCTGAAGATGCCGAAGGTATGTTTGATTTTCCATTCGGTTTTAAGGTTTTTTTTTGACAATTTTATTTTCTTCTTTTTCTTAGATGCTTTGGCTGAACTAGAAGCTGCCATTCCTATACCCGGAAGTCATGCTAAAAAGCAAAATATGAGAGATTTTGCTAGGAGTCTTCCAATAGCCATAGCTAATTCTGTCAACGAAGGCACTCTGATTGCTGATTCAGATGACGATGTAAGCATTCAAAATAGTTTCTAGTTTTGACGCAATTTTAACAAAGTACCTGATTTGGTCTTGTTATGAAATTATTCCTTAATCCGGTTTTTATGATAAGATAAGGGCTCAGCACACGTTGAGCCCACTCAGCCCACTCAATGTCCCACTCAGCTTTCGTACAATGTTGGTATTTTGAAATACTTAAAGAAATCACACAGTTTATGTTTATTGAAATGAGAAAGAGCACTCAGACTGCTAAATCGAAACTTAAATTGTTAAGTTACTGCATAAACGAGTTAAGTTTCCCAAAATTAGAAACAAAGAAGTTATAGTTCTGAAATGTAAGGAGAACTGCACGTCTTAATTATCGGTTCATAAACGATCCCTTAATCCTTCGTCTTGATGGAGACTATTCAATATGTGTCATCTTGTCAAAATGAGAGTTACCAATCAGCAATATTGTTAATAGAAGAAATGTTGCAAAAAGATCTGTTTTGAGTTATGTCCCGATCGCTGGATGACTTCCTCATATTTGGTCTGCTGCGCTGTCTCCTACAATGAATAGCACCTCAAAAACCTTCCCGTACTGACTCGAGTTTGCTCGTACGAGCAAGGTGTCCATTCCTCCGGAAAATATTCAGCTTAGTTTTTGTATTTATTTATCTGTGTCACGGGGAGCTCCTGATAAATCCGTACTATCCAACGGAACGAAATTTTGTCGGTATGACTACTTTCTAACGCGGCTAAAAGAGTGCCGATCCATAGAGACATTGCAAAAGTGGTGGGTCGCCAAAACCGTAACACTAATGCCCACTGTTAGACAAGACACAACATAGGTACATACACCACTTGCTATAAGCAAACATCTTCTCAAACAATATGCTCTAGAATCAACAAATGTTAGATGGTCACAGGGTACCAAATACCTAGCAACCAAACCAATATGGCCAAGCATAGACCTGAGGCGTTCAAAAGGCTTGATTTCCCTGAGCAGACAAAGTATAAGCTCCACAATTGGAGTCATAACAGGACACTGCCTCATAGATAGACATGCTTTAAGGCTAGGGGTGTACACTAATGACTTGTAGCAGCTGCTTGAACGAGGAGGAAGATTAAACTGTCCAACAACTGTGTACATGTCCGGCACTCTCCAATTGAAGGAATACCTATTTCGGTAATCCATTTTTCGATAATACCAATGAACTGGCAACGATCGACCCTAATTTCATTAAAAGTACAAGGTGGTTTGAAGTTCATAACTCTCCCATCAGTAACTTCTTTAGTGGTATCACAATGGACTTTTGAGGTCTAAGTGAGTCAACAACATTTAGACAGCCAATCTAACCTAACCTAAGAGTTCATAATGCCTTCGAACAAGCTCCTAAGTTGCTGATTATACAAAATCAGTTTCGAAGTAGTTGTTAGTTTCTTGGATTTGGAGAGATTTCAGTTGTTTCTGTTGGATTTGTTTTGTCTTCATTCACTTCCTTGTGCACTATCAACTTTAGGACTTACAGAAATAACAAGACGTTGCATCTCCGTGCCTAAAGCCTGTTCAAGTTTGAAAAACTTCGGATGAGCTTTTCCACAGTAGCACACTGCTTTGATTATTTAGGTTGATGTGGCACAGTTGGATCAGTGTTTTTTTTTTTTTTTGGATCTTAATTCAGGCAACGCAATCTATAGCTCATAGTGCTCGTTTAAAATTTGCTGAAAGTGCTGCATGCGCTAGGTTTCCTTCAATTTTCGTAGATCTCGTGCACCTTTCACAAGAACCTTTTGTAGAACTGTTACCATTATCTAGAATGGATATTAATTTATATTTCTTATCAATTTTCCAGGTTCTCGAAGACAATGTCGACATAGCAGCTAGTATCAAAGCTCTTGCTAAAAGTGTGCATGGCGATGCAGTTTTTGGTGATCTACCCCGACCACGATTGAAGTCTCAAATATAAATTTGAGTATATTTATATTTGTATACATATTATAATTTTTGGACAACATTTATAATTTTTTTCTAAGATGAATGTGTAATTTTTATTTTATATTTTTTTTCGTAAACCTTCTTCTGACTTAATGTGCAAGTTAAGAAATCATAACGAACTGCTATCGTTTTTTTTTACTATTCTTTTTTAAACTTTGTGAAAAATGTTAATCATAACGCCCATACAAACAATATTTAACTGTCTACATTTCAATGTTGAATATTCAAAGAGCAGCACGACAACCCTGGCTTCAGGTCCTCAATAATGAACTACATATCGTGGCTTAAGAAAACTGCTACAGTTTGCTTTATAATGGAATGAATATGTTTTTAATTATCTGTTTTTTTTTTTTTAGTTTTAATTAAGTGTAAAGTCTTGCTTTGCAAAATACAAGCTCACACAATTTTTGTATTCCACATTTTCTTTTCGGAACTGAAATTAAACAAATCATGTTGCATGCTTATTTTTTTGTTCGAATTCAAAGTTAAATTCGTCTAAAAAATGTTCTTCGAAGAATTATTTTATAAAATCCATCAGGTCTGTCCTCGAAATATTATTATTTTTGTTTCCATATGAACAACAAGCGAATGATTAACATTTTATTTGCGTAAACAAAGTGTTGTTGCTTCTTAAATATTGCACAAATTTATAAAAATTTTGAAAATGATAATAAGAAGAAAAATTGAATCGTGTTAAAAACAAAAAAAAAAAAACTAAGCTAATTTTAAGTCAACAATAATTCAAACAAACCAACATTATATATATATTATTATATACATCAATTTATTATGTTGTTGTTTTTCTTCCCGCATTGAAATATTGTTTTAAATGGACAAGAAAGATATGCGGAAGTGTATTTTTTTATATTTAAACAAATGCTTTAATGCAAACGAAAAAAATTGGAAATAAGCTTGAAACTAGTATTTTTTAAGAGAATTGAAATTTTAATGGAGCGTTTTTGATGAGTATAAATATAAATTGCTTGCATTCGTTGTTCTTTAAGGTAAGTCGGTGGAAATACATTCATATGTAAATTCGTAATAACTTTGTGAAACTTAAACATAAAGGCTCTTTTGCAATGGTCGGAAAAAGTATTTTGACAAACAAAGTATCGAACATTTTTATTCAAATATTTTATTTCATCAATTGAAGAATTTAAAAAAATAAATACATAATAATGTCAAGGAGTTTTCAAAAGAACTTTAATTAATTGATAATTGATAATAATTGAATTTTCAGAAATATGTGGTGGAAAAAGTATTTTGATAAAACATGTTATAGGCGTTCTTCTTTTTAAGCGCAGGGTGCGGAGTAGACAGAGCCTGAGCTTATCGAGCTCGATCTGAGCAGAATAAACTCAGACCTTTTCGAGTTAATAAAGAAACAAACCTGAGCACGCAACTGTCACACATAAAAAAAAATTGACAAACTGACAAAAATATTTGTTTATTTACCTTCTGATCGAAAAAATAAACAAAAGTTAAGCGCTCAGATATGTCTGAGCTAAAAAAGAAATATGGTTTTTTTTTTGACAGCTCCGTACCCTGCTCAGAGCTGAAAAAGAAAAACACATGAGGAAAAAATGAGTTTGAAAAAAAAAACACAAAAATTAGGGCATTATTTAATAGAAAATAAAATTTCCGTTGCCATTAATGACTTTCTGCAATCGTCCTGGTATAGATCTTACCAGAGAAATTTCCTTCAAGCATGGAGTCCTTTTTCGCTTTATATAGGCCCACACATTTTATCATATGTTTAAGTTGGGGCTTTGAGGTGGCCAATCTAGTGTATTTACACCCACTTCCCTTGGAAAATTAGTTATCATCATGGCTTTGTGACAAGGTACGTTGTCTTGTTGAAAAATGCATGACTATCCAATCAATTTATCACCAGAACTAAACGCATGGTTATTTACAATATCCAAACATTGTTTGTTCATCATTCCCTCCATTGCTAGCAAGTCTCCGGTGGCATTTAAGCAAACACATCCCCAAAAAAATGCCGGTGCCACCACCATGACGTACTCGTTTACACACAGATGCTACTTTGGCATTTTCCTAGGGATTTTACAAATAGTTTTCGTTTTTGATCCGTGGTACTCAAAACAGCTTTCATCAGTCCACAATACGTTTTCCCAAAATGATGAAGGCCTGGGCAATCTTCTTACAAGTTTTTGTATTTTTGTTGTGGGATATTATTCCAGCAATTTTGTAGAGTTTCTCAAAGAGCAGATTCCGATGTTATGTGCTGATTCCGTTAATTTCTGTCAAGCTCTTCGCATAAGAGCTGAATGGGGTTAATATCTGGAGACTGTGGTAACCATAGCATTACTTTTAGAATTTCCCTCGTCTTCTTTTTGTTTCAGGTGTTCCCGGCAAAGTTTTGAAGTGTGTTTCGGGTCATTGTCTGGCTGGAATACAAAACCTTCACCGATTAATCGAAGTCCAGATACCAAAACGTGGTCTTCCAATATCGTTTAATAGACTTCTTTATCCATTTTTCCGATCACTCGTGTCAGATCTCCCACTCCATCGAAGGAGAAACATCCCCACACCATTACTGAACAGCCTCCATTCTTTACATTTGGGAACATACAGTCTGGTAGCACCTTATGTTCAGAGCTGCGCCTGACGTGCACTCTGCGATTTGAGCCAAACACCTCAAACTTTGACTCATCGCTCCACTGTTGAAGTCTTCACATGTCCAATCCAGATGTTTTTTGGCCCATTTCAACCGTTTTATCTTGTTTTGGGGTCATAGAAGGGGTTTCCACACTGCAACGCGCCCAAAAAGTCCAGCATGCATTAACCTTCGTTGTATCGGTGATACAGATAGTGGTTCTTCCCGCATTTCATTGATTTCGGCGCGTATTTCTATTGCTGTTTTCTTCCTAGAAAGCTTGCGTATGGTGATGATTTGCAGATCTTGTTTTCGTCGTAACTCTAAGTCGTCCTGACCAAAGAACCAAAATTGTTTTTGTTTTTACCTTTTTTTCACAAAAGTCCTTATAATTTACAGAAAAGCATTAATATCTGGGGTATTTCACTTGTACCTTTTATAAATGTTATCAATGCAGGTAAAAAAATCCTATTTTCATTCATAAACTCAAGCGTAAGGTACAAATAAAGCAACCCTTTGAAGACGGTCTCAAACTTTTGACAGGTAGTGTAGTTTGCTTAACTTTTCCACCGAAATACCCGTTACCATCTCAATTCTTAAATCTTGGCTAACTTCCGACTTTACCCATTATTATCAACGAATTGTTTGTAAATGTCGAAGTTAATAAATTTTATTAAAAAGAGAATATAAATAGGAAATCTCAACTCTGATGCCACGCGACATGAAAGAAACTGCAAACATTACGAAGTCACAATACTTTTTCCAGTTAGTTATGGCTCAGTCTATTCATTAAAAGGGTCCCAAAAAAAAATGCATGAGAAAACTAAAATATATCTGGATTTTACTGTTGCCTAGGTGCTTTGTTTTTGGTTTTGAGTAGCAAAAGATTGCCGTTACATTTCTCAGTTTATCATATCAGGTGGTCTAGCATGACAAATAGTATTGTCAAAATATTTTTTCCGACGATTGTATGGTGAATTGCCTTTGATTTCCAACAAGGAAAAAAAGTAAAATGGCCGTTTTGATCTCTTAAGATAATGAAAAAGGAACAAAACGATTTCTTGTATTTTTTTTTTTTTTTTGTAAGAGCTCTACGGGAGTTTTGTTCACGATTACAATAGGTCTGATCTGTATTTTTCAACAATTTATCTCAATGATTCAAGAGAACAAAAACAAACAACTGTTAAATGCAATTAAGCTACTTAATTATAAGGATGGAGCTTTTGTCTGAATGGATATTGCAAATAAGTTTTAAACAAGAAAAAAATGTTGTGTTAAAGATATGAATGCAAATTTAAGTTTGTTGCCTTATCCCTTCTTTCCATAACAGCCCACAAATTGCAATAGACAAAATATACTTACCCACAATAATCAAAATCCAAGCAAAACAATGCTTAAACTTAACAATAGAATGTAGTAGATGATTATTATCTTTGCTCGTAGAAAAATTGAAGAACTAAAATTATTGTATTCATAAATATTTTACAAAATACAAAATTACAACATCAATTAAATGATAAATTCTACTTTGAAAATGTTTATAACAATAAACAGGAAATAGAAAAACAAAAATATCTAAACTTAAGAAGAACAGTTTGAATAAGATTTTTTGATAAAACAAAAATATATACAAGCATATTATATTATTCATGCAAAACATTGTGTATTTTATTACAAGGAAAGCATTGATGCTCTGAATAATACGAAGATTTACTGTTTATGCAATTTATGAGACGAAGTTACTTATAGAAATAAAAGTATGAAGTTTTTTCTTTTGCAAAATGTTTGGTGTTTTTGATTGTAAACAAAAAAGTTTTAAAAGCCCTCAGCTGAACCTAGAATTACTGCCTCGTAGATAGACATGCTATGGGGCGGAGGGTCTACACTTATGACTTCTGTAGAATCTGCTTGGACGAGAAGGAAGAAGAAACAATTCAACATCTTCTATGTAAAGGGTTTTTCAATAAGGACGCTACAAAAGTAGACCAATAGGGACAGCAAACGACGCCATATTTTTTCCCGCTCTCTTGACATTTCTCTTCAGTAAGGTTTGCCATTTTATCATGGAAAGGTATACGATCCAACAACGAGTCGAAATTATTAATATTTACTACCGAAATTCGGAGTCAGTGGTAAACACTTTAAGAGTGAAAAATCATCTTCAGCGATGAGGCTCATTTCTGGCTGGATGGCTTCATCAATAAGCAAAATATGCGTTATTGGTCAGGCAGCAATCCACATGTGCTTCACAAGGCACCATTACATCCTGAAAAAAATCACTGTTTGGTGCGGTTTACATGCTGGTGGTGTCATTGGGCCGTACTTCTTCCGTGATGATCAAGACCGGCACGTTACTGTGAATGGGAGTCGCTACCGCTTACCGATTATTTTTGGAATGAATTGGATTATATGGACTTGGACGATATGTGGTTCCAACAGGACGGTGCCACATGTCACACAGCGGGCCAAACAATCGAATTATTGAGAACGAAGTTCGATGAGCGCATTATCTCCAGAAATGGACCTGTGAATTGGCCGCCTCGTTCATGCGATTTAACGCCGTTACACTATTTCCTGTGGGGCTACGTCAAATCTATGGTTTATGCCAACAAGCCAGCGACGATTGATGGACTTCGTTAGAATATCGAACGTGAATTTACAGCAGTATCGGCCGATTTATGCTTGAAAACCGTCGAAAATTGGGTTCAGCGTCTGGACTTCTGCAAGCGTGCCCGTGGTGGATATGCAAAAGAAATCGAGTCCCATACATAATGGCATCAAATGCACTTCCACAGGAATGAAGAATTTCATTGTTTTTGTTTTATTTAAGAAAATTTTTGTAGCGTCCCTATTGAAAAACCCTTTACATGTCCGACACTCTCCAATGGAAGGAATACCTATTTCGGTGATCCCTTCGAAAATACCAGTGAACTACCAACGATCGACACAAATGTATCTCCCTAATTTCATTAAAAGTACAAGTGAAGTCCATAACTCTCCCATCAGTAACTTTTTTAGTGGTATCACAATAGACCCTTGGGGTCTTAGTGAGTCAACAACGTCTAGACAGCCTCTCTAACCTAACATAACCTACGTTGAGAAATTTTCCATGAAAAGTCGATCCTCTTGGTAGCTTACTATTAGCTCTTTGCAAGACGCAGTATCAGTCAACGCACATTCCAATAACGATACCGGTACCGGTACTACAGAAGAATTTAGGTATAAAGGGAGTTGGAGACGATTACCAGAAAAGGTAAGTGGTGAAAAGAAGTTTTATGTTTATAAATCATTAGATTTAGAAACGTAAGAAAAGTGTTTTGTTAGAAAATAGTTTTTTTTTTATTAAATTTATTGTAAAGTTCTATGATAAGTTTGTTTTTCAATTTGTTCGTTACGTTACGTATACATTTTATCTATTTTTTTTTTTAAGTTTTTCAATTTAATGAAATCAACCATCAGTGATTAGCTAGATCTAGTTTTGTTTGCTTTGCAAAACAAAGGCACAAATATCAATTTTGAGCGATTCTATAAAAAATAAATGAAATGAGAATATTTTTTTCTAATCGGCCCAATCGGCGTCGTCTCCTGTTCCATCATCATCCGATGAAGAATTCTGACCTTTAACAGGTGGCGGTGGTATCAGATCCGATAAGCGGCTCATCACGCTACAACCACTGCCGACTGGATTTCCTTGACCATTCTTAGCTCCAGAGATTCCTTTTCTTCGCATGAGTAGTTTGTTGTGCAGGTCGGCCATTAGATCGCTTCCCGATCCCGATACTAATTTCGGTTTGACCGGAACATCATTTAGTTGTTCGGTAGATGTTTGTCGAGCAACATCAGCAGCTGCTCGTAGACGGCCGCCACGAGCTCCACCTGCCCTCCGAATAGCATCCATCAGATTAGCACGAGCATCGAGTGCAGTGCCTTCAGTTGGTGGTGGTGGAGTTATAACTGACGAAGCTTCTGTAAGAGGAGCAGGAGGTGGCGGAGGCGGTGCGACTGGTGTA
Source organism: Sphaerophoria rueppellii (assembly GCA_920937365.1). Classification (NCBI taxonomy): domain Eukaryota; kingdom Metazoa; phylum Arthropoda; class Insecta; order Diptera; family Syrphidae; genus Sphaerophoria; species Sphaerophoria rueppellii. The sequence continues at coordinate 10,170,460 of CAKKXW010000004.1, read as the reverse complement.
ATTTCAGGCAAAACTGGTGGTGGTGGTGGTGGTGGTGGAGGCGGTTGAATCGATGGACGATTAGTCGACACTTCTACCGGGTTAATTGGTTCCAATGCATTTGGACTCGAAAGAACTGCAATCTCACTCTCGGAAGTATTCTCGGTTGCTGTGGGCACTTCAGGCATCAGATCTAATTGATCAAAAAATAACGATGGAGCGATTTGATGAGTATCCGCGGCTTGGACAAATTGGATATCACCAGCAATGCCTGGCAAATCGGGTAAGTCTGCTGGCAAGTCAATAGTTGGTGCTTCATTCAATTTCGGCGTATAGAAGAGACCTTGTTGTCGTTTGTTAGCGCCCTTCTGCCGATTACTCAGCGACAGTGGTGCTGGTTCTATAATTAAACCGCTACTCGTGCCAACTTCCGCTTTTTTAGCGCCTTTATTGTCGTCTGGTTGATTGCTACTCATGTCGTCCATGGCTTTACGAGCACCGTATACGTTCTTTGACGTACTAAACAACAAAACCGAATTGATGGACTTCGAACTGGCAGGAATGTCACCCAAGCCACGCTGGTTGGTTACAGAAGCGGATCCAGTTGATTTGTTTTTTGCACCGCGAAAATGGAAAAACACCAATTTTTCTTGAATATTCGTTGGGCCGAGATCAACACGGCTGGTTATTTCATGATCATTAAGATAATTGACGTGAGTTGATGGATCTATTGTTGTCTTTCCATCATTGAAGGTCAATTCGATGTTCCTGAAAACGTGCGACGATGGAAATTTTGCTGGCGAAAATATTTTGATTGCCTTCTTGGTATCGGAGAGACTTTGGATGGACTGTGAAGCGGATGTAATACGCGAACTTAGTTCGTTAATTTTGTCATTATTTTTCGAAATACGTTTGTCGATCCGATCAAATATGTTTGTTATTGTCGTTTGTAAGCAATTTAAAGCGTTGGCTGCTTGGATTATTGTTTCTTCGTGGCGTAAATCGGGTGGAATTACTGGAACCGAGTACATGGCTTGTGGATTGGGTTTTGTTCTTGATTTTTGAATTTAATATAAACTTTGTTTTAAATTTTGTAAGGCGACCTCACCCAATTGGATAATTTTGATATGAATTAGGAATGAAGAAGAAGCAAGTTGCAATTTGCAACAGCTGTTTTTGACAACTTTTGACAGTTGGATGATTTTGTGATAAGAATGGAATAGTTGCACCTTCCAGGGATGTGTTCACAGAGTGCGGTTTGGGTGTGATAAGGGTTATATCAATGGTGGGATTAAACACAAGAACGAGATAAATTTTAACCTGACTCAATTTGTCTTTTAAAGGTCCCTTGTTATTTTTTTATACTGGCAGTGTTCTTGTCAAGATGGAAATACAGAATTTTGATCCAGTCATTCCCCTGCTAACTCAAGAACGCCAAGGTCATCAGCTCATCACAATTAAAAAGATTGATAAATCGAACTTTTGCGTCATGTGACCGGAACAAGAGCGTGAACACGTCTAATGACGTCCGCATGGACATTTCGCTATTTACTTTTTTGATCAAGTGCAACAGCACCAAAAAAGACGTTTGTTGTGAGTGTGACTTGTCACTTGTGGGTTGTTTAGTGCTGGAATGCTGATGCAGTAAAACGTTATCGCTCTGTTAATATAAACAAATCGAAGTTCCTCTACTGAATCTTTCATTTTTAAACTTTTGTCCACAAATTCAATTTCAATGCTGGAAACCGAGACACCAATGACCTGGGGTATTCCATATAAAAGTAAATTTATAAAGAAAAACAAATACCTAACCAAAATTCGTTTCCAGGAAAAAGTGCGACTTTTGCTGCCATCAACCTAATTTTTGGCGAAGTCATTTGGAGAATCGGCCGGATTCTATACGAAAATAGATTCTACGCCAAGCATTATCCGTTTAATAATAGATTTCGTGCAATTTGTAGCAATGGCTTTTTATTCAATCAGTGGTGCTTATGTGTAATGGCAACATTAACTGCTACAATCTTGTCCCAGTACTTGAGCGTATCGATAATCATCAATGGCATTCTGGACCAGTTATATCTCCTTCCGATTTGGTGGATCTTTCGATATGTTGAGATGACCAAATCTGCGTTTGACTATGCAGATTTTATTCGATCTGATAGTGGGCTGGATTATGCAACGGGAATGGCATCGAATTATTTCCATGGATATCTAAATTTAACGCTACCCAAGCACGATGAACAAAGTGGTAATGATTCATTCTCCAATTAGAATTGATAAGAACCTTATAAACCTTAAGCTAATGTTCTTTATCACTGCAGGCATTAAAAAGCGCATTGAAAACTACGAAGCTAGCAATGGCGTTGAGTTTGCAGTTAAAAGGCTGATGATACTGATTCCGAATTCTTTGCACACACGGCCAGTCATTGAAAGCCCTTTAATGGAAAGGCAAGAGAGAGTAAGTACACTTGAATGTATTTTTCTTGCTTTTTATCACTTAATTCTATATTTGATATTTAGAGACCTCTTGAAGGTGTGAGGAGAGATCGTGCTGGAGTATCGCGACCGTTTATTAACGATGTGTATAGCATTGCCATTGATGGGAAACCCTACTACATTACTGTTGAAGGAGCCACACCATTGCTAAGCTATTTCGATGCACTTAATTTCCATCTGACCAGCACTTGGCAGATGAAAGCTATGCAAAAAGAAATAATGATCAAGTTCTATCGCTACTTGAAAAATATTCTGGAAAAATGGCCAGCTACGCAGGAGCAATGCGAACTGGTCTTTTATAATGGTAAGACGTCCACTATTCTTGAGAGTAGAATCGTTATAACTGACTCTGTTCTTAGACTACAAAGCCGATGGACGGCAACAAGATGTTGGAGAGGTCCTGTGTTTGCATATAAAAAATATGTGGGCAATGGAGAAGATGCGATAGCTTCCGATTGTGCTTAACTTGGCACAGCTCACAATAATGGTTCAATATTTCAGTTGTGCAGCATTTCGTCACATTACTTTTATAAAATTTAAAACTCAAGACTAGGCGACAAAGAGGTTAGAACTCAAGACTTTCGACGACAAAGAGGTTAACAGTAACGAAGTAGGTTTTGTGGGTTTTAACACCCAACCCTATTACTGTTTACCTTTTTGTTTCGTCGTGAGCTTTTGAAACAATGGCTACCTATTTTATCCATTACCAGATTTCAATACTTTTGTGTCTGTGTAAATAACTTTAAGATCTACTTTATGAACTTAATTTAAATTTTGTCCCATGACTGCAAAACAATTTTATCACCATTTAATGTTGGTGGTTTACTTGATAAACAAAATATCGAATATTGGTTTAAGAAACAACTATTATTTAATATGCTGAGCTTATCACAAGATTTAGCGAAGTAGATTAAGAATAAATCTCGACATTTCTGGGATTAAAGGTAGATAAAACGTAGTATTATAACTACTAAACGTTATGTTATCCTACGTTTTGAACTACGAATTATGTACCCTAAACCGTACAAAAGTCGAGATTTATTCTTAATCTACTTCGCTAAATCTCGTGATTAACGTCAGTGGAATCTGCATTATAAGCTTGTGACTAATTTACTTTGAAAACAAAATGAGGCCGTGAATATACATATTTTGTATAAAAGAAAAGTGTTTTCATTAATTGGTTATTTACTACTTTTTTTTCAGTTCAAATGGGCGTTTTGTCCCGATAACCGTTAACTTACTTACTTATGGTGGAGCTACAGTACATGTAAGACCAGAGCCTCACCCAACAAAATTCTCCAGCCAGCTCGGTCCCTAGCTAGCTGTCTCCAGTTTCTCACGCCAAGTTGGTTCAGGTCCTCTACCGCCCGTATGTTTCACCAGAATCGCGGTCTTCCTTTTCTGCGACGTCCTTCCGAGTTGGATTCGAAGACTCTACAAGCCGCAGCATTATTTTCTATTCGCTTAACATGAGCCAACCATCTAAGTCGTTGGACCTTAACTTTTCTGGCTAGGTCAGTGTCACTGTACAGCTCGTACATTTCTTGGTTGAATATTCGTCTCCATTCTCAATTAATGCAGAAAATCACTCGAAGAATTTTTCTCTCAAAGCAGCCCAAAGCGTTTTCTTCAGATGTTGTCATGGTCCATGTCTCTGCACCATACGTGGGTTTTGTAGAGTGTCACTTTAGTTGCTTGGGAGATGACTTTACCACTCAATTGCGTCTAAGACCGTTAAGGTTTGCCATTTTTCCAATGTAAAATTACAACAGGGTGTTTCATTAAGCGCTTCCTACGTCATGCTCATGACTATGATGCCAGCCCAGTTTCCTCAGTTGACTTCTTGCGGATGCATAGGTCTCTCTTGGATCTCGTCATAATCATCTCTCAACAGAGCAACCATTTTGATAAAACAATTTGATCATGGCCGCATGTTGTTGAACCCTAAATTCGTCCATGGTATTAGAGCTTAAAGCGGAAAACACAAAGCTGCTTTGCTGTTAGCGTTGAGTGACATATAAAGTTCAAGCATAGGAATTGCTAACAACTTATCACAAAGCAGCTTTGTTGCTCGACCTTTAATTTGACATACTGTGAGAACCCCGTAACATAAACGTAACGTAGCAAAAGCTGTAGCAAAAGTAGAAATGTTTTCTACTTTTTGATATGTATTTGCTCACTGACACGTTTTCTTGTTTGTATGTATGAGAATTTTATTTCAATTTTACTTCTTTTTCTCTTCCGCTGTCGGTTTTGTTTTCAAAAAAACAAAAATAAATATTTTTTTGAGAAAAAATATTTGAATAAAATAAACTAAATTTTGTAAAATGACAGATATCAGTCAAAGTTCAATCCAAAGTATTGAAGCGTAACGGAGTGAGCGCTAACAGAAAAGCAGCTTTGTGTTTTCCGCTTAACATGCTGAATAAATATTCGCAAATTATACTAATGCGCCTTCAACGGAAGTAGTTATTGGAAGCCCATTTATGGCTGAAACACAAACACGTTTTAGCTTCGCCTGACGTTTACCCAGAGAAAGGAAGCTTTGACTTCGCGTTTCATACGTAATGTTAGGTAATGTAACTGTAAACGGAAGCTCTAGTAAAAATGTCAAAAAGCAAAACTCGAAGCAGTTGAATCGTAAAGTGTTTGTGTTTCGGCCACTAGGCTTCGACCTTACGTTGCGTACGTAATGTGATTCCAAACGGGAGTTCTGGTTCAAATATTCTGACCATTTGCTTTGTATACTCAATAGTTTGTCTTTTCAACTTTGTCGCGTGACGAGTTTGACATTTCCATACAAATTTCAGCTATCATTTTTGTCGTCTGGTGACGACCTTAACCTTTTAAGATACCATATTGCTATTATGCTTGTATTGAATGATTCAATTGAGAAATGAAAATTATAAAAAGTCACTCTATGAAAATGTTCTTATCAGAAGTATTTCTGAACCCACCCCAATTGGAAGTGGCATCACTGTTTTTTTTAAATGACAGTTGAAATTGCGCCATATTCAATTTTATTGTTCTTATCAAAGTGAATTAATAAACAAACCAAATTTACGAGTTAAACGAATTTACTTGAATAAGATTAATTAAAAATGGCCCAAATGATAGAACAGCTAGTTCAAAAAATGGGTCTTATCGATGAGCCTAAAATTATCGGGTAAGTCTGTTTTCTGCTCCTTAAACATACATTTTCTAAGCAACTTCTCAACATTAAAGTAAAACCACAGAACTTCTCCGTTTGCTGGACCTCCGCTCGTCAAACGTTAGCACCGCAATAAATGAATACGCTAAAATTGTCCTTTGCATCGATTTGGCTGCTTCGTTCCTTGGAATTCCTATCGATCAGGTAAAACTTCAATTCACTACAAAAAAAACTCATGCGATAGATCTCATGGTATCAATTTTTTAGGAAAATGCCCTCAAACTTTCCGGACTGCGTAAAACCCAATTCGCTAACAACAAACGAATGTTTGAAAAACTACTCGATCTCAATAAACCAATCGGGGTGAGTGAAATCTGCACCAAACTGGGCATAAATGAGTTGGCCAAAAAAGCCACAGAACTCTTGGAACTCTACAAATCAATTGTCGAGAGCGAGGCCAACGATATTGACATAACACATCCCCAGTATCCTTCGATGGCGGTGTATCAAGCAAGCAAATTGAATCAGAAACGCATGTCAAAGCAAAAGATAATAGCAATCAGTCATTTGCGTCCATCGCAGTGGACACAGTTGGAACAGAGGTGGGACAAGATAGTCGCAACTCATTTAACACAATCAAAAGAGACTAAAGTCAAGAGTCCATTGGCAGCAGAAGTGAATCCCGATGGAGAAAACGCACAAAAATCGTCGCAGGATACTAAACGTCAACAAGTTCTGGAGATCGAAGATTACGAGATTTGGAAACGCCGAATGCTGGCAATGGCTCGGCTAGAGCTAGCGCACAAGGAGCCAGATTCTGTGAACGACAAAGAAAATGTTGCATAACGCCGTAAAGATGTCCCGTTACTTTGTAATTTAAATAGAAATAGATTTATTTATTTTGTAGACAAGAAAAAATAATTTATTTATCAACTTCCTCAAGCTACAAAACGGTTATTTCCGGTTTCTGTTGTATTTATATAAAATGTTTCCCTTCTGCTTCTCTGTTTGTATTAGTTCTGGATTGTATGTCTTCAGTATTGTTTAATGAATCAATTTTTGTGATTTGGCCAGTTCGAGTTGAGCAGCTGAAACATTCTGGAGACCATCCTTAACGACATTTAAATTATCCTTCCACGCGTGCAACAAATCACGCAACTGTTCCCATTGCGAGAATCCAAAAGTTCGGTGCATTGTGCTGGAAATGAGAACCTTCTTGACCGCTTGGTCCAAACGGGCGCGAACTAGCTTTGTCTTCAAGACTTCGATGATGAACGGCTCGACTTCATTCATTTCGATTTGCAGTTCCTTAGTCAGTTGCTCGTAGGTCATCTCGGAGTTGCTTTCGGCCAGCTGCATGAATGTCAGCAGACGCATTTTCTTCATATTCTGTTCGTGGTTGAGCCCCTGAGAAGTGACAAATTCTTTGTGGTTCTCGTAGAACTGAATGTACGAAGGAAGTTTGTCCACAACGAAAATGGACAGAAGATCGTGAATCAAATCACCCTCGAGGAAACGAACAGGCTTCAATGAAAGCAACGGATCGAGGAGGAAAGTGTTTGGATCTGCGAGAGCGGTGACAATGCACTTCATGGCGTCTTCACGGGCAACACAGGCATTGTCGGCTGTGTAGGTTCCGAGGAGTTCGATCATGACCTTGGCCGAGAGCTCGGTGTTGGTGTCCTTTAGCACATCGTGCAAAAGACGGTAGAGTTTCTGCATTTGCTCGCTTGAAGGTGGGCAATTGGCAAATTGACTCTTCAGCTGGTCGACTCCAGTGAAGACCTCGAGAACCTGATCACACTGCTTGGCGACTTGAACCAAATGGTAGTAGACATGGTAGCGAAGCGGTGAACTTGTGTCCAAGTTGTTGAACAAACGCCACAAAGATTGCAAACACACTTTAGCCAGCGGTACGTCGGGTGCTTTGGTCATCTTTTCGCAGTAAGCCAGCACGATGTTTTCTCCGCGATCCAATGAAATCTATAACACTGACTTTGTTAAAGGGATGCCAAGGGAAATGAAAATCTAACTTACAGTGATCATAATTGACACAATACTGTTGAGAATGCCATCGATTTGGGATGGCTCACCATCCTTGAAGCAAACATCACAAACGCCAATGATTTTGTGTAAATCATCTTCGATGCCTTTGTTTGACTTTTCCGAAGAGATTTCAGCACCGAGTTTTTTGAAATATTTTCGCAGTTCTTGGACCTGGAAAGAAAATTTAACAAATTAGAAAATATACAACAAATAATCCAAACATAACCTAGAAATTTTGTTTTCTTCAATTTAAGTTGGAAAAAAGTTATTTAACGAGGAATTAATATTCGGCAATGATTTTACCTGTTCGTCCAGAGATAAATCTATAAAAACCGGAACAGAATTCATGGTTTAATGTGGTAAATTGCTGAAAAATTATTTTACAAAAAGATTGACCAGCACACGTCGCTTCTTTTGACAATTTGAAAAAGGAGGTGTCAATTCGATGGTGAAAAGAGAAGAATATATGATATGCAAATTGTTTTTAGGGAGAGTTTAGAAATGGTTCACCGAACTTTTGGTTGTATTCACAAGGCATAATCGTTTTGTGATATGGTGTTAAGTAAAAAGTTAAGAAGTTAAATTCGTACAATGATGTTTGTCACCATGGGAATTTAATAGCACAAAATGATTTTTTTCTCGTTTCTTAACTTTCTTAATCTTAATTTACATATGTACTATGCATATTTGAGATATATATTAGATATATAGAAAACAACAAATGGAATACAAATTTAAACCACCATTGTGAATCTGCCTTGAATATTCTTCGATACTCGGACAGCGAAATTTATTCAAACAAATGTCAAGATTCACCCTAACCCTACTAAACAAAAACAAACCAAAATTTTCCCGGTAAAAAGAAAATTTCGCCGACAAAACTATTAAACATTTATTTATAAAAATGCGAACTAAAACAGAACCATCCCACGTTATAAACCTTTCCGAACAAATCTACACTTTCGAAATTTGTGGCACTGATTTCGCCTATAACTTAGTTTGCATTGCCGTCGCGAAAAAAATTATCCTCGGTCTTTTGAGATTTCCAGTAAGTTCAGTTACCAAATTTCGTTTTACTACCAAATCTATTCCTTCCCCATTTTCACCCCAAACTAGGAAGAAACTGAAACAGAAATCTTCACCTGGGAACGTTTAAAGGACATTTATCATGAATCAAGATGCCATGCGATTGCATTTGCACCAAAAACTTCCCTAGCTCTTGTGCCAAAAACTGTTACTCTCTGTGCAGCCGGAGCCGATTTTAATTTGCGAATATTTCGAACTGATCTGGACCAAAACGATACAGTTCAGATACTGAAAGGTAATATATTTCATTCTGTCCAGGAAAATATCTGAAATGTTGACAAATTTTGTATCAAAGGTCATACAAACTACGTCAACGACGTCGCTTGGGATTGTAATGAAGAGTTCCTTGCCTCTGTAAGTGATGACCATTCATGTAAGATATGGAGTTCAGAACACAGATTTGAAGCTGTAACAACATTCTGTCTCTCATCGGCTGGCATGTCAGTGCGCTGGCATCCAGATGAACCCGGCAAAGTCTTGGTAGCCGAAAAGAAGGGAATCATTCATTTATACAATGTACGCTCGCAACAGGCCATAATGTCTCTGGAGTCGCCTAAAGTTCCTTTGATGAGCGCTGATTGGTCGTTGCATGATCCATTGTTTGTAACGGCATTGGCAGGAGGAGATGTCATTACTTGGGACCTTCGGCGGACATGGTAAGTTTATTCTGTCAAAGTATCGAATGGCTAATGTGTAAGTTCGTTCTGGTTTCAGCGGTCCGGCGGATGTGAAGCAAATCCACGAAGATGGAGGTCGTACTGTAAGGTTTTCACCGAATAGCGAAGTCGTATATGCTAGTATTGGGCGGCCAGATTTAACTCTGAAAGTGTTCACTGCGAAGTCAAAAGTTCCACTAATTGAATCGTCATTGAAATTGTTTGGCGGATTATCGTGGCATCATCGATTGCCTTACGTTGCTGCAGCTTCTGACAGGAAGTTGTGTTTTTGGAGAGTCCAGATTAAGTAATAATGTTATGTTTCTTGTAATAAAAAATAAAAGTTACAGTAAAGCGCACATTTTGTTGACATAAATTGTTATCGTTATTTTGTCTGGCTTGATTTGTGTCTATTTACACCCCGTACCCACAGTTCTTGGTTGAATCTGCATCTCCATTTTCCATTTATGCAGTGCCCAAAATTAAGCGAAGAAAAAGCGTTTTCATCTTATGTTGTCAAGGTTCATGCTTGCACCATGCGTAGATGAGGACAGGGACGATGACGGTAACCGCCACCAATTGTGTTGCTCTCTTTATAAAGGGTCTTCCTATAGGAATTCCAGAACTGCGACAGAAAAGTGACCTAGCCCTGATTGTTTGCATTAACTTACGATCGCAATCGCAACCAATAAACCGTTCAATCAAATTTAAGTATGTAGCATTATTAATTTAATAATAATTTATTCATCATTATTGATGGTGTCGGTATAATGCGTCCGATGAACCAAATGAATTTCAAGGCAAAAACGTTGTTATCAAATTCCAGGGCCGTAGCTAGTTTCATTTCAGAGAAAAAATTGGTTCCGGTTTCTAATTCCACCACTTTGACATAATTCGCTAAAAATAACCAACAGCCAGTTGATCTAATGTCGTTTTCCATTGGTTGTTTTTTGACGTTTCTTCTTTTACTTCCAACGGAACGGGTTTAATTTCATTTTGACATTTTTTGCTTTTGTGTGCGTGAAAAACATTTAGGATGTTTGATTCTTCGGACGATGTTTTCAAAACGGAAGTGTTCTTCTCTTCTCATTAATTTGTGGAAATCCGGACTTGGTACACAGATCTTTCCAATTCCGGATACCAAACGAACATGCAAACACATTTTTTTGCTTCTAGTGGTTGGATGTCTGTGTATTTGTGAAACCTCATGAGAATTGCTTGTTTTTATTTTCTTTATTTGTATATACAGCGGCGAGTACGTGTGTGCAAGTGTGTGAATGTATGCGTGTTTCTGTTTTTTATTCTGACTTCAAATTCGGAATCGTTTTTCTGTTCTTGTCAGAACAAGTACTGTCATCTTGTGCCAAGTGAACGAGTTCAGAGTCGTTCGGATCCGGGTATGCCAGGTGAACCAATCGTTCGATATCTGCCTGCAGAGTTTCACCTCTTTTCTGTGCTCTATTGTTTAGCTGAACTCGGAACTCTTCTGTCATGTGACTATCTCCAAACCGCTGTTCGATTGCGTTTACCAGAACTTTGAAGTCACCACTCTTCTCTACTGGGATGGTTTGTAGCAGTTCAGCAGCTTCTCCTCTTAAAGCAAGTGTTAGAGCAATGTATTTTTCGTCATCGTCCCAGCCGTTCGTTAACGCTGCTGCTTCAAATTGTTTCTTGTAGATTGACCACGGAATCTGACCCTCAAAGCTTGGAGGATGCACTTTTCTCTTCCTTGAGCACTCACCAGAAGGTTTTCGAACTTTCATCTTTCGCACTTTTTCCAATTCGTTTGTGATGGTTTCGATTTTGGTTTGGTTTCGAAAATGGACGAACATGGACGAAGTTCGTCCATTTTCTGGAGACGTGCATTTTGTTTTTCTACTCGCTCGTCGATAATATGCTCTTGCTCCTGCTTTTGTTCATTTCTCTGAGCTTCAAGTTTCTTGATAACATTTCCTTCTTCTATGAGCAGTTAACGAACGTTATCGAAAAGGAAAAGAGCTCCGTAAACTTGGCTAATTTTTTTGGGATCTTAACATTTAATACGCAGCTCCCTCATAAACCAATCTCCGGCTACAGCCTTGAACGTGGATTAACCACTCAACAAGAACCAAAAATACGAAAAGATAAATTCCTACTATCAAGTTCAATGCGATAAACATAATCTATCAACAACATTGAGCACGATTCGCTCCAATCTGATAAAGCCATTTGCATGTATCCTGAATTTTCTGATAACATTTAGTCAATATTTGGACGCAATTGTCATAACATCGGTTTTTCTTATTTGATTTCGTGGCATTGTGAACAAATTTCTCCACAATGCAATGCATAATTGAAAGCAATTCCGAATCGAAATGCACTTGGAGACGAGCCCAGCCAAGTCCAGCCAATTTCGTAATGTATTCGTTTGCAATTCCGGTACTCGCAATGTTCGGTTGTTTGGCAAACTCTTTGAATGCAATTGTTTTTATGCGCCCCAAAATGGCGCCGTCGGCCTTCACCTATTTAACAGCCTTGTCCTGGGTCGATAGTTTGTGTTGTTTAATAATTTTGCTGACATGCATTTCCCGGAGTTACTGCTTGAATTTTTATCCTTGGATCTATTTCGATATGCATTTGCAGTCGGCATTGTTTGGTTCATTGACGGGAGCAGCTAATTGGATTCTGGCTGCATTGGCAATAGATCGAATTGTTTATTTGTGTCATCGATTGCCAAATATTCCACCAAAATTCTGTAGTCGTTATGTGGCAAGGCGAATTGTTTGTGGGATTATTTTGATATCGGCGGTATTGAATGTACCCTATTATTTCATTTTCCAAACACGCAGTGATGGGTCTTTCAATGTGACGGATTTTTTCTATTCGAAGTAAGTTCTTTCTTTTTTTCTTTTTCTTTTTCGATTCAATTTCTTTCAACATCATTAAACGGATGAATTGGTCGGTCTGAATCAAAGATTAAATAATTAACAAGATGGGAAACTGACTTACGTTTCACTCCCTAGATCCCGCAATTTTCATTTTCTTTCATTTTATTTTCTTTCCTTGTACATGAATAATAAAAAAACAAAAACTGTGTAAAAACACGCATACTTTCACAAAAACTATGGTCCAAACTGTGATAGTGTTGGTAAAACCACGCATACTTTCAAAGAAACTATGGTCCAAACTGTGATAGTATTGGTAAAAGCGCTTGTAGGCATCTGTCATTTTGACAGCTTAGTTTCCCATCTCCTTACCTTATATCATCTCTGGTCTGAAAAGCAAGACGTTTGTATTTTACATCTGTGAGTGCGCATCGTGCAGCGGTTAACGAGGGCAAGACCAAGTTAATGCTGTCGACAAGAAAGGACAACCAACATCGACGACTTGGAGCAAACGTCAACATAGACAGATTTAACTTCGAGGTAGTTAAGGACTTTGTCTACCTGGGATCCGCTATCAACTCAGACAACAACACCAGCGCTGAAATCAAACGAAGAATCACTCTTGCCAATCGCTGCTTCTTTGGACTTAGAAGGCAATTGAGTAGTAAAATCCTCTCCCGAGCAACTAAAGTGACACTCTACAAAACCCTCATCATCCCGGTCCTCATGTATGGTGCAGAGACATGGACTGTGACAACATCTGATGAAAACGCTTTGGGCTGCTTTGAGAGAAAAATTCTTCGAGTGATTTTTGGTCCTGTCTGCATTAATGGGGAATGGAGGAGAAGATTCAACCAAGAACTGTACGAGCTGTACAGCGACACTACCTAGCCAGAAAAGTTAAGGTCCAACGACTTAGATGGTTGGATCATGTTGAGCGAATGGAAAATAATGCTCCGGCTCGTAGAGTCTTCGAATCCAATCCGGAAGGACGTCGCAGAAGAGGAAGACCGCGACTCCGGTGGAGCACACAGGTGGTAGAGGACCTGAACCAACTTGGCGTGCGAAACTGGAGACAGTTAGCCAGGGACCGAGCTGGCTGGAGAAGTTTGTTGAGTGAGGCCCTGGTCCGACCTGGACTGTAGCGCCACCATAAGTAAGTAAGTAAGTAAAAGTGCGCATCGTGTGGACAGAAGTTCATGAAACTGTGTTTGTCATAAGATTCTTATTCAACATACTAGTGGTCCGCTGGTCCTATTCAACCGTTTCCTATTCAGAATTCTTAGAACTCGTAAACTTCAACTGTACATTGGCCATTAATGCGACCGACCGCATTTAGCAAAAAAGTCTATTAATAAGGACGACACAAGAAATCCGTTTTTCAAGATGGCCGGACAAAGGTAAAGCGCCGGGTTATTTCTGTCCGACCATATGATTTCTTATCTTCGACGAAATGTCTAGTGATTTCTGCTTACTTTTTCCATTGCCCCCATGGTATAAAAATTGAGTGGTGCGACAGCTCTTGAAGAGCCAAGGCCTAAGTGACTTACTCTCATCAACAATTCTCTAGGTGCGTATGAAGAATTGAGGGGACCTACAATTTAACGCCGACTCCGAACGGCAAAGTTGAGAAGCACTTTTTCATGACAGATGATACTCTTGGAAGTTTTGTCAGTTCTTCGCAAGAGGCAGTGCCCGTGAAAGATGAAATAAAAACTATGGGCGCGATTAGGATTCGAATCCAAGACGTTCTGCTTAGCAGCCAACACACCTAACCACTAAGGTACGGACACTACGGACACTACCATGGTATAAGCTGACACCAAAAACCGCAACAGGAAGTGCCATTTAGCTGCCGAAAGGCCCAGGAAAAGTCTGTACGACAACTGCATGTCATTTACCATTAGTTGGTGGCTAAATTTTCCACTCTGCTGATGAGGTAGGTATTCTTGCGGTCGCTTCCCCAACTATAAATGTGGACAGCAAATTTCTGTTCTCTAAGTGCTAGGAGATCGTCTATGGGGTTAAAGTAAACTGAAATGAATTTAATTTGAAAAATTGATTATTGCATTGTTTACATATATTGCATATTACCCTTCTTAAAAGAATCGGAAAAAGACCTTAACACTTTTTTGAATAGAAATAAATGTAGTTTTACTAACAAAAATATTTAATATCATCACAACTTTCAAAGCCTTATACTAGGTAGACAGTTAGTAAGAGAAAATTAAGTTTTAATTCTTCACCAACAGAAAACAAGTTGAAAAATTGTGGTTCATACATCCATCCGTTTTTAAGGCCGAAAAACCAGCCTCACAAATGCGTATCACCTGAACAGTAGCACCTTTGAAAATTATTAACGTTGGCAATCTGGAACCATCGGCAGGAACTCATGCAAGCACTTTTCTGAATTTATACTTGGAGCTTTTCCTTTTACACCAAGCCGAGCTTGCGGTATTGTTTGTAATGAAATCCATTTTCTTACTAACAGACCGTTGTGGACTTGGACTTGGGCCTCAATCAACAGTCTCCGCCAGCCAGCTCGGTCACTCCAAGTTGATTGAGGTCCTCTTCCACTTGAGTGCGCCACCTAAGTCGCGGTCTTCCTCTCCTTCTACGTCCCTCGGGAATAATGTCGAAGGCTTTCCAGGCCGGAGCATTGGTGTTCATATGCTCTAAATGACCGAGTCCATCAGAGTCTCTGGACCTTGACCTTTCTGGCTAGGTGCATGTCGTTGTACAACCCGTAAAGTTCGCTGTTATATCTTCTTCGCCATTCCCCTTCAATGCACACGGGGCCAAAGATGACCCGAAGAACTTTCCTCTCGAAACAGCCTAATGCACTTTCATCCGATTTTGTCAAGGTCCATGCTTCCGCACCATACAGTAGGACTGGGATGATGAGTGTGTTGTATAGCTTTACCTTAGTTGCTCGAGAGAGGGCTTTTCCACTCAATTGCTTTCTTAGCCCAAATAAACAGCGATTAGCAAGAGTTATTCTTCGTCTGATCTCGGCGCTAGAGTTATTGCCCGTGTTTATAGCGGTGCCTAGGTAGACAAACTCCTCTACTACCTCGAAGTTATACGCGTCTATTGTGACGTTCTGCCCGAGCCGTCGGTGTTGGGTGTCCTTCCTCGAAGACAGCATATACTTCGTTTTTCCCTCATTTACCGCTAGACCCATTTTTGCCGCTTCTGTCTCAATCCGCCATTGACATTACGCTGTGTTCTTCCCATTATATCAATATCATCGGCGTACACGAGAAGTTGAACAGATTTTTGGAAGATAGAGCCTCTGGTGTTGACGGTGGAGTTCTGCACTATCTTCTCAAGAACGATGTTAAAAAAATCGAACGACAGTGAATCGCCTTGTCTGAATCCTTTTTTGACGTCGATAGATTCCGTAAGCTCGTTGCCAACCTTGATGGAGCAGCGTGAGTTCTCCATCGTCATTTTGCACAAGCTTGGCAGGGACGCCAAAACTAGACATAGCCTTATACAGTTCGTCTCTGTAGATGCTGTCATACGCGGCCTTAAAATCGATGAAAAGGTGGTGGGTATCGATATGGAGTTCATAGGTCCTTTCCAGGATCTGCCGCAACGTGAGTTTCCAAATATACCAGATGATGTTGTCAGCCAACACGTTATACAAAATATTCACGATCCAGAAAATTGCAAGGCCAAACTAAAGAGTGAAAAGGACTCAATTCATCTGCCAGTACAATCTTATCCACAGCAATTGCTTCAGAATTTGAATCGGGATTCATTTGCGAATAAACTGGCCGAATCAACGAACACAGTTTCGTTACTAAACTCACAGAATGTTAAAAGTAACAAAAAGTCCCAACGGAATGGCAGTGATTTATTCTTGTTGGATAATGAAGCTGCCTCATCCGTTGCCGGAATCACCAAACCAAATCCTTCATGTAGGTGGAACCCACAAATTTCAACATCGGAGAATGTGCCGGACGTACGTGCCGGTGGGTGTAGCATACAAATTAAAACTACTTTAACAAATCACAACAATACCCACAGTGCCTTAGACAAAAAGAAGTTGAACTCTCCATTAGCTCCTCGAAGACCAACAACCTTAAGATTGAAGAAGAACGAAGAACAAGATCTCCCAAATGAAACGCTTAGCAAACAGAAACTGAATTGTGATTCAATATTTTTACTTACAGTTGATTTGGTGCATGCACCTATCTACGTCGTCGCCCTGCTGCTTTGAACAACTCAGCAGCTAGTCTGCTCCAGCGGCTTTAAAGATTTAAACTCACAAGACTTATATAACATCAAACTATTTTTGATAAACTTATCACAATTTTCATTAAAAGACCGCTAAGCGGATTTCGCTCAAAACTTAATCAATTCTTTTCTTGGCATTGCCACGTCTAATGAGACCAATTTCATGGCGATACGAACATACGAAATTGGAGATTGGCAACATCTTCCAAAACCCATTGAATGATAAATCAAAAGTAAGGACTGCTTAAATCCTATTCTTTGAAATGGGTTCCAAGTTCTTTGAATGCCTGGTAGCCGCGATATTGGCAAAAATATTAATAATTCGCAAAATTATGGGTACAACTTGAAAGTAATAAAAAATCTATATATATAAAAGACTAATTCGTTAAATTTATGTTATCTTTTCAAATTGACAAGCGGTTGACCGATTTTCTAAATCTATGGTTTAAATTAAAGAGAAATAACTTAAGAAGGTTTATACAAAAAAAAACCTATGTTGTTCAAATCACAAATGGTTCAAATGTTAAGAAATAATGCTTTACTCACTTCAGTAAAATATATCAATATACGAATACTCAAATTTTTATGAAAATTATTTCAAATATTTTCGTCAAA
>CAKKXW010000004.1:10112285-10152822 GCA_920937365.1 Sphaerophoria rueppellii | reverse complement strand
AAAAATTCAAAGAGAATTTATTTTTCTTAAAAATTAAAAAAATAAAACATTAGATTTTTTCTATCAGTATATGTAGATATATATTTTTAATTGGTATATATAGAGTATATAAATAGTTAATATATTTTTATTTTTCAAGTATCAACCATAATTTTATTTTTTTTTTGGTTTGTCTTTGGAGTTTAAAAAAACCTTTATATAGTAATAATTAAAAAAAAAGATTTTTTTAATGTTTATCGCTCGAATGAAGTTAAATGTTTTGTTCGAATTTAATTTTTTGGCAAATTTACAATGCGACATACGAGAAGTGTAAGAATGCTTCAAGTTATGTTGTTTCCTTTAAGTTATCCTAATTTTAAACAATTTATTCTAGGTCATCATTCTTAATTCAATTAGTTTTATAACGTTTATGAGAAAAACAAAACCTTAAACTTACTAACAAAGGTTAATAAGTGTAATGTTTTTGTTTACTTTTATACCAAATGCAAGTTTTTATTAAATTTATATTTTATTAAATGGCATTTTTAATAAATTTTTGATAATTTTTTGTTAAGTTTATAGAAACAAGTTTTTAGTGTTAATGTTAATGTTTACTATAGTACAAGTTTGGTTAAGAACTTTATAAGATAGGTCGATATTTGATTTTAAGGTTGATGCATTTGAAGTTTTTGCAGTCAAAGGTTTTGGCAGAATTTATTCAGAAAACAGTTCAAGATGGAATGTTATTTATTTCTGTTTACTTCGATAAGTAGATGAGATAAGTTGTGTAACTACCTCTTAAATATTTGGAGATGGAGATAAGAAAACGTAAGGATTAATGCAAATAAGAGAGTGTTCCTAAGGGAGCATGAATATGATATAATATTTAATTACAGAAGAATTTATTTATCGAAGGATCATCAAATGATGCGACTAAAATTGTGTAATTAATTAAATGTATCAAGATTCTACGTTTCACTAGAACATTTCTATCGACTTCATTGACCCATGAATCACATTTGATTCACGAAAATTGATTCAAAACAACTGTCAACCGCTTTACCTCCTGAAACAAACTGGTCTGTAAATTTTGTTTGATTGTTAATGAATCACATTTGATACATTTAATACGTTTTTATTTCCATCTTTCATGAATTATATTTGATTCACGAACTTTTAGTAGCAAGCAAATGAAAAATACAAGAATCTTCCTGTAACAAATGGGTGCATACTTAAAGTGCTTGCAAAGGCGAAATTTATGATCTTTGAGATATTATGTTGGTTCAAGCATTGTACGTCGGATCCCTTACATTCTTATTTCCTTCATAGCTATTCGTTTCAGTGTCGTGCCTTTTGAACGTCTGAGAAAAAGGTCCGACTACTGACATATTTTCATCGCTTTCAATTAAAAACAACTAGCTATACAGACCAATATTGGTTGTAAATTGTGATTAGTTCACAAGAACAAGTTATATATTAGAAAAAAAACAGAAGTCAAACGAGATAAACAAGCGAACATCAAAGTAGAATCACAGCCAGTGCTGGGGATTTGGAAAGACCACTTCTGTAGACTGTATAACGGCGACGACGAAATTCAAACAGTCAGTTAGGAGCCTTTCATCGGACACGATGATAGCCAATAATCCCATGAACACAACCTAGAAGAAGTGAAAACGGAAATATCCCGGCTGAGACCCAAAAAAGGCTCAGAGCAGATGATCTAGCTGCCGAGCTGTTTTAAGCAGCATCAAGCAGCGATCAAGATAGAAGCATGCACCAAATCATCTGTAAGATATGGTCGGAAGAATGCAAGTCCGATAAATGGACTCTCAGCATTGTTTGCCCAATCCTGAAAAAGGGAGATCCTCTAAACAGCGCCAACTACGGAGGAATCAGTCTACTGAACGTCACCTACAAGATCCTCTCTGCCGTAATATGTGAACGTTTGAAGATTGGTTCTTATCAATGTGACTTCAGACCAGGAAAGACAACCATCGAACAAATTATCTAGTTCTGTAATCGCCAAGCTCGTTCGCTTGTGCAAAATGGAGAACTCACACTGCCCCATCAAGGTAGGCAACGAGCTTGCGGACAAGGCGATGCACTGTCATACGGTTTTTTTCATCATCGTTCTTGAGAAGAACTCCACCGTCAACACCAGAGGCATTATCTTCTAAAAGTCTATTCAACTTCTCGCGTACGCCGATGGCATTGATACAATGGCACCTTTGTGAGAATTGCAACAGAAGCGGCAAAAATCGGTTTAGCGGTAAATGTCTTCGAGTAGAGACACCCAACACTGACGACTCGGACAGAACGTGGCAATAGACGCATACAACTTCGAGGTAGTAGAGGAGTTTGTCTACCCAGACTCCGCTATAAACACGAGGAATAACACCATCGCCGAGATCAGACGAAGAATAACTCTTGCTAATCGCTGTTTCTTTGGGCTAAGAAAGCAATTGAGTGGAAAAGCCCTCTCTCGAGCAACTATGGTAAAACTGTATAACACCCTCATCATCCCAGTCCTGCTATATGGTGCAGAAGCATGGACCTTGACAAAATCGGATGAATGTGCCTTAGGCTGTTTCAAATGGAAAGCTCTTCGGATCGGATGAGGAATGGACAAGAACATACAACAGCAAACAGTGCAATGAAATGGACCTGGCCAAAAGAGTCAAGGCCCAGAGACTCAGATGGCTCGGTCATTTAGAGCGGATGGACAACAATGCTCTAGTCCGGAAAGCCTTCGACACTATTCCCAAGGGGCGTAGAAGGAGAGGAAGACCACGACTCAGGTGGCGCACACAATTGGAAGAGGACCTCAATCAACTTGAAATGCAAAACTGGAGACAGCTAGCTAGTGACCGAGCTGGCTGGCGGATACTGTTGATTGAGGCCCAAGTCTACAAAGGATTGTAGCGCCACCATAAGTAAGTAAGCAAGAAGTCAAACGAACAATTCTACCTGCATTTTAGGAACGCCTCTATAGCATGATTACAGACAAAGATTTTGAATTTTCCGAAAATTAAATCATTTGTAGTCAGATTATGTTGAAATTGAAGAAAATTTAATTTGCAAAAAGTACTTTGTGCCTCAGCATACTTCTATAATTATTCCTAATGAAATGATCTTTTGAGAGCTATACGAGTTATGAATTTTGATTTTTTCTTTGTTTACTATGCATATCATTAAAAACACTCAAATTAGTATATTTTTTCTGCTACTTATTATTTTTGTTCTTAATTCATAATCAAACATCTATTAATCTTAATTCAATTAAATATTTTTATTTCCTTAGGATAGATTGTCTTCAAAAGAACTTAAATTTATTATTCTCTGGTGAATATTTATTTTTTGTCTTACACATTTTTTCCTGGTCGTTATGTAAATTAATTTATGAAGGATATTGGTTTTCCTAATCAACTATTAGATTTTTAGTTTTAATTTTATTATAATTTAATTTTTAAGCAACCGTGACTAATCTTTTTGATGGTTCTTATGTCACTTAATTTTAATTTTAAGGTAGATAATATATGTATGGTACATTGAGACTCTTTCATTATTTTTAAATACATTATTCAAATAAGTAAATTTTTTTTTATTCAAATAAAATTGCTTTTTTTTTTTTATTATTTACGAAATATCAAAATTATTTTGTATACGTTTTTAATTTGTAATGCCGGGGCGAGCATTACAATATTTTTAACGTTAATTTTTTTGTTTTTGATAATGTTTATACTTAGTAGGTACTTAATATTTAAAAAATGTTGAACTTTAAATTCTGTTTGTTTTATGTACAAGAGCTTATTTATTTTTTGGTATTCTTAAATTTATTGATAGCTATAAGAATTTGTATTAATAATTTTGTTTAAAAGTATCACATAGTAGATGTAAAAAGGAGAACAAATAGTATCACTCAAAACAAGAATGTGTGTGA
Organism: Sphaerophoria rueppellii; assembly: GCA_920937365.1. Classification (NCBI taxonomy): domain Eukaryota; kingdom Metazoa; phylum Arthropoda; class Insecta; order Diptera; family Syrphidae; genus Sphaerophoria; species Sphaerophoria rueppellii. Next base: position 10,148,903 of record CAKKXW010000004.1, on the reverse strand, counting down.
AAGTGTTATACAGATGAATTTTAGGAAAAACGAAGAGATTGGCATTGACTTAAAAATCACCACAGATTTAGATTTTCAACTTTTTTAAGAGATAATTGAAAACAGAAAGACTAATAAGGCAAGTGTAATTTTTAAGAAAGTTTTTTTATAAAAAGTTATGCTGTCGAAGAAGTCTAATATAACAACTGTAAGTTGAGCACAAGAGTTCATATAAATTGAAAGAACAAAATATTATGAATTTCTTCTGCGACCACTTTTATGTCTGTCTTAGTTTGTCAAACTCTGAAATTTTGTTTGCACCCAAATTTATTGGACCAAAATCTATACATCAATTAATTTAGAAGTTACAGTTCACAAGTTATTCAAAACAGTTTTCTTTGCCGTTTGTTAAAATCGTACGTTTGTATTTCCTGTGAAGGTAAAGTGTTTTTTTTTTTTAAGTTGTTTACTGTGAAAAAATTGTGCCGTACACTTTATTTTCGAAAGAATTAAGATTTCGAACATGTGTTTATTTTTGTTTGTAAAATGAGTATCGAAAAATGTTTTAAAAATTGATGATAATAATTCATTTATTTTTTCATTTCAAAACATTCAGCAATTTATTCGTATAAGAAAGGACTTTTCATATATATATTTTTTTAAGTTTAAACATTTTCTTTAAAGCCATCATAAAGGTCAAGCGTTATCTAATGCATTTTTTTATATATATCTATATATGTATGTGTATATATTATGTACTTACTGTAAATGATAATTTTGATCATCAAATCTTCATCATCATCATATTCAAAGTCAATATGTTCTTGATTCACCTTATTTGCTTAGAAATTCGTTCAATCTTGCTGGTAAGTAAGTACGGGGTGCGTTCATAAGGCTCTGTTGGATCTTACAAGTCTCATGTTACGATTTCTTAATCGAGCCTAAGTAGAGTAACTTGACAGTGATCAGCTTTTGCCTAAGGAACTTAAGCTCTGCTGAACTAATGTAAGTTATTTAAACAAAAAGTACTTTGCCCTCATACTTTTACTTCAGTACCCTAGAACATCGAATAGTCAAGTAAGCCTCAAACCATACCACACCGTAGTACTACTACTTGAATATTATTAAAACAAGTGTTATAAGAAAACATAAACAATTTGGTACTTGACTTTTTAAGTACAAAATTTTTAAGTATGTACTTAACTCTGCATGTTCTATTCATACTGAATTACAGGTATCGGTATAAGGTACTTGTACTTACAACTGTCGACAGTGCAGTACTGAATATTTGTATAGTCAAATGTCTCTAAGGAGATAGCTGTACTTACGTAAGGGTACATACTCGAGTACTGTACTGGTACTTGCACTTGAATTGGAAGTCTTGTCTTGTACCTTTTCTAGTTTTGTTTTATAAATTGGCATCACTGGAAATCAGACATGAATTTCAATCATAAGAAATTGCATTTTGCTTACAATAAAAAAAGTTGCTTATGAACACACCCATATACTTCTAAAATGCACTCTAGTTACTATAGTTGTTCATTAAGTTTGCCATTTAACTTTTGAATAAATGTTTTATGTTATCTCATACGTCAAAAACTCTGAAAAACTGCAAATCCAATTTTTATCACTTCGTATTTATTTAAGAAATTGTTCTATAATGTGGTTTGTAATAAATGCATTTTTATTTGAATTTTATAAGATGAACAACAAGGACGTATTTATTTTTAATATCCTTTTTCTTAAGTTTTTATTTTGTTTAATATCATACTCCATTAAGTGTTTTGTTTTCCCATTAACTTTCACAAATACTTTAAAAATGTATTTTTTTTTTAACAAATGTTTTAAATAAAATTTAATAAAATTTAAATATTTAAAAACTTAAATAAATAACATGAAGATAATAGTAAATTTTTATTTCTTGCATTATTTTGTTAAAGGAATGATTTCATTTCGTGTGAATACGTGCTTAATATCGACCGTACGCAAATAATTCCGTTATGTGGTCATCCTAATTGCATTCTCGTGCTCTAATTTATATAAAAACAACAAATATTTAAATCGTACAATAAAGTTACATAATAAATAACAATTATATTAAAATTATACAAACTAAAATTCATCATGCATTAAAGCTGTGGTGTGACAGTTGTGTTGATGTTGTTTAAAATTTAAAAGTGTCATTTATTTTTTGTTAAACCAAAATATCAGTTTTGAAGAAAATGAAAATAAGTTGTTTCCGTGTGATTTTTGTAGAAAAAGAAGAAAAGTTTAGTTGATTTTCTTACACTGTTGCCACATATTCGGGATTGAGATATGAGAAACCAACAAATTCAGTTTGATCCAAATTCATCATAAATACTTTGTCGGTTGGTGTTAAGTCTGTCTTCTCTGATGTAAATTGCTTATCGAAATTTGATACATCTTTACGATGTTTCTACGAAAAACGAACAAAAAATTGAAGAACATACAATTGCAGCTTTGTAGCTTTTTGTTTTTATTATCTTACGATTTTTGGTTTAAACGGTGGTTGGACTTCACGATTTTCAATTTTCTCCCAATCGATACGTCGGAAAAATGGATGCAAGCGAACATCTTCCTCGCCAGTTGGCCCGCATCCGAGACGTTTTGATGGTTGTTTTGTTAGGAACTGAGAAGATACGTTAAAGGTTTTATCAAATTAGTTGACTTGTACGAAAATGTCTACTACAATGACTCATAAGCCACAAAAGTTGTAGCCCTTCAGAATTACTCAAGATCGGTCTTCATCCCAATTTTTTCATCAAAATTAAAACCCTTCCAAATAACTAAGCATCCCTATTTCAAAAGGATTTGATCTATTATTAAAATTCCTGGAGCATGCCAAAACGTGATGATAGCAAAATTAAATCATCCTCCAACTTCCTTGGAACGATGATGGTGATGATGCTTATACATAGACACATGGTAATCGTAGAGAATGTACTCCTACGAAGTGCTATATAAATCACCTCAAAGGACTCCTCATCGTCATCACAACAACACGCCTACCATTCTTTTTAATGAAATTTCATAAATTACCCTCCACACACAGACACATGCATTAATTGATTCCCAACCCCCATTAAACGAGTACTAACCCCTTTACAGGCTTCCTTAGCCTCTTTGCTCAAGCTCTTGGGATACGACACATTATGGTCTGTAATTGCAGCAAACAATTCCTCTTCATCTTCACCATCGAATGGTGGCTGTCCCACAAGCATTTCATACAGCAAGACACCATAAGCCCACCAATCCACCGACTTGCCATAGGGCTGATATAGGATTATCTAAAAGAACACAAATACAAAAAAGATGCACACAAAAATAAATTGAAAATTAAAAACAGAAATTTTAAATCATTGTGTGGCAAATTACCTCTGGAGCAATATAGTCTGGTGTGCCACAGAACGTCTTTGTAGTCTTATCTCCAGATATACCCTCTTTGCACATACCGAAGTCAGCGATTTTGACATGTCCATCTGCGTCCAAAAGGACATTGTCCAACTTTAAATCACGATACAAAATCCCTTTTGTGTGTAAAAAGAACAATCCTGCGGCTATTTCTGCAGCATAAAATCTACAAGGATTACATTCGAAAAATATTTTTCATCTTTATTTATTTTCAGAATCTAGGATAGAACAGAGGGGTGATTTAAAAAAGCATTATTAACATTTTGTGAAACATACAGGCAACATGATCCTTGAAAAATGGACGAGAGTGATTTTTTTTCCCTGTTTTGTTTTTAAACTCTTGGAATTGTCAGAAAAATAATTATGAGTCATTTTTACATATTAAATTAAATTTGAGGGTTTTCAAGGCAATGTACAAAGTTCTTGTGCTTTTTTATGGCTTAACAAGACCACAGTAAATTTTGTTAATGCCTTCAAGGGCATAAGGCTGGATTTTTGTTTTTTCATTGCTAGAGTGACAGCTTGTTAGCGACAGAACATAAACTTAAATTAAATTTGATGCAAGAAACATTGTTGGACAATGTTTTAAATTTGATGAATTCATTCAAATTGACTTGTGCAGTAAATTTTACTTAAGAGGAAAGGGAAAAGCAAACAACTGTAGAATGACAATTTTAATGTTTTTACTGTTTCTGAAACTTTATTGCTCGATTTGCAGTACTTACACAGCAACGGGTTCCTTAAACTTTCCAAACTGTTGAATTTGAAACATCAAATCACCTCCATTCACATATTCCATTACAAAAAACAGACGATCCTTTTGAGAAAAAAGATGACACTTGTTAAGAAAACAAAATCCAAACCAAAAACAACTCACCATAGTTTGGAAGCACGAATGCAATTGCACTAGAAACGGTGGTTTCTCGCCCAATGCCAGGACGCGTTTTTCAATCATTGTACATTCAACATCATCGTCCTGAATGATGACATCCTTCTTCAAAATCTTGATGGCATACAACTCTTCTGTACCTTTCCGTTCAGCAAGCATTACCTGTGTTTCAATAACAAATAACAAACAAATAAAACAACCCAAAAATTGCTTTTTCCCCATCAATGCAATGATTACCTTGCCGAAAGATCCTTTGCCTAGGACTTTAATAAAATTGAAATCCGTAGCTCGAATCATGTCACGTTTCGATGCAATATGTGTGGGATTTGTATCACTTCGCATAACAAGTGGTTTCTTTGTCGATGCTCTCTTCAAAAAATAACAAAAAAACACAAAATTGGAAATTGATAGGAAAATGCATATAGTCCCTACTGTTTTTTGAAGAGGAGTGTTAAAATAATTACCCTCATTTGGCTTTTGAGTTTAATCAAATCCTGGGTGGCATCGGCACAAGGAACATTGTAAAATTCACCCTCCTCCTGTGTGAGCAATTTAAACCATCCATTTGCGGGGTTCTAAGAGAATTTTAAGAATGTTTTTTTTTTTAATGTTTCCGTTCACTTCACACATTGAGTTGTGTTCTCACCTTTATAACTTCTGATATGCCAAAGGATAACGAGCCCATAAAGTCGTTTCGGGATGTTCTATCCCAATCCCAAACCTCAATAAGCACCCGACGATCTTTGTCTTCTGGCTTAAGTTCACTGTAAGACAAAAACAAAAAGGAAAAAAGAAATGAAAAGAGAAAATCGAAAATGTCTTCAATTTCAAATTGGAAAATGTAAAATAAAGGATTCAGAACTCACTAGGTGATAGTTTCATGCCACACGGGATTTAAACAGGCTTTAATGGTGCGTGTTTTTTTCTTGGATTTTTCATGTTCATCCGGAATTAGTTTGACTTTGACGTATGGGTCACTTAAGCCATTTGGATCCATGGGAATGAGGTTAGCACCTTCGTTAACTGGAAACAGAAAAGGGACATGAATTTGATAAAAGAAAAAATGGCTTTAAAGATATATTGATGTATTTCCATTTTTGGCTGAAATAAGAGTAAGATGTTTTTCGAAACCAAAGGTGTTTAGTTTCATTTGGTAAACGTTGCAAGTACAAAAATGTGAATGGAATTGGAATTCGATTTCTAGGAAGTTTTTGTCCGTTTCTTTGGCGTTCTGTGTTCATATTCATCTTCATGAATAAAATATCAAGTTTCAAAGAAGTTTTCAAAGGTTTTGGTTAAGCAAATTATTTACTATTTTTAAACAAGAATGAGAAGAAGAATTTCCTTCCCCAAATTTGCTGATTGCAAATTTTAGGTCAACCAATGAGAGAAGTCAATGCGGGTTATCGTAAAGAGTAAGCATGTGCCACTCTTCGGTAACGCCACGGTTTCAAGGTTTAGAACTGTGAGAATGACGTGACTCTCGAAAGGTTTCGAGATTTCATCAAAAATACGTCAGCTCCATGGCAGGGTGCCGATATCTTCGCCTTATCGAAATAAAGGAGATAAGGGACTCATGCAGACCGCTAGGCACTATGGTCTACGATAAGCCAGGATTAGAAAGTGGTTAGGGTGAAAAAACTAGCGATGGCACCGAGGTAGAGGTTAGATTGACAAATCCTTACCACTGCTAAGGAAGGTCGACTTCAAAGTACGTGTCGGTATTACCCGATGCAAATTAAGGTTGATTGCAGCAAAAAGAAACAGGCTTTGAACAAATACTGTATTTAAAATTTTACAAATCATTCTTCAACATAGCAAAACCAAGTCTAACCCTGACAGACATAACAGTAATCCCAGAACTTGCATCTTTTCTTATTCTTCTGACTACTTACAGCAATATTGATCAAACAGCTGTAAAACTGGAGTGAGAAGATCTCCCAACGTTCATTCTCTCATCCAGATATATACAGCACGACGGTACAGAAGTACCACCAGCTGATATCACGAACTAATAGATATCTTTTACAAGAACCATTTTGATAGTATGTTTCGACTCTAACTCACATCTTGTGCAGTGGGGGTGGCTAACAGAGGTAACACTCCCACATTCGTTACAAAAACCCGTAAGAAGGTAACCGATATCACCTTAACAAGCGTTTCAGATACTTGCCAGGTAGAAAAATGAAAAGAATTAGACGAAGCTTCTTTCTCAGATCATCATCTTATTGAATTCTTTATACCTTATATCAATAGGGAACATATGTAACTCATTCAGAAATAACAGACTTACCCATTGGCATGTCTTCAACAGAGAAATTATTAAGACCATAGATCAGCTAAACACTGATACAAATCTTAACATAGATAGCTTAGACGAATTGTCAGGAGAATTCACCAACAGAAATAATATACTTTCTTTGTTAATTACAAAGATTGATGGCATCCCCTTTAAGATCTCAGACAGGGTGAGATATCTCGGAGTAAGAAAAAGCTCAACATTCAAGAAAGATATAATAAAGGAAGAAATTGGGGAACAAATTCTAAAATAATCATGCGGATGTATACCGCCATTGTTTGACCCATTCTAACTTATGGCAGTTTGGTTTGGTGGCAAGCTCTGGAGAAGTCTGGAGAAGTCCACGAACTTAAAAATCTTTACCAAAGTACTAAGAATGGTATTCATTAGCACTACTGCGGTGATGAAGACTACCCTAACTGCGGGGCTCGAAGCGATCCTTAACTTTACCCCCTTCGATGTGTTTGTACAAGAATCGGCAGCAAATAGCGCTCTTCGACTTAGTCAAACCAATGTTTGGAGAACTAGTCAAAACAGCCATACTACGATTTTACAAAATACGTTGGCATCAACGTTTGTACAGATTGCATGACCCCTTATCTAGACTTCCAAAAAACCTTTATTACTTAGACAGAATCCCTCCATGCGAATTGAAAGGAAATATTAGTAACAATATCATTCAAAAAGCAAAAGATGGAAACTCCTAGAAACCCAGCCGAATTAGGACAACAAAAGATCCGATAGGATCCTACTTCTTAAAAAACTCTCCCTGAGATTCCTCATAAGCGTGATTACGGGACATAATCTACTTGGCTACCACAAAATGAAGATGTGGTTAAGCACAGACGACATATATGCAGAGGCTGCGGCAATGAAGAAGATCACGAAAACACCGCTCACTTCCTATGCCACTTTCCAGCACTCTGCGAAACTAGGATAACTTTTTTAACGCAACTATTTCTTCAACAAACTAGAAGAGCTATTTGAACTCCCAGGTAATCGCCTACTGAACCATGTCAAGTCATCTAAATGGCTCGACCAACCATAGATTTAATAGGTTAAAATACTTTTTCAGGAGTTAAAATACTTTGCGGTCTCACAAAGAATTTACGTTGATCTATATGTAAAGGTTGCAACACAAACCGTCAGCCCAAATAACCTAAACTAACCTGATTTGATACAAAGACAAACAGAAAGACAGACAAGCAGCAATTGCTTCCGAATTGTTTATAAACAAAACAAAATAATATTAATATTGTGTGAACAATTTAATAAACGAAAAAAACGTCAATTACTTCACTACCGCAAAAGCTGAACGAAGAAATTTTTATTCGTTCTCCTTGATTCTCATTCCTTCGAGTCTCCTGCATATTGTATGGAAAGAGGATGTGGCTAGACACAGTGGCGTTGTCGTTTTGATTAAGAAAAAGTATGAAGATAGTTAGGATCTCCATTCTCATGAGTTTAAGTGCCTTAAAAAAGAGAAATTTATGGCAAAAAATAATAGCCGTTGGCAGACAAAGCAAATCTTTTCGTATTATTATCTTCCATTTAGCGGAACAAGTACATTATGAGACATTTTAAATCTTAATACATCTTAATACACATACACACATTGCACACATTGTGTATAACCTTAAAAAAAATTAAGCTCATGTTGATGAGACTCAATGAATGGCTGATGCATGGATTAAGGATTCGTCTCTATTCTACCAAAGTGTCTAATAATCCTGCGATTGTGTGACTTGACTGTCTTGTTGTTTGTGTTGGTCTTTTTTTCTTGTTCTTAAATGTATGTAGATATACACTACACATCTTCTAATAATAATAAAGCGACATTTCTGTGTTTAATTAAGTGGCAAACTGCGTGTTTACCATAAGATGACAAGAGGTTTTCCATTGTATGTAGATGAGGCGATCTATGTATGTATAAGGGTGTTATGGATAATTAATCTAAAAAGTCTCCACCCTCCAACCCCAACTGTGGTCCTGAAAACGAGAAGATAATGAGATACTTATGAGAACGATTTGACATTGAGCATCCCTCGTAAATGATGTCACGCTGAAAAAGCGTCTTGCTTGAGTAATTTAATATTGTAAGAGAACAAAAGAAAAAAAACAAAATGATATGAGCAAAGTGCTCCAACCATGTGCCAACCAAACTTCTTTTGTTTCAATTTTCAAGTCCTAACATTTTCAGGAGGATAAGTTGTACACAAGGACTCGTGAAATGTTGTTTTTTTTTTAAATTTATTCCTGTCGACAAGTGAACGTAACTTTTGAACAATTGTGTCTTCGATTTTGCGGAATGGAATTATTGTAGGTTGCGTTTTCCATCTTAAATTTTATACAGAAAATCGTAAACGAACCTTTGTAAGAAAAAACTCAGTCAGTGATAAATAAGTTCTCCTAATCATTTGAAGGATGAAATATTACACATAAACGCATTTCATTTCGAAACCGCTATTGGACTCAGTCCTCCATTGGTATGTAATCAAAGTTCATTACGCAACGAATCATTTGATTTGGAATCCTTCAAAAGAAAAATGACGGCAAGTTCTTTTTCCCTCCCTCCTGGAAGTCCTTTTTTGAATGGAAGTGGAATCATCAAGCCCATCATTTGTTAAGTTCTCCTATCTCTCATTGTATGACTCTGACAGAAGACCATATAATATTAGCCAAGTCACTGATACATGATTGCATTGAATTTTGTGCGAGAGAATAATTTCTAATGGTCTAGAGGCGATGCCAACGCATCTCTCAAGGCAGTCATCGTCATGGTCGTGTCGTAATGATAAATGTAATCAGAGGGCTTGCCGTCCTTAAAATAAACTCCATTGAACAAACGAAGAAAATGATAAAAGGAAAAGGGAGAATGCTCAATTGTAGTGACAGAGATTTCTTGTAATGGACTTTCTTGCAAATTGTGTGTGCGTTTGATTTTTTTTTCTTACAAGACTGTGTTTGTGTAACTCTCGACTTGTAATGAATTTCCAATTATCTTCATGGGGTTTTTTGTGTTGTGAATGGACATCATTGTGAGACACGCAAACAGGATAGTCAGTGGGCGAGATGGAGAAGACTGTTTCATTAAGCAGAGTGGAGAGTAGCTATACCAAATTAGATTTATGTAGAAGTTCAATTCAGAAGAAAAGCATTGAAGCTCCTAGGAGCGTTGTAAATTTACATGACATTTGAATCTAGTATAGAAATTTGTATTCTGCTTTTGATGGAATATACGCAATTTACAATTTCCTTGGAATCACTTTGAATGGAGATTACTCTCTGGAAAATTGGAAATCTTTTATTATCCTGTAATAAAATTGACGGATTATGTATAAAAATCAAGTTATTGTCCATTTATTAAAGAGAAATGAAGGAATCAGTGTTGTCTATGGGTTTGGGAAATGTCTGAAAAAACTGTTGTTGGTACAATTTCTGTGTATTCTACTTATAACTAGTCACAGAACTCACACATTCCTAATCGTGTGATTTTATGATTTCTCTGTCAGTCATAAACAAAAATCCTATATTATATTTTATTATACACACATATTCAAAAAGTAAAATAAAATGTTGATCTCTTCTTTAATTCGAAAAGGCTTAAAAACCATCACATCATGCGGGAATCGCTTTGCTCATGTAATACCCAAACATTTGCAAGAGGCCGCTGCATCAAAAAATCCAGAATTTTCCTCTATGATTCAATATTATTTTCATAAAGCAGCTCAACAAATGGAACCTGATATGCTTAAATACCTCGATAAACATCCACATATGACGCCTGAAGATAAGGCAAATCGTGTCAAAGTTATTCTCGACATAATGGGTACTACAACTTGTTGTCTAGAAGTTACCTTTCCAATTAGGAGGTGCGATGGTACATATGAAATCATAACTGGATATAGAGCACATCACACCTATCACAGATTGCCTTTAAAAGGAGGTTTGGAAATCAATGAACATACATATAAAAATATATTTATATTTTGTCGTATGCATAGGTATCAGATATGCAATGGATGTTGACTTAGACGAAGTGAGGGCCCTATCGTACTTGATGACGTTTAAGACAGCTTGTGTTAATGTGCCATTCGGAGGTTCTAAAGGAGGTGTACGCATTGATCCAAAAAAATACTCCGTTGATGATCTAAAAAAAATAACACGACGGTACACGACAGAACTGCTCAAACGTCATATGATTGGCCCGGGTATCGATGTACCGGCTCCGGATTATGGCACTTCGGCAAGAGAAATGTCCTGGTTGGCCGATCAGTATCAAAAAACATTCGGCTATACGGATATTAATGCATCAGCTATAGTCACAGGTAAGCCAATTCACAATGGTGGTATTCGAGGTCGAGAAGCAGCAACAGGAAGGGGTGTTTGGAAAGCCACCGATATGTTTCTTAATGATAAGGATTGGATGAACTTGGTTTCCTTAAAAACCGGATGGAAAGATAAAACTGCTATTGTGCAGGGCTTTGGTAATGTGGGAAGCCACACAGCTAGACTTGTTCATGAGACTGGCTGCAAGGTTGTTGGTATACAGGAACTCTCGGTCTCGTTGTATGAGCCAAATGGAATTGATATACCGGTAAGCTAGACTAGACTTCTTTTCTATGAACTTTGTTTTTTTTTTTATGTTTTCTTTTTTAAGGCTTTGATGGAATATGCTGTTAAAAATAAAACAATCAAGGGATTTCCAAAGGCAAAAGAAACAAAGAATGTACTGATGCATGAAAAATGTGACATCTTATTTCCTTGTGCAACTCAAAAAGTATTAACGGCTGAGAACGCTGGAAAAGTTCAAGCTAAAATAATTGCTGAAGGTGCTAACGGTCCCACAACACCAGCAGCTGATTTAATCCTCCAAAAGAAGAATATTCTCGTCATACCAGATCTCTTTTGCAATGCTGGCGGAGTAACAGGTGTGTTCATTTAAAGAAGTTACGTGTCTTTTTCCGTTCGCTAAATGAAAAAAAAACGTGGATATTTTTTATAGTATCCTATTTCGAATATTTGAAAAATTTAAATCATGTTTCCTATGGAAAGCTCAGTAGTAGACGAGGCCAGAGGACGATCGACGAAACTTTAAACTCAATACAAGAGTCAATGGAAAATTCAGGAACGTGTGTTGTAAGTATCAAATTGAGAAACGTAAAAGCATTATGAACTAAAAATTAATATATCTACCTAATTTATAGAAAATTGACGCCAATGAAGCCCTACAAGAATTACGTGACTGCAATACAGAAGCTGATATTGTTGATTATGCTTTGCAGTACGTTATGGAAACATCAGCACTCGGTATAATGGAAACAGCAAATAAATATGAGCTCTGTAACGATTTGCGAACAGCGGCTTATATTTGGGCAGTATGGAAGATATTTATGACAATAGAGAGTTCAGGACTCTCTATGTAATTTATTTTTATATCAACTTTGTTTTTACTGGACACGCTGTAGCTAACTCTCATGCCATCCGACACCATCTGTCTCTTAGTGGATCAACTGTCACTTGATAGTACAATCTGATCATGATTTGAGTTTTTGTAATTGTAATAATGCCAAATTATCCGACGACACAGACTTTGACAACAACTTCTATTGAATTTTGTCTGTGCAGCAAGTCTTATGCATGATTAAATCCAAGTCAGTAGATACAAGAATCTGAAAGTCAGTGTCGTGTGGACCCACCATTTTGCTACAGTTTGTATGATGTCAATGATAAAGCAAATCTCTTAAAACGACTGTTTGTCTTATTGATTGGAACTAATTCTATCGAATAGAAGATTCTCTGAGAAAAATCCCAGAAAAGTTAGAAAAAATGGAGTTCAAAAACTGATTTTTGTATGGTATTTTGTGTACTTTGTAGCTTTTTGAAGCTTGGAAAATTTCGTTTCACGAGCTTTTTTTTTAAATCAACGCGCACTCAAAGGCTTTTTCAATTACTCTTTATATGCCAAGAACAGTGCGAGTATAAGGGAAAGGATAGAGGGTGTAACAGGAGGTGTCGGTGAACATTGGCTTGAATTCTTGAACTGGGGAAGACATAGCGTGGAAAAGAGTTCCACATCCGTGTAGTACGGCTAAAGAACGATTCTTTGTACATGACAGTACGTCCGAAGTAGGGCTTAAGGGTGAACTGATGGGCATTCCTGGAGGCGCGGTTATTACGGTTGAATATCTTAAGGGGAGAAATTCAACTGGCTATTTCACTAGAGCATATACTGTTGCAACAACGGTAAAATAGGGTGAGGCATGCGACATTACTCCGATGTTTAAGAGATGTTAATGAATCAACGATGGTATGATCATCAATCATCTTGAATGCTCTTTTTTGGATACTGTTCAGAAGATTTAAGGAGCCAGCCCAGACGTGTGAGTTATACTCAAGCTTAGGACGAGTGTCCGTTTTGTAGATTATATCTAGATCACAAAAGGAAACAAATTTCTTGCATGATCTTAAGAAATCTAGACATCTTGCGGCATTTTTGGCGATTTCGTATGTGTTCATTCCCCAGGAGGTGTTCAGTTATACAATAACGATAAACTCGATATGTCCGGGGCCATTGATGCAAGTTTATCTCGCTTTAACGATACAAGACAGCATTGAGATTTTGAAACATCAAACTCTACACGATTTTGTATTCCCCATTGAATAACGCTGTTTAAGTCAGAGTTTAGCTTATCATTTTTTGCCGTTGCAGTTCCACATGCGACGGTGAGGGATGTGAGTCTGCAAGCGAAAAAGAAAATCTAAGGGTACTATCGTCAGCGAAACAATTTATTGGATTAGAAATTTAGAAGATACAGTCAAGAGATCATTAATAAAAATGAGAAAGAGGGTCAGAGACAAAACGGAGCCCTAGGGAACACCTGCACGTATATACAACTTGTACTGAACTGTTCGAAAGAAAGTTTCTAATCCAACGAAGGAGGGATTTATCGATACCGAAGGCACGCATTTTCGAGCAAAATGTTAGACTTCATCAAATCCCTTTGAAATGTCAAGTGCAACAATCTTACTTTCTCCAAAACGATGTAAGGATTTGTTCCACTGTTCTCACTAGTAGAGATGTTGCTGCGAAAGCCGTACTGCCGGTCATTAAGAAGCTTTCAGTCTTCGAGATATTTCTTGATCTGATAGTTAATCAGCGTTTCCATGACCGTAGAAAGAAGGGACGTAAGTGCAATTGGGCGATAGTTGGAGGGAGAAGAAAATTCGCCTTTTTTTGAAGTTGGACAAATGCTTAGTGATGTGCCGAACCGTAAATTTTGTAAACCGAGTTAACTCGAGTTGGTTTTTTTGCAAACCGAGTTGCAACTCGTTTTGCCCAACTCGAGTTGAACGAGTCAACTCGATCCGAAAATACCAGGTTTTTAATCCGTCAAAATCTCTGCCATCCGCTGTTGAAAGTTGAATGTCAATGGCTCAATAGAAAGATAAGGTACGATTCAAGGTCGCTATATATATATTTCGTTCTGAATTTACTGGATATTCCCGAAAACCGGTCTAGAAAACACATAAAAAATGGAATAATTAGGTTTTTATCAATGCCATCCGCTGATAATGAAATTCTACCACTTGGTAAATAATTGCCCTTTTGTACAATATTTAAACTCAAAATTAAAAAAAAAAAAACACTCACAAAATTAGAAGCAACTAAACTAGGTTTTTTTTTACCAATAGCCGAGTTGGCGAATCGGGTTGCTGAACCTAATTGGCGAATCGAATTTTCAAACCGAGTTGGAGAACCGAATTTCAAACCGAGTTGGCAAACCGAGTTGGCAAACTGAGTTGCAAACCGAGTTGCAAACCGAGTTGGCAAACCGAGTTGGCGAACTGAGTTGCAAACCGAGTTGCAAACCGAGTTGCAAACCGAGTTGCAAACCGAGTTGGCGAACTGAGTTGCAAACCGAGTTGCAAACCGAGTTGGCAAACCGAGTTGGCGAACTGAGTTGGCAAACCGAGTTGGACCGTTCAATTCGAGTTGTCAAACCGAGTTAGCTAACTCGAGTTGAAAAAAAAAACAAACCGAGTTAACTCGAGTTAGGGCTAACTCGAGTTGACTCGAGTTAGCAAACCGAGTTGACCCATCACTACAAATGCTGTTTTCCAATTGCTTGGAACGAGCCCAGAAGAATAGGATAGATGGAAAATCGATTCCATTCAATCCAATCACATTATGTTTTGAAATAAAAGTCTGCGTTTCTAAACACTCTGTATGGCTTAAATTGAAGACGAGATGAAATTCGTAGGACAGCAAATAAATATTTTTGGTAGCTTGCTTTAAAGGTCCCGAGTCAGCTGAACCTCGGTTGAAAGGTTGCTTGACAGTGAATTTGTTATTTTATTATTGAGAAATATTTGAACGAAGAATTTTAATGCTTCGTCCTCCAGGATTCTCAGCGTTTGGTGTCTCATAAAATTTCTGTTTTTGAAAAAAGTGTTTGGTCTATTTCAGGGCTGTTAAAAAAGTCGAAAAAAGTATCTTATTTCGATCTCCTTAATACCCATAACTTTCAGTGACGAAAAGGAGTAGTGACATTCGGGAAAAAGTTTGCAGTTATATGCTTTACGGTCTTTCGACCCCAACCCATACTTTACCTGAAAGTTTCAATTTTGTTGAATTCAATGCATGTTTTTAGTTGTAAAATTATTATTGTTTAAAAACTGTACTTACTCTCTACTGTGAGTGTGTTTCCCTTTACATGTAAATGTAAGGAAATTCTCCCTCGACGTTCTGTGTGATCGCATCCACATAAACTTGGCACATTCTCCTTACATCTTGCATGTACGTTCATGTCACATGCTATAATGTCATAACAAAAAATTAAATAAAAAAAAATATTTTAGTAATCAGGAAAAAATGCATTTTCTGGGTTAAAAATTCATAACTAAGCAATTTGAAAATATAAACAATTAACAGGTAACAGGAAACAGGAAACTCAATTTTTGTTTTTTGTTCTTTGCAGCAACACGCACATAACACACTTGCAGACAGCAACAACACAAACAAAAAACACACTCTAAATTAAAAAATAATTTCCCAGCCTGCAAAAGCAAAAAAAAAAATATAACGCTCTCATTAAATATTCTTAAACTCTTTTCTGGCAGATTATGGATTAATTTTGTAATTAATGGTAATGATGGCTCCTCGGGCGTTGACGCCTCTTTCAATTCCAGTCTCACCCATCCAATTCTCATTCTTGTGAAATCTTCATAGAAAGACGATGATGATGTCGACGAATGAGAAGTAAAATCCCGATAATGATGCTGTTAATGTGTTTGAATGGATTTTCAGAATACGTGTCGTTCTCTTAGATTGTTGAATGTCGTGTTATGAAGCAGGTGTGAAAAGAAAGTACCTAAACCATTGAATTTAAGAACCGTGAAAAACGCGATAGAAGGGATCTGTTTTGACAAATTTTAAGACACCTACGATAATCGAATGAAGGCAAATTGTTTGCATTAGGTTGAATTTTTGGCGAACCTAGATAAATTGTCACATTGAGAAAAGGTTAATATTTAATGAAGTCGGAAGATAATTTTCATTCCTGAGTGAACTCATTTTGCAATTAAAATGGTAGTAGACAATTCATTTTTGAATGTTGTGAAGATAGCGGAAGGAAGTATTTATCTCATTTTGATTAGTAATTCTTTAATTCTTTAATGTACAGGTACAACAAAATTGACTGCAAAAAGAATGTGCTGTCATCATCATTATCATCGTCGAACTGACTGATAAAATTCCACTGTTTGGGTCCGGTCCGGGCCTCATTCAGCAAATTCTTCCATATACCCATTTTCGCACTTAAATGCTTCGGGTATCCTGGTCTGTGCCATGCGGTGTGTCATAGAATAAAGATGACTTTCCGGACTGAAGGTTTCATTTTTGCTTTAAGTTTTCGAGACTTAGCAGTCATAGTCGTGACCACATAAAACCTGCCTTTATATTCTGCATTGTAATAAACTATGTACACTACGGCGTATACGCATCATTTCACCTTTTATTGATTCATGGTTGTTGGTTGTTTTGTTACCGAGTAAAGCACTAAATGAAAGCCGACATCTTGTCTGGACAAAGAATAGCCAGACAATTAATATCTAGTTGTCGTCAAGCAACACTCTATTAATAAAAGAATAACTTTTTATACGATTCGCCCTTAATATGATTTTTATTCCCTCTTTTCTCAATATGTTCCCTGCTTACTCTTCAAAAATGCACAACAATGTGAAGAAAATGTGAGAAAGCAGACAGCTATAAAAAGACACACATGTGTCCCTTCATTATTCAGCATTTAAAAGGGATGTTGTGTGTGGGAAAGACAAAAATCTGTCACCACTACTGTCACTTTATAACAGCCAACTATTAAAGCACATAAAATTAGTATAAAAATTGCATTTGATTAGCATAAAAGTCGTCATTTCTTCATTTGTATTTAACTTGCAAAAGATTATGTATGCTCACATTGATTAAAAAACCCAATGAACTTGTGTATAAATGCTTGCTCGGGACTTTGTGGTTGTCAATTATGCAACCTTACTTACAGAGGAGCATGTCCTGTGGATATTCCTTTGGAATCCTTCATAGGGTCATGTCGTTTTGGTCGATGGTTTGTAGGACTTTCGAAATGGAATTAGCAATTTTAATTTTTATGAAGTTTATACAATGTTTGCGCTCCTTTGTGGACTAATTGTATATGTATATGGACTGTGTGTACATTTACAATAGTATAAGAGTGAGCGAGGGTCGATTGTCATAATTAATGTGGGTTGTGTGGTGTTATACAAAGTAATTGGCACTTGTATTTTCACTTGCCAGCTGAGGTTTTATATTATTAATGATGTGCCGTAAAGAAAATTAACACAACTGGATTACGATGGATTTTCCTTGTCGCAGTTTGTACACAAGCCAAGCGCCATTTTGTGTTTGATGTGGGACACATGCTGCTTCGCGAGGGTAGGCGGTGTAAGATTAATTGTTTTCGAGTTAAGTAATGACTTAAATGCTTTTGATATTCAAATTGAAATACCTTTTCGTTTTGATTAAAGGCGGAAAAAGCTGAAGAATTCTCGAGAATTTTCGGTTGGCAAGAGGTAAAAGGTTAAATAAAAATAATTTTAATGATGAAGTTTTCACTCGAAAATTAACCTAACTTTTAACTGGAATTTACTGTGTGTAGGCAGGGAATTTGAATGAATTGATGAAGGTAGACAAGAACATATTGTGGGAATGGACATTTGTTAGTCATGGTGAGACACTTAACGCAGGTCATGCCCATCTTTAAATCAGTCAATCTTAAAAATCAGTAAATTTTAGAATGGCCCGAGACAAAAATCTTGGAAAAATGGCCTTGTTTCGATGTCTGCAAAGAAGAGCTAGGTGGCGACCTCATGCGACTGCAATTCCTGTCTCAAGCCAATTCTTCTTGCTGTCGAAACAAAACAACCACTAATAAAGGAGTCTGATGATCGGCTTGGCACCCGTGAAATAGCTATAACTCCAGCCAAATAAAGGAATTGACGGAAAAAGCCATTGGTGGAAGCACCTCTAAGTTGATATCGTTGTTCAAACACATAAAAAAAAACAATGATTTCGATTCGAAAGAAGCCGCCTATGGGAATTTCCTTCACGATAGAAAATTGCTCTTGCGAAACTAGTGCCATCGGGAGTATTGATCGCACCCTTGTAAGTTTTTTTTGAAAATCAAATAGAAAGTGTTGCGAGTTAAACATTGCAATGTTACTCCGAAACGCAATTGCATTTTTTTCACAACGAAAACATTCGCAATATGCAATTTTTACATTAAATTTAAAAAAGCAGAACATTTAATGAAAAATTGCAGTTAAACCTTTTATTTGAAAAATCATATAAATTCTCATTAAAATTAATCAAAAAAAGCATTTCCCATCTCGGTATTAAATTCAATTAAATTTTTTGCTTGTTTTGCTTTTTTCCCATTGATTTTGCGACCATAAATCTCTCTCCCAGAGACAGAATATACCCGCCTATAAATTTTGTATAAAATTGCACAAAATATTTTCATTATCGTTTGACTCGCCTCTCCAATTCGAAATGTAAATAAAATTTCAATTCAAAGCAAATAAAAGTCAGTAAATAAAATTATTTCTTCTTGACTCATAGACAAATGCAGAGACTAGAGGGAGATAGAAACAGACCTGTGATCTGTTCATATATGGAACATCCTCCAATCGATTTTCATAATTTCCGTTCAATATAATCGAAAAGATTGAATTTTCAGCCTCTGAATAGAACTTAAATTAGCTCCAAAACGCTTCATAGTAGCAAATATGTGTTATAACTACAGCTAACGGTACAGATACACTTGTAGATAAAAAAGACCTAAACAAACAAACTAACATGTAGGGATATTTGCATCAATTTATACAATCGTAAGGATACAACAGGATATTAAAGATATTTTTGGAGGGCAATTTATCGGTACATATTGGTGTTGGCGTTACCGTGTTGGTTTTCGTTCGTCATCGTCATCAAATCATATCGTTGGTTGGAGCTTTCCATTAATGTGACACACATGTGTTTGGGGCAACAGATGCATATCCAAGGATGTGCTATGAATAAATTAGAAAATCGGTTTCACTTGTTTTTTTCTTCTTGTCACACAGGGTATTCATTTTGGAGGTAAGAGATGAAATTCCTAATAAAATTACGGCTTATTTGAAACATTTGTACAGACTTGAGAGTAATTTGAGGCCATCTAGTTCTTTTAAAATCATCCATGATTTTGACAGCATTTTCCCGATTAAAATCTTCTGTTTCGGGTTTGGGTTTGGCAGATTGAAACGGTCAATGAATTAGAGCGAAAAATAATTATTACTGACGAGCAGCTTTTTCACCTCGGAGGGTTAGATATGTGGCCCGGATTTTGTTGTTGACTGAACGGAAGACATGGATTTAAACAACAGAATGAATTGACATGCGACACAGCACTTGTGACAATCGAATTTTAGCGATTTCATTAAGCAGTATTGGATCTGCCATTTGACTTTTTCTTTGCTGGGAATCATGAGGAACCATAAACAAGGAAAAATTATTTCGGCAGCTCGACATGTGTATTAGTCAACGAAAGGATTGTTTATTGTTTGTTTCTTTTGGTTCCATTCAAGACCAAACCTTGGAGCATTTGAAACATGCATTCATTAAAACATCAACAAAACAAAAATCTGACCAAGACCATTATGAACCATCCTTGTAAGCTACACGAGACCACATCTCTGCCCTAAATTTTACTCAACAACACCCTGTACAATGAAATGTAGAAGGACATATTATCATCTATACCACAAACCAAGGTATCCCAATACCTCCTCACCTCGCCACCATCCCCTATTTGCGATGTGTTTAAAATGAAAGGTTTTTGATGGCCGTGAAATGTTTTCCAGCTGCATAAACAGTTTATTCATGCGAAAAATTGGTTTCCTCAGTAACCAGCTCATATCAAACTGCATGTGTATGTGTTACTTCGAATTTATCCCTTTAGGCTAGTTATTTTCTTCTTTGGCTTATGATGAATACGTCCCAAATAGCGCTCACTATTATGCTGATGATAATGGAGGTGTCATCGCATATGTTGTGCGGTTTGTATTCAAATAGCCCACAAGGCAAGAACCTCGTGGTCAAAACCATCATAAAACCAAGGATATTATATCATACAAACAACTTTTTGAAAAGTTCTGATGCGGCCATGTTGTGGATGCATGAGTTGTAAATTAAAATGCGAGAAAAACCCGACTACGTCCCTGAATGCACTCGAAAGAGCATCATGGACGCTCTCTCTCATTGGCCACTTGCAGTTCCAGTGCAATTACTTTAAAGAATAAACAGAATGAAAGCCTCAGAAAAGCATGCTGTGCAGGGCTCGTTGTTGTCATTATCCTTGCAGGGAAATTTTCATTTTCTTGTCGAGTGGATATTTAATAATAATTATTAAAATGTAAAGGACTCTCTTCAATAAGTGTGAATGAGAGATGGGTGTGGCGGATAAATTTTATAACTTGTTCTTTATTTTATCACAAAGTAATGAAAGGATATTCAATCCCTTTAATCACACTTTAATGTACGGATAAGAATAGGAGAAGAGGATTGCATCGACAGGAGGACAGGGATTAGAACTGTCATAATTTTTATTTCAAATTTACTTTAATTGAAGAATTTTGAATATAATTTTTTTCGATATCGAATGGTTTAATTTTAAGAAAAAGAAAAAGGCCTCTGTAAAATAACGGTAACTACAAAAAAGTCTCGTGAATTTTTAGGCAGTCAAGCTTTGGGAAAACATCACGCTCAGAAAACTTGGGCGCTCTTATCGGCGAATGAATTAAGAGGTATTTTTATTTAATTCTCAGCAGTTCTTGAAAAAATAGGTAGCTAAGGACTTTGTCTACCTGGGGTCCGCTATCAACTCAGACAACAACACCAGCGCTGAAATCAAACGAAGAATCACTCTTGCCAATCGCTGCTTCTTTGGACTTAGACCGAGCAACTAAAGTGACACTCTACAAAACTCTTATCATCCCGGTCCTCGTGTATATGGTGCAGAGACATGAAACACGACAACATCTGATGAAATCGCTTTGGACTGCTTTGAGAGAAAAATTCTTCGAGTGATTTTTGGTCCTGTCTGCGTTAATGGAGAATGGAGACGAAGATTCAACTGTACGAGCTGTACAACGACACTGACCTAGCCAGAAAATTTAAGGTCGAACGACTTAGATGGCGGGATCATGTTGAGCGAATGGAAAATAATGCTCTGCCTCGTAGAGTCTTCGAATCCAATCCAGTAGGACGTCGCAGAAGAGGAAGACCGCGACTCAGGTGGAGCATACAGGTTGTAAAGGACCTGAATCAACTTGGCGTGCGAAACTGGAGACAGCTAGCTAGGGACCAAACTGACTGGAGAAGTTTGTTGGGTGAGGCCCTGGTCCGACCTGGACTGTAGCGCCACCATAAGTAAGTTCTTGCAAAACTGCAGTTTGCAAACTTAGAATCTTGAGTAAACGTTATAATTTTTCATTTAAATTGTCAATAAGTTTTGGAGAAAATTAAAAAAAAATACCAGAGCGAACGATTCCGTTTTGGAGCAGAACAAAAATACAATTTTCTTATTGACAAAAGTCATTTTGTAAAAATCAAAATGGGTAAAGGTCCCGTCACACACTGAAAGGAAAGTACTTTCAGAAAGCAAAAAGCTTTCTGAAAGTAGACATTTCAAAGTGTGACCACCCGAAAAGTACTTTCCTGAAAGCGTTTCTCAAAATGATTTGCTTTCTTGAAAACACTTTCAAAAAAACAAAAAACATTCACAGTGTAACTAGTTCCTGAAATCGTTTTGAAGAAAGCAAATCACTTTCAGAAAACGCTTTCTACTTTCAGAAACTGTTTGTGAAAGTTTTTTGCTTTCTTGAAAACGAATGATTTGAAATATCACAACCGTTTGCAAACAAAAAGCTTTCAGGAAGCACTCTCAGGAAACGTTTTCGCTTTTATAGTGTGACGACCCGAAAAATGTTTTGAGAAAAGGAGAACCGGCATTTTGGCCTAGGAACCAATAGCGACATGATATATATCAATGGAAAGGCTTTTTTGTCTACTTTAACATTTACTATGGCAGTAAGCACCAAATCGCTGTGTGGAAAAAGTTATTGCACAATAAAGTGATTCACAAGCAATAAGTGTTTTCTTGTTTTCATCTTGACCTTGGAACCAATAACGACATGATGTATATCAATTGATAGGTTTCTTTGTGTATTTTAACTGTTCTTTTGGCCAAAAGTCCCAAATCACTGTGGGGAAAAAGTTAAGCACGTTTTGTTCTGCTTTCTTTGTAAAGCTTTTCTATTACGATGAAAACAAGAAAACTCTTATTTTTTTGTGAATGACTTAATTGTCCAATAACTTTTTCCCCACAGTGATTTGGGACTTCTCGTCAAAACGAAAGATAAAGTACACAAAAAAACCTATCAATTGATATACATCATGTCGTTATTGGTTCCAAGGTCAAGATGAAAATGAGAAAACACTTATTGCTTGTGAATCACTTTATTGTGCAATAACTTTTTCCACACAGCGATTTGGGATTTACTGCCATAGTAAATGTTAAAGTAGACAAAAAAACCTTTCAATTGATATATATCATGTCGTTATTGGTTCCTAGGCCAGCTTCCATACATTTTTGCCGGTTCTCCTTTAGTTTCTTGAAATTAAAATGTTTTCAGAAGCACTTTCAGGAAGCACTTTCCTTTCATAGTGTGACTGCTCTCTGAAAACAATTTCAGAAAAATAACAAACTCTAAAAACGCTTTCTGAAAGTATTTTCCTTTCAGTGTGTGACGGCTCCTTAAGTCATGCCGGAAATGTCGTTCTTCGGTCAACGTCTACTAGGAATGTCCTATCCATTGATTAAGGGTGTTTTCGAGAAATATTGTGAGTTGTATCGATGAGAAATCGCTGTAAAAGTTTTGTTTCTGTTCAAAATTTTGGCAACTGGTTAGCCCATGATTTTTTTTTTTCGAAAATCATGAAGGATTTTTCTAAATTCAACATAATTCATGGTTCTCCTTATCATGAGGTTATTACTGAAAGCCAAGCTCCATTCCGAGCTCTGGTTGCCGAGATATTCGCATCCCAAGATATGCTTTCCGTGAGATCACAATAATGGCCACTTTGGAAATTTCCTTTTTTAACACTAATTGTGTGATTTTTCGTTAAAATTCTGTTTGTTTTTATGTTTCTTTTTCTTAATATTATGAAGCATAAGCCGTTGAAAAGCTAAACAAATTGGAATGAATAGATGATATTTTTCGGAGAAAAATTTCAATTAGCTTACTTGCATGCATTTGTAATTTGTGAAAAGTCAAAATATTTTCAAAAACTTCTATCGTTTCTTTGCTTCCAACTTTTAGTTCCATTAGAACAACGCTATTTTTTTTTCAAATAACTTATTAGCACAGAAAAGTGCACTACTTTTAGAAAAAAAGTTACGGATCCAATGATATATCCATTTTGGATTAATTGAGTCAAAAATAAAGCCTTACAATATTTTACAAACTTACCAGACAGTAACACAAAATCAGTTAACTAAACGAACGTATTTTCTAAAAAAGGTTCTCTCTAGAGAAAAGAAAATCAAAGAACGAGAACATAAATAAAAATTATTTTCAAATAAACTCAAACCAAGGGACAAACGCTTTTTAACAAAACATGTTTTTTTTTTACAAAACTCAACTAAACTGTAAGGAATCTAGTAATTTGCGAGAACTTACAAAAAAAAAAAGAAAATCATAGCTTTACCTTTACATTTAAGGCCCTTGTGTGTAATACCATGAAGCAGGGATCCGCAATGATCACAGAATATCGGCGATAAAAACGTACTGGGTTGCCATTTGTGCGGAATCTGGTGTGCCTAATGAAAAACTGATGGAAAATTAACCAGGATCCGATTTGTGGTCTCCTCATCATCCAAATCAACAGATTTATTTTTGAATTTTTTTTTTCTTAAATTTAAATTATAAGACTAAATGCGAATTTGCGCTAAATCTAAAATTCGCTATCAAACAATAATGTTGTTGTTGATGTTGTTGATTTGTTTTTTTTGAATGACTATATGGTGCTTGTGGTGACAGAATTTTTGATACTCTCACATGAAACAAGACGACACGAGAGACAAAGTGCGATGCAAATTTGGTTCACATTTGATGTTTTTGAATATAACGAAAAAAGGACAAGTTACAAAAAGGAAAGAAAAAAAAATATCCCCCACAAGGGTCGTCGTGTGCCTCGAATTAAAATAAACCAAACAAAAAAGGATGCGGAAAATAATGTTAGCTCTGTTGTAAAGTCATCATCTACCATTTTTCATATCCATTGTGTTTTGGTGATGGCCCGGTGGCGATAGCAATGTGATTGTGGATGAGATCCATAGCTCCCAGCAGATGGATTATTATTATCCTTCGGTGATACTAATCCTGTTCGCTTACATAGGAAAGAGGGGACGAGATATTGTACGATTTCAATTTGATTTTCATCGCACAATGTTGGAAAAGAGTGAAGAGAAATTTGATACTGGATGATAAATCTGTTATTGCGGTATATATTGCTTGAGGGGCCTGTCGACATCGAAGGCACAGGATGAATTTCAGTTTTCCTGAACATAACACTGGAAGTTCTATTCTTTTTTTTTGCTGTATGATAGTAGGTATGTTTAACCTTCCGAAACAAAATAAAATGAAAGAAAGTAAATTGAATGACTTTGCAGGAGCAGCAAATCGATGATGTGACGAATAATGCGGTAAGTATTACAATTCTTCGAATAAAGTCAGAGCTATTCCAAGTCCGTTATTAGAAGCTTGGTACGCAGCAGAAGATATTAATTAATATTCTCGAATTATAATTTTCATACAAA
Source organism: Sphaerophoria rueppellii (assembly GCA_920937365.1). Classification (NCBI taxonomy): domain Eukaryota; kingdom Metazoa; phylum Arthropoda; class Insecta; order Diptera; family Syrphidae; genus Sphaerophoria; species Sphaerophoria rueppellii. The sequence continues at coordinate 10,123,852 of CAKKXW010000004.1, read as the reverse complement.
GGGAGTACCTTTACTATTGCGTTTATGTATACAACTATATGGGAGCTTGAAAAAAATCACAAATGGTAATTTCTAGACCAAGAAGTTCTTGAGAAGAAGTGCGTTAATAGCTTTTTCAACACAATTCAGCATTCACAACTTATTGGGACCTTAAATTTCTACATTGGACTTTCTTTTCATAAGTTTTTTTCCCTCATTTGAAAACCGTAAATTCCAAAATAGAAAAAAAAAATAATAAAAAAAATTAACCAATGCAGTTCTTGAAATAGAAAAGTTAATGGTTGAGAGTCACTCTTGTTCATGCGGACTCTTCTTTGTGTCAAATGGTAGCTTACACCGAGTGAGTTAAAAGACTGGAAATCGAAATCCTGGAAAGTACTTTCCTGCAGTATTTTTGGCCGGAAAAATCCTGCCTTTTTTATGAGAATATTTTCCTTTTTGTCGCTCAAGGTTATGAGAATTAAGGAGATCAAAATATGGTTCGTTTTTCGGTTTCTTAAATATCCCCGAATCAGGCCATATCTACGCTATTTCAAAAACAGAAATTTTAGGAGACACCAAAAGCTGAGAATCATGGAGAATGAACCATTCAAATTCTTCGTTTAAATGATTCTATACAAGTAACTGTTTTTTTTTTTTTTTGAATCAGTCATTATCTAAACTAGAATATGTATTCATCTGCTTGTCATTAAAAGTTACCTTTTTCATTTTTTTAGTTTAATCATAAGAAAAAATGGAAAACCTCGAACTCAAACTTGGAAAGAGAATAAAATAGAAAATGTATCTTCGTTTGTAGCCAAAAAGACAAAAAAAGACACAAAAAAGAAACACTTTGCATGTCCTTTTTGCTAAACACTCAAAATGCCTCCTACAAAAAAAGGTTCTACAAAACGCCCATTCCTAAAAGCTCTTGCCATTGGCCCAACCCACGCTTATGGCCACCACAACATGTTCTTGTAATCTGTCATCAACAATCATTCTAGTTCCTTGCCTCTATTATTTTTTGCTCCTTTTTTGTATCTTTATGATTGTGTTTTGTCTTGTTTTTTTGTGAGTTACACTAAAAGCTAAAATGACTTTGACCTTCCTGACTGTCGAAGCCAAAGAGTGGGTGTTTGTATTTATTCAAGTTGAGGAACATTCGAAAAGTAAGGAAGGATTTTAGCCACTCAAGAGGCATATTGTCTTTGTCTATGATGATGATGGCGATGGCTTCAAGGATATGTGAACAACGATGCCGTCAAAAACATAATCCTATCAAGGATCCTTGCACAAGCACTTTTATACCACCCCAGATCCAATTTACACGACTTAGGCCAATTGAAGATAAAAACCAAATCCCCCGTTCCAAAGGAAGCGCAAAAATACGGAAGAAGTAGCAAGATGAAGTCAGGACATACGCTTGACTGCTTGTAATTTTCCTTTCAAGTTTAAGAATGAAAAAAAAGTAAGAAATCAATCATTCTTCTGTGACTGGATTTGAAGCCGGAAAGATTACACATTCTTAGGAGTTACGAGGTAATCAGTTGATTTGAAGCAATCAACAAATGTCTTGCACTTTTAATCAATCGAAAACAAATAAAGTTATTCATTACTCCAAAGATCACAATTGAAAGTCAGCAATGACCCTCAAAACATCCCTCAAGATAATTGACGAAAATTCTTTAACAAATTGAAAAACTAATTCTCGCAATAGTCAAAAAAACAACGAGTGACAAGTTAATGAGCGTATAATTACAAGTGTGTGCACAGAGTGTGTCCACTCCAATTTTCATAATGAATTAGATTCATAACATCAATTATTATTATCTGTTTAGTGTCGAGCAGTCTGTTTTGCCCGCCACCACCATTGCGCTGACTAGCAACACGCACACTTAAATGTATCTTTCAGATCCTTGGGCAATTAAATAATTATGATTGATTGATAAGACTTCAGTTTTCGGTGGGAGGGGAAAATGTAAGAAATTTCGAAACAGAAAATAAATCGCTTAGCGACATGAGAACTCGCTGGAATGTCGTTGAAGATAAGAACTACAAATAAATTGGCATCACAGTTAATCTTATGACAAAAGACGAGAAGATAAATTTTTGGTAAACGTGCGTTGACTGCCATCAGCCGAATACACCACCGCACAGTATTGACATTGTCATTGCCTACTATTGAAACCTTTTAGACATTCGAAGTATGTGTCTCAGGTACGGTGGCGGCGGCGGCCGACCGACCGACGTTAGCTCTAGAGGAGACAGAGATTCGCTAAATGGAATGTTTTCAAAGGATAAATTATATTACAATGACGACGACGACGCACGTACGGTGAGAATCATGTGAAAGCATATATCAGTCAGTTAAGAATTGAGGGAAAAAAGGATGTATTCTGACAGCAATTTCAATTTGCAAATATTTGCATGTAATTTAGGGCGTTGTGGTGCGGTTGCCTCTTTCATTATCGGCCCGGTAGTCAATGTGTGTAGATGTGTGTGTACTTCATGTGTTTGTGTGTCGTCATTTAATTACAGTAAGTCCCCTCAAAACATGCTCGCTGGTTACTTACATAACTTGAATGATGTGATTTCGATTGAAATAAGGACCAGCACGGCGGCTTTTATAACCTCTTTCACTGCTCTTTTGATATTTTTTTTTTTTACAAAAAGCGATAAAGATTATTTTTTACCTGTAAACAGAAAAGGTAAAGAGCGTCCCAATTCAGTTGTCCAATTAATTATTAAACATTACCCCGAAACAAAAAATTACGACTTCGATGAGAGAGACACAAAAATATAAAAAATATAAAACAGTTTCATTGAATTATTAATTTGAAATTCGTGGGAATTCACTAACGTTCACTTCTGAATAAGATAGTAGGTGAACGAGGGATGCTTTTTTAAGCATTATCATCCTATGTGGCTCTGGAGACCATTTCACGAGGACAATGACAATGACAAGGACGCAAAAGTAAATACCGCTCATTATCCTAAGGAAATATTAGGATCTTTTTTTTTTGTGGAATCAGGTAAAACCCTCAGCAGCATGTTTGAAAAGATGAATGTTAGGTAATAAATTTTGTATAAGACCCAGGGCGACATTTAAGTAGAACTAATGGAAGGTCTTTGAAAAAAGGTGAATCCAATGTCAATTTGAAAAAAATTGTTCTTGAATATTTAAGAACTGTTTACAGAGTCTTGAAGTACCTACAAGTAATGTTCCAGTGCATTTGAAACCCATACGTTCACTACGGCGTATACTTAACATTTTTTTCAAAAAGTATGAAACGACTCCCAATACCAGGAAAAATGGAATTTCCTAAAAAGTGCGTGTTAAAAAATGTATTTTATTGAATTTCCTTAGGAACTGTCCACAAGCCTAACCTTAACATCAATGGATATCGTTTTCATCACAGTGAGAAGGGAAAACAAAAACTTTTCGATTAGCACAAACACAATAACTTGCCTTGCATGTCCTTAAGATTATTGAAAGGAAAACAAACTTTTCGAGAGAATTTCATTAAGCCACATACACGAATAGAATAGCAAGATTAAGGAACCAAGGCTTATCGCAGATGTTACGACAAACCAAAAACAATGGTATGATAAACGATGTTTTAATAACTTTTGAAAAGAAAGTTTTTTGTTTCAAAGTACAAAAGAGGCACGTCCTTTTGTTCTTTGGATTTTCACAGACACATGCATACATGTTTTGCGGATATTATTAAGTTTATAAGAAGGTGAACAAAGTTTATCAGTTTCAGTTTCGTTCTAATTTGTATTTTTTTTTATTCGGTTTTTGGAAGATTCTGAGCTGAGAACAAAGGAGAACTTTAATTTGAACATGTTCGACGGATTCCGTGTTTTTTCAATGCTTTGACTGGTTGGGTCTTGATATAACGGGTGTATCCAACAATTTTAAGGACAAAACATCTTAACTAGACCTCGAAAACAACTTTTCAGTTTGGTTGTTTGAAAAATTGAATGACAAAACATGAAATTTGGAAAAAATATAATTGTCAAAATCTCGGAAACCAAGCTTCAATATCCCCAAATTTCGGATTCCCAATTGCTAAAACAAAGTCTAGTATCCAATTTCTGATCTTTTAATCAGATTCCGTCCAGCTGAAAGCTAAAATGTGTTTATTAATTTTCGATTTTCTTAGAATATCTTATTTTTTGTTTAATTTAGGAGAAATAGCAAAAGGAGGCAGAATAAAATAATATTAATTAAATGGAAATAAAACACCCTGTTTATTTACAAAATTTGTTGCTGCAGCAAATCTTACACTCAACACACTCACATTCATACCCAAACAAAAGTTTATTTTAGAAAAGAGATAGAAGAGAAAAGCGTATAGCAATCTTATATAAGAGGCTTAAAGGCAGAGAAAAGTTTAAGTGAAAATTGTTAGCAGAAAATTGAGAAGAAAAGACACAGCGGAGAGGATTGTTTTTGGATTTTACATTAAAAAAGGTCAAAACAGTTTCTTCGATTTACCTGAACATTTAAGCCCCTGATGGTAGATACCATACAGCAAAGAGCCACAGTGGTCACAAAATGTGGGTCCTGCATAAGTGAATGGTTCGAAATGGTGTAGAGTTTTTGGTGAATCCTGTGGGGATAATCGTTCATAAAAAATCAAAATGAAACAAAAAAAAAAAAATAAAAAAAAAAATAAAAGAAAACAAAAGAGTAACAGAAAATTGTAAAAAGTGAATTTCAAAGCACATTTATGAGAAAAATAATTTTCAATTCGTTTTTTGTTTGTTGCTTTATTTTTGATTTTGTGTATGAATGCCAAAAAGGATATCAACACATAAGCAAAAATGCAAATATTTCATATCTATTTGTGAGTCTGAGTATGTTTATGGTTTTTTTGTTTGTTTGTTTTTTTTTTTTTTTTGTATGAATTTCTGTGGTCATGGGAAACGAGATGAATTTTACCAAATCGAGTGTGAAGTTTGCTTAGAGGTTTTCATTTTGCATAATTTTTCGTGTTTTTTTTTGCTTTTGTGCATTTGTGTGTGAAATGGACAAAACACGTTCTAGATAAAAAAGAAATGTGAATGGAAACCACAAAACCAATGAGAAAACTTCTTCAAAGTACAAACAACCAGTGGGATTTTGGTTGTTGATTGGTGATGATACACGAATTCTAGTAATGGAAATGAGGGATTAATGTATATGAATATAAATGTAGGTGGTTGTGTGTTTGTGTGTGGTTCGCATAACTTTAGTAAAACTTACGGAATCGATTCCTTTATCTTTGCCAGGACAGACGAATGTAACGTATTCATGACAGCGTTTATGCACGACAAATGAGCAAACTGTAAATGAATGAAAAAATAAAGATTTTGGTTTATACAAGTTTTGTAGCTTTTTTAAGTATTAATCGAAGACTTACCTTGACACTGAAATCCTTGTTTACCGAAGCCCCTAAAAAAAAGGAAAAAGCGAATGTTTTGATTAGGTTTCGCAGTAAAAATACACAAAAGATAGGAAATTTAATTTAATTTACGTTTTTTTTTAATGCTATTTCAAATAAATAAGTTTATTTAATACATTTGCCAAATGTTTGCCGAGGCCTGTATTACTTTCGATTAACCTACTTTCAATTAGCAAAACAATACGTTACGTTACCTACATGCATAAATAAATAATTGATTTATCGAGTTATGAATATAGTTTGGGGACTTTGACAAAAAGAACAGCTCATTTTTTTTCATGGGAATTTGTGTTTTTCTTTCATTGCCGCTGATAAGACTGCACATGGATATAAGATATAACGAACTACAGAAACGTAACATGGCTGACGCTTTTCGCTCACGCTGCGTTACGATGCAACCGCTTTGAGTTTTCTTTGAATTACATTTCTGCCTCTATCGTCATCATTACTCCATAAAAAGGATATTTAAACTTGAGCTTCCGCTTGGACTATGGAGTCACATTACGTAACATTACTTACGAAATGTTAGGTCGATCCTTGATTGTGATAGCATGCGTTTAATTCCTATGGCTGAACTCGTAAGCGTCAGGTGAAGCGAAAGATAGGGCATGTTTGTGTTTCGGTCATAACGGAGTGAGAGGGAGAGAGAGAGAGAGAGAGAGAGAGAGAGAGAGAGAGAGAGAGAGAGAGAGAGAGAGAGAGAGAGAGAGAGAGAGAGAGAGAGAGAGAGAGAGAGAGAGAGAGAGAGAGAGAGAGAGAGAAAGAGCGAGAGATAGAGCGAGAGATAGAGCGAGAGAAAGAGCTAGAGAAAGAGAGAGACAGACAGACAGACAGACGACAGATTGAGGCATTGAAAGAAAGCCGAGGATATCGGCTAGGATGGAGAATCGGACAACATCTATTTTTCATCCCCCTAAATGTAGAGGGTAGTGGGGTAGCGGGTAGTAGGTAGCGATTACCGGTTAAGCGGGTAGAGTGTGTTAGTATTAGGTAGTGGGTAGCGGGGTTGCGGGTTATGGGGTAGCGGGTAATAGGGTAACTGGGTATAACAGGGTAGTGGATAGGCAACAGTGGGGAAGCGGGAAGAGGGTAGCGGGGGGCATGGTAGCGAGCTACAAAAGTTTAGGTCTTTTTATATCCATTGAGGCAGTACAAAGTCTGTCGGGTCAGCTAGTATACAAATAAATGCATCATTTATTTTATTTTGAGCGACAAAACTGTTATAGGCGGCGAAATATTGGTCAACTAGTACAAACCAGAGACCAGGCAGCAGTCAAGACATTGGGTTTTAGCCGGTGAACGTGCTGAAAAGAATCCAAAGACTGTCCCCATCCACCGGGACTCACAAAGTGTGATTCACACTGGCCATTCAGCGTCTATTCGTTCAAGGTAGTACATTGTTATTCTTCCTAATTACATTTTTTGGTGATTTCTATTTTTATCCCAAAAACAAGAGAATCCTAGTCACACTTACAATTGGTAGACAACAATTTACTTTTACTCCAAGTAACCACAAAACCACACCTCATCTCACAGACACGTCATAAAACGATAAAACTCGATAAAAATAGAACATTTAACCTTAAAAGCAAAAGGGTCTTTCGAAAGATAATATCTTGAATATTAGTCTATCAAGAATCCTCATGTCAACAGTGGTTATACCAAAAGGATACAAAGAAAAACGTAGTTTAGTATAAGTAGGATAAAATATGAAATCCAATTCCAATATTAAATACCACGTAATCCTTTGTGCTTTTATCGTTTCATCGTTTTTATCTTGTCATTCCATAATCTCACAAAAAAAAAAAATGAAAATAAACACAACCTGAACCTTCTGGTTAAGAGGTGGCAAATGTTTGTCTAAATTCATGAGCACGTAATGCCTTCTCCTCACATAACCAAAACCAAGGCAATCTAGAACAAGGAAGACGACGGGTATAATAATTTGAGACGAAAGAAATGCTCGTCTTGATTGTCGGTGTATTAAGAGAACATAAAAATTTATTCATAATTTTTCCTTCGTGCTGTTTTATTGCTATAAACAATTCAGGTTGGTTTTGGTATATACATAGGTGGCAGGATATTGAATAATTCTTGAATTCTTGTTAATGCGGGAATATTGGCAAAAGGAGTTGGGGATGCTGATTTAAATACTTGCTCGTATTTCAAACGTGTTTTGGTTTTGTAATTATGTTTTAATAATTTGTCTGTGTAATTTGCGAGCTGTACAAATAGGAGCTTTGGATTTCTGAAGAAATTAATTTTGAAATAAAAGTTAAGAGTTTTCGTCTGACCTTTGGCAGCCGAGATGTGGGTGTTTTTACGTTTTTTATTTGTAAATGACTCGTGGATCGCCCACGAGAAACAATTCTGAGTGAATGATTTCCCAAGAGCAAAGTGACGATTGACATTTAACCTCCCCAAGCATCTACAATTAATCTTACTCTCTACAATTCATTTGAGACACCTTGTGCACATAGTCATGCTTTTAAATTATTATTGAATGTACGTATATTTCCCCTTGAGTACAACTTATCGGCAACCATCAACCACTTGGCTTTATGGTTCAGTAGCATCAATCGGGTAATTCATCAGCATTTTCTCCTTCAATATTGATTTTATTATTTGCCGATAAATTCGCTAAAGAAAATATTTTATTTTTTTTTGTATTTTTCATTGGAAGCAATCAAATGGAAGTGAATTATGTCGGGAATATGAGTTCATCCCAAATTTGGTTACATAACTTTGAAAATGGAATTTTTTGAAATTGTGCAGGTGTTTTTCTTCTGTTGTGACGTGATGTATTTGGAGTCTAGTTAAGTGCAGCACAAGCTGTTAATAAAACTTTTACATCTAATTTTGTTGCTGACATTTACATTAAATTGTATTCACGTCCTGAATGCATTTACGAGCAGATGTGTTGCACATGTTCTAGAGAACTCGTAAACGATGCTAACATCATGTCATAGGAATTTGTTTGACGTTCAAAATTACCATCAGCGAATAGTTTCTGCAGCAGCCATTACATATTTCACCATACAATGACGTTTGTTCATGTTTCCACATACCTTTTTTTGAATTTCGACAAATCGATATTTTGCACGTTACTGACTACCAATGAAGGGATATTTATCAAGGATGAGTTTGCAAAAAATGAAAACAATTTCCGTAAATTAAGCTTGTCATATTTTTCTTGTCTGAAATATAAAACCATTCAGAAAAAAAAGAAAACTCACGTGGTTAATATCCTTTCCCAAAAGTTAGTCCTCAAAAGCGATGAGATTGATATTCTTTTGTGATCTTTTTATATAAATAGCTGCCTGCAAGTGAATCCAGACAAAGTAAACTTTATTATGTTAAGTCCTTAAACAAGGACACGCTATTGACTTGCAATTTATATTACTTATCTCGAAGCATGTGAAATCAGAAGACTTTCTGCAGAGGATATATTTTTGTCTCTCTTTTTTGGTGATTTTTTTTTTAAAGAGTCAGAAACGAACAAAGGATATAATTTTACACAGTTTTTACAGTATTTCTGAATGCTGCACTGCAGGGCACCTGATTATAACCATAAATTCAATGTTTTGGTGTATAAGCACTCTTCGTTCATGAAGAAAATGTAGTTCAAAAACCCATTGACCCGGAGTGTACTTTTTTTTTTATTGAAATGGTTTGATTGAAGACGAGAAACACAAAACTGAAAATATTGACATCAATATATGTACTGCACATGTGTCATATCCAAGGAATTCGAGTTTATGAATGTACTTCGAATCTCCTAAAGTCGTCGTCGCTTAAATTTTCTTATGAAAATGTTTCTTTCCTGTGTTTGTGTTTGCTTATTAGTTTCTTCTCTGATTTAAAAATCCGTAAAGGATCCCTTCTTCGCCATTTTTCACGTTTGATCAACCATTTTTAACGCGAAGTAGGAAGAGTGTAAATGCTGTTTGACCCTTCTTAAAATTTTGATTTCTAATTTCCGAAACAAAGTTTAGACATTTTCCGGAAATATTAACCAATTGGTGCGCCCTTATACTCGTTAACCAATTTTGATCAAATTAAAAAGTTGCCTCCCCATCGTCTCGTAGTGATGCCTTAAGAAATAGGGAAACAAATCTATATTTGGGGTTTCACCTGAAATTGAGACTTAACAACAAAAAAAAAGGGTCTACTTCAGTCTATGAGTACCTCAAAGAAATTTTACATCAAATTGGATAAGAAACCGGAAACTACCATTTCCTTGATTTTTTAAATTACGGACTTGATAAGAAGCAGTGGCGTAGATAGCTTTTCGCTATGGGGGGGATAGATCTAGTTCGCTCATTTTTTTAAAAGTATTAATAACTCAAAAAAAAAGAAACAAATAACAAACTTCATTGAATTCATAAGATAATTTTATATTATACACAATAATTTAAATATGAATTAGTATAAATCTATATATATAAATACAGCTTATTTTTGTGCTCGTTCGCTAACCGGCCAAACCACTTGACCGATTTTCTTAATTTTTTCTCTAAACTAAAGAGGAATGAGGGTAGATGGTTTAGAACAAACAAAATTTATACTTTTCCAATCGCAAATCGTGCAAATGTTAAAAAAATGATTCTTTTCTCACTACACCAAAATATAAACTAAACTGATCAATATACAAGTTTTCAAATTTGTTCGACATTAACATCAAATCGAAAACAATTTAAGACACAAATTTACATATTATTTTCTTTACATGGGAAAAGGCAAGACAGAAGAGGGCGAAGAAGGCAAGGTATGTTCGATGAGTGCTCTGTGGCGCTCTGATTTTGCACTGAGCTGTTCGGTGTCACTCTTTTCGTTGTGTATTCAGGGCTCACACTGGAAATGCACTGTCTCTGGCACTGAGCTGACTGCCAAACGACCCAAGTTTTTTTGGGGCGAGAATTTTGGGATTCGAAGCTGGTCAATTCAGCTGTTTCTGTTTAACACAAGGAAGAAAACACATTTCTAATGCGTTAGGTGTGAAAAAAAAACTCAGGGCAGCGATAAGCAACCTAGTTCGCCGGGGCTGGCAAACGAACGAACCTATCGCTGTTGAATAAAATTAGATTTACCTAATTTTATTTATTAACAAGACCGTTAATAATATAAAGAATTATTTATTTATTTCGTGGCGCTGTAGATATGTATGTATGCATGTGCAAATGTAGTTCTTTTCAACCGTAAATATTTGTTTTGATTTTTTCGAAGGACTGAAGGAATGTTTTGAAATTGAAAGTGAATGACATTTTGATAGTTCGACAAATCTTTAGAAAAAAATTCATTGAATTATGTATTAGAATTTTGGGAAACATCAATAAAAAACAAAAATTGAAGTACATAATTACTATTGGTAGATTTGTTAAATTGTTGGCATTTGAACGGTCGCGGTTGAAAAGAGGTATAATTTCAATGAGTTTTTGGTGGATTTTGGTTTCATTGTTAAAAGATGAGCCAAGGAAAATCCAATGCAACACCTCAAAACGTCTTGAATGGCAAAAGTTCCACCATAAGGGATGAATGTCCAATGGCCAACAAGAAATCATTGGAAGCATTTATTAGAACAATGAAAGAATTACATACGTGGAAATCAATAATTGTTTTCTAGTGCTTTGACACTTTTGGCAGAAAATTTCAGAAAAACTTAACTTGATAATCCTCAATTTACACCTGATCGAGAAATTACGGCGAGTTTGAAGTCTTCAAGTTTGTGGAGATATGTAAGAACATTGACACTAATGATACATACGCGAGTTCAAATACAAAACGACCATTCCGTAGTTAGGTAAAATCTCAGTTCACATTGATATGTAGGATGAATAATACTGTAATATGTATACACTTTCTATTCCTACCTCTCTATATCTCTGTATGTCAATCTATTGTAATGTGTACACACTTTGTAACTCCGCCTCTTTATATCTCTATACTTAAATGTGTAAACACTATCTATCTCTGTCACTCTAATATTGTCTAATTGCTGAATAGTTATGTAGCAAAAGTTTTATTTGTAGTTGTAAGTAATTGTGTATACACTCTAGTGGTTAAGAGGAGAACTTCGTTAAGCATCGAGAAGTTTCAGCGCCTACTAGAACCTAGTAGTTTCTCGAAATTATTTGA
>CAKKXW010000004.1:10009992-10102696 GCA_920937365.1 Sphaerophoria rueppellii | reverse complement strand
GCGTTTGTATGTTTAGGTATAATTTTTTGTTCTTTCGATTGAAGTACTTGACTACCTTGAAATTTTCATGTTTTAAAATATAGTTGTTGTTTTTTTACGTTACGAATAAAATATTAATGTGTTTATTGATTGTTTTCGCTTCAGAAAGGTCAAATGGAAAGCATTGGATCGAATATAACGATAGAATGGCAGTTGTTCACAGCTATACGCACTCATTTTTGTTTGTGTCTTTTATTTTAGAAAGTTTTTAGTGAACAATGAAAGAAAAACATGAAGTAACAATTTTTATAAACAAAAGTTTTTTTCAAAGTGAACCCGGAAACTGATTGTTTATTGTTTATAATTAAAATGCACCAACCAATGCCTGTAAGAACCATATGTTCAGGGCATCCACTTCGGCGTGAAAAGACCGAAATGTAATGGGACCGAAGGGTTGCACGAGAGATCTTGCAAAACCAAGGCCTAAATGGCTTCTACTCATAGACAATTTATTGAGTTCATGATATAAATAGAGTTTTATGCCGATTCCGAACGGCTAAGTTTTGAATATCTATTTTTTCACACTAATTTGAGGCAGTATCAATGAAAGATGGAATATTAACTTTATTAGCACAGAACGGTCCTGTATCTAGATACTTGTTATTTAGTCGCAATCGCAACGATATGCTTGCAAGTTCCTTGGATCCCTTTTAATTTTTCGTATTAAGTGAATTATCATTTAAAGCCACAAACTCGAAAAAGAACAAACGGAATTGGGAAAAGGAAAATTTGAATTTGAAGAAATAAGAAATTGCAGAACATAAAAATTATGAAGATAATTGCAGCTCTCAATATATGAGACTCAAAATGATGAGAATCAAGGGGAACAAATTAGCATGATTCTTGGTCTAATTTTCTTTTCGTTTTTTTTAACGTTTTAAACCATCGTTTTGTGTTTTTTTTTTTTACTCTTTCATTGCCGATGATGTTGTGCTTTACAAACAAATTAAAACCCGTCAGCAGTTTTACAAACAAAAACATATTGGCGCAAATTTATAGTCAGATAAAGTAGACTTTAAAATTATTTTAGTCGATACTAAGCTGATACTATAGTTTTTGACAATTATAGTCGAAATAAAACCAGCTTTAAAGTTAGTAGCTCGTGCTAAAATTAATACCGAGGAAAGTACCTTTTAACTTTTAATATCGACTTCAAGGTTCTGTTCTGTGGTGTAGCATAAAATTATAAAATGATTTCAGATAGTTTATTCGAAGATTTTAATATTTTGAATGATTATGAGCTTTATCGAAAACCGAAAGTGTATAAAACCGGGCAAATCCTTTTGATGACCTCGACAAAGACGAATTGTACTCTCGATGTAGGTTTTATAAGATTGAGAACCTTCATATCGAAGAAGAAGAACCTTTGACAAATCGTAGGCTTCCTGCACCTGCATCCTTATAATTCTATGGAATGTCCCGAAAGGATTAATTTCGCATTGTTGCCCTTGTTCTAGATAGTGCAAGTTGCGTTTTGTCCAATAGCCTTAACATTCCCCATTCATCATGGCTCATGGCTCTAATTAGATTCGCTCCTACGCTTTAAAGAAATATTTTTATTAATATAACTTTCCAAATTAATTTTTTTTTAATAACACAAATATTCACGGTTTCAATTCTGATTTCAAACCATATTTTCTCCTACAAAATTGTGTAAACTGTGTAAAACAATCGCTCTTAAACTGTGTTTGATTTCCCAAACTGTAATATTTTGGGTTTGTTCGACTAAAATGTATTGTGGGTGCGACCTAAGGCTTACACTAGTTACAAGCAGGTTACAAAATGTCTATAAGTTGAAATAAAATTAGTAGCTGGTTTTAAAATAATTTAAAATGGTTTTAACTAGTATCTACTAAAGTAACTTAATAGGAGCTGACTATAAATTTGCGCCATTGGATTTAAGGGCCTCTAAACGAATTAAACATTTGTTCGTTGTATGAAAATTTAAAAGTTTTCAAAAATATAAAAAAAAAAATAGCCCTGCAGCGACTTCAGGCTTAAATACAATAAATTCATGTGTCCACGAATTCAAATTATTTATGTAAGTTAGTAACATGCGTTTTAAATACATAAAAGAAAAAACTTCTTTGTCCCCGTCATAAATTTCAAGGCCATAAAACGCAATTTCATGATGGAGAAATATTTTCTTTAAGTCCATTCACATCACTGAATAAATTCTCAAATGCCATCCACATTCCCTTAAGCCTGTCAATCCCTCTTAAAAAATTCAAAATTCGTTTGAAAATAATTTATTCCATTTTTTGTGTTAACCTCTGAAAGCCATACAAATATACCCAGATTGTAATTTATTTATAAATTATAATACAAGTGCCTCAGGTGTGCGTGCAGCATTAGAATTATTCCAACAATTATTTTTGTTACTTTATTAATAAATTATAAATTCTCAAACAATTGAAAAATCATGCTAATGACGGCTAGAGTGATTTTCCATTTTATTGCCGAGCAGCCATTGTTAAAGTAGAGAAAAACAAAATTTCCTTGCCTGAAGGAAATCCTGTCCAGTCGGTTTTGAATGGAAAATAAAAACATAACAAACATGAAAACAATAATCAAGTAATTGCTATGTATTTAACGAATGATAATAATCACTTTCGATGGAACAGTTTGTTAATGCATCCGAACGGAAACGCAATTCCTATATTTCCGCAGAAACTAAAAAAAGGGCTGCAGGGGTTCGTCATTTTTTTTTATCTATGATATAAATATATCGGAGTTGAGGATAATTAAAATAATTACAATTCTCGTCAGCTGAATGTCGGTACTATCTACTTATTGAGAAGATTTTATTACACACTCAGTTTTCGGAACTTACAATTTTGCCAGACGTACATACATACATGTGCATGTATGACTTCAAATTAATTTTCGTTTTCTATTTTCAAAGTCGAGACTATTTTGACAGAGAAAGAAACTTTGACGTAATGTATAGTCTGTGTTTAAATTGAAGGTCTGCGTAGCTCGTAGGCGCCCGATCAGTTATCAATTTGCCTTTTTTTTTAAATTTATGACAGGATAATGATGATGACGCTGTGGAATTTCTTTTCTAAAATAAGAAGTGATTTCTAAATCACAATCATTTAAGGCTTATACATACATGGTACATATATGGAATAAGTGTTGCGTCGGCTCGTTCAAAAACTATCATTTGAGACAGGACAGAAAAAAAGAGTTGTTTCATTGAAGAGTGGAAGGAATTAAAAAAAAGTAAGTTTAGAAGCTTGATTTTGTGAAAGCTAAATAAGAACTATATATATCTGAAGTGCGTTTTTGCGCTGACGATAGTTGACTATAATTTTTATGTCAAGAAATAGGTTAGAAATAGTTGAAATTATCCAAAAACGCTTTGTAGTTAGGTTTGGTTGATCTGTCAAACCAGAAAAAAAAAACAAATCTTTTAGATTAAAATTTTCTTCTCTTTTCTTTTGATCATAATAATTGAAATGGATAAAGAGGCAACAATTTTCGTTGCTCTATATTTATTGCAAAAATTCAAGAATGATCTTGATATGGTAAGATCTTAAAGACAATTGTGATGAGAACATATTCCACAACCCACAGCAAGAAAAGAAAAGTGAAAGAGACTGAAGACCACCCTCCATGAAGAAATCTTCAAGCTGTTCCAAGTAAGCCAGCTCTTGATATTCTCCTAATTGCGGCTCCCAGATTCAGCGAAAAACTATCAAAACCAATACCTAGTTTGTGATTTTATATAAATAAACGAAAAA
The DNA here is from genome assembly GCA_920937365.1 of Sphaerophoria rueppellii. Lineage (NCBI taxonomy): Eukaryota > Metazoa > Arthropoda > Insecta > Diptera > Syrphidae > Sphaerophoria > Sphaerophoria rueppellii. The sequence goes on along the minus strand of CAKKXW010000004.1, from coordinate 10,098,911 downwards.
AGTCTTTATTCTGCATGACAGACAAACATAAAAACAATGAATTCAAATATGTATGCCGATTTCGTCCTTCATTCATTGATTTGGGTTTCCTTATGCTTGACTTCTGTGAGAGCGTCATTGAGCTTCCTCTCCGATGATCTTCGTGATCTTCGTAATTTCCTCCTCAGTCAGCTCCATTCATCGCTGCGTCAATTTCTTCTCATGCAGAGCAACTTCCATTTGCCGTTCGTGCCGACTGACGTTCGAAAATCATTATGCTCATGGGCAGTGGTTGTCCTCGAAAACCATGTCCATGTCCTCGAGTTTTTCGATGACTTTTTGTAAATTAACCGTACGTAGACGGTTAGACGCTGACTGTTTTGGCCATCTTTGGCGGCCTGCAAGTCGCCACGCAGTTGCAGTTGAAATAGGGGTGTTTGCGGATTGCAATATAGCCAATTCGATTGGAAGGGTTTGTGACCGGTGATAGAATGAGATTCTTGAAATTGGCGCTGAATTTTAAGTCACTTGGAAATGCGATAATTTCCTTGGTGTGTATCTCCTCGTAGTGACTGAGGATTTTCAGTTTGACTCGTGAAGCTTTAAAATTTGTAAGGGGAACCTTATTTTCTTTATATTTTTGTAATGGAATATTTTTAATTCAAGACGAACAGAAATCCTTTGATTGGAATTAAATTTGCGGCGGCACGGATACGGACAACTACGACGGTAAAAAATGCACGAACAGAATGTTTTTTTTTTTATTCCAGATTGATAGTCATTAAAAACACCATTAAACAGAAAAAAAGACTTTGACACATCAGCCATTTTCAATGGGAATATAGAAATAGTTACGATTTGACACTTTAACCCTGACCGCAAAAACGACAATTTTGGTTACGAAACGTAACTATTGGCGTGCAAAAACGAGAAAAAGTCAACTATAGTTAACTATAGTCAGCGCAAAAACGCACTTCTGACAATGTCACAGTTTCTCACAACCACACCTAGATGTCATCCTCGGTTCATGAAGCTGGTGTTGGTGTTGGACTGCTGCATAAAGTTTGATACTGCCTTAAGAAGCTTCAAAAATGATGAAAAAGGTAAATGCTTCGGTCGGTTTGATTTAGCCTACAATAAGTCACCAAGCGGAGCTATTGGTTGTGGAAAAGTAAAATGCCAATGTTGCAAGTACTGACATCAAACAACAACAATTAAGATTGTGATTGCTGGAACGATATTTTTTGAGTCATAAGATGTGGTAGAACCTAGGACGTCACATCCAGTTCCTGTACCATAAACAGTTCTAAGGATACAAGAAACAGAGCCGAAGAAAATGTCGGGCTAGATTTCTGTAGGGCTCGTACAGCTTTGTTCGAAGAATTACATCAACTTCCGTCCTTAACAAAATTTGGGAATGAATTAATCAATAAAATGATCGTACCATCTTCAGAAGACAACAGCTAAAATATGTGACTGATGAGGCATCTATATAGTTAGTAAACAAAACGCTGACTGAGGCACAATTCAGGATTCGTCATTATAGTGTCCCTATGCAAGAGTTTCAAGGAGCTCAAATTCGTCAGAAAAAGAAGCCGTATGTTAAATCAAGGGTGCCCTTCTCGCTAGCTCTTTAATGATGGGAAACATGAACTAAACCCATCTCCGAAGTCGACAAAAAACTTATTTTTATAGGAAGTAGGTATATACATATTTGTTCCAATTTAATTTTTTAGTTTCCAGTACACAGTTCAGTACTTAAAACGAAAACTGTTAACCTACGATATCAGTGCTATTTATGAAAACATATACAATATCATTAAGCCTGAAAACGTCGAGGTTTGAAAATTTTGAGCTTTTGATTGCATGCTACAACATTTTCAATAATTTAATCACAAAACAACTCCACATTCGAGCTAAGAAAATGGAAAAATGTGAGCGAGCAGTGACAATTAAGGGAACACTTTCTAAAATGTCAATCATATTTCATATTGTTCAAAGTGTTTTTTTTTGTCTGTTCGCCTTTTTATAAATTTTTTCTTAAAACCTTCCGTTCAGCAATTGGGCTACCATCAGAAAGGAATTTTTTAGCTGACCAAATAGTGACTGTTTTCTTGTTTCTTTTTCACGATTTTAATAAATTTATGTTAATATAAGTTATTAAGTTTGATGAAGAAGAATGTACGTAATTAGAAAAGTGTTTTTCAGTGACTGAAAAATGATTGAGGTTTATTAAATTTTTGAATGTTCTTTTGTTTTTTGTTTTCTGAAATGTTGAATTGATATTTTTGGTAAAGGTACCTTATTTAAACACTTTATTTTCTCTTTTTATGCGCTCAAGCGATACATGGTCTGCTTCCGTTAATATTAATTTGTGTATCAAGAAGACTGTAAATCTTACCTGAAAAGAAAGGAATGAAATAACGATAAGTTATGTGTCTTACTTAAATTGAATTTTGTAATAAGTGTCATTTGTTTTCAAACGGATCGGGGTTGAATGATCGAAAACCTTTTTTCATCAGAATCTACTCGTTTTCGTTACTCAAAGTAATGAGGATGAAGAATATCGAAATCGGATTTCTTTTATGATCTTTCTCACAGCCCTGAATTAGGCCACACCCTTTTTCCAAAACAGAACTTTAATGAGACATAAATCGATGAGAATCATGGAGAACAAAGTATTAAAATTCTTTTTTCAAATATTTGTATAAATAAAGAGTAGCATTTTTATTTTATAATTTGCCCGAACTAATTACTTTAAACCTTAATTCAATTTGATTATAGTCGTGAGTCGTGACTCGATAAGGTTCTTCGAATTCCGGAATAACCGGCACATCAAAATAAGAAACCAACGGAAATCCAGTGGGTTTACTTTGGTTGTAAAGTGTTTTTGAATAGAGTTATTGAACAAAACTTGTAAACATTTTTTCAAGACTGATCAACTTGAGGTTTATTCTAAGAAAAATTTCGATGTGTGAATATTTGAACAAACAACTACCTGAAACAAGTGTTCTTCAAAAATAGAAGAAAAAGTTGGGTATTCGACATTTTTTTGCCGTAGAAAAAATATAGACATATCATTAAAAAAAAAATTATTTTAGTACTAAGGCAGTTTTTGTGCGTACAATGTATACAATTCTTCCATTTTCCACTTCTGTAACTAAAGAAACACTCGCAAATTGGATAAGTTCCACTAAAGCACTCACTTGTTGATCCATTTCCCCACATTCCAAATGGATTCTTCCAATCCAAAGTCCATTAAATTAAATCAATGGAGCGCTCTTACCCTCAAAAACTTATTCAATTTTTCTCACCGTCATTTTATTAAATCCAAAGTTGGGTTTCTTAGAAACACCTATTCCATATAGACTACACAGAGATATGTATGTATTTTGTTTTTGAATGAATAAATTGAATTATACAACATGCTCCCATTGCCGTTTCCATTTCTTTAAATTTTTTTGTTTCAATCAGAATACTTACACAAGCACAAGAATTTTCTTTTGTAAGATTTCTTTTCCAACAAGTTAGAGAGAAGCAGAAGAAGGTGTCCTTCGGCATCTGCAGGAAGTTCCTCATCCCTGTGCGCTTTATATTCTTATTTTGTTGCAAAATCTTACTTTTTTTTCTTTCCAGTCGATAAATCAACACCAAATAGGAATCAGCCTCAGAATCAGAATAAGGAGCGAACAAAAAGTATATAACAAGGCTTTTATTGGCTTACTTATTTAGGCACGAGGAACGGTGGCACGAATAATCCATTTCAAAGAACAAGGTCGTGCTCTTCGTCTCTTATTGCAATGATAACCCAAACCAAAATTCGTATATCGTGTGTTTGTATTCGGTTTTGGAGGCTTGTGGTTTATTGGATGGAGAAAGTGTAATCAGACCTCAGGCTGTGTTTGCTGCTGTGTTAAACTGGGAAACATTTCAAATTGATTCTGCCTTGTTTTTCACTCGTTATTTTTTGTTTTTGTTCGCGTTGTCAATTTCAAAGAAATTGTGTTTCGAGGTCGAACACTTGGCGAGTTACTCCTTTTTCATTCAAAGTCGTCGGTGTTGTTAACACAAATGTTGGCATGTTCTTAAGGTGTAGTTTTTGATATGCAATTGTCAGATTTTACTCATAAATTATACAACATTTGATGTAGAATCAGACCAATGACACAACCAGATATTATACAAATCTGGTAACACTAAAACCCCACACCATAACCACCCCCCTGAAGTTCGAGAATATTTAACATAATATTGATCGGATACTTGGGTGAAGGAATGCTTTTGACATATTATCCACCCGTTGGGCATATATTTAAATCTCCAACAACACAAACGACGATGAAGATGATAACCAAAATGGATACCAAATAAGAGATGGATGCTAAAAGCTATTATATGGAAATAAGCTATAAAAGGTTTAAGCTTCAGGCGCTTTCAAACTTTCGAGAAGGTAAAATTGTTTTCACTCAAATAAGTTCGTGGGTTTTTCATTTTTCATTGAGAGCAAATAAAAAAACAAAAAACATAATTGTCTGACATTTCAGACAAGTTTATTGAAAATTAGCTTTCGAGATGGAGAAAAATGATTTCATTAAAATTAAAATTATTTGCTTTGGGCAGCGGAGGCAGCAACAAAAAACATTTTTAATTAATCAAAAACGGTGATTGTTAAAACATAAGGATTTAGGCGTGAATTTGATAACGATTTATGAATGTATTTACTACTATGAAACTTAGAGCAATGCGATCGCGAAACTTGTTGAACACCTTTACGGGCTATTTCGACCAGGCCGTAAAAGGAGCGGTTTTTCCGGCTCTTGCACATGGAGTCACATCAAGTGCCTTGTAGATACTACTTGTTGGGGGTTGTACGACGGGGTGACTACGTGGAAAAACATTTAGTTGCAAAGAAACAACAGGCCTCGGAAACGGACGGATACAGTGATGACGACCCAACCAAATGTTTTAAGAACAACGAATTTCGGATATACACGTGGAATGTTAGGTACCTTAATAGCCCGCATGTTGCTTTACAATTAACGGAGACCCTCAACTCCTACAAAGCAGAGATTACCGCTATCAAAAGGGCAAAAGAGGATGAAAAACTGCAATATCTTCTATGGTTATTGTAACCGAGAGTAATAACAGTGGCTTTTTGGATGCGGATTCGTCGTGGGAAACAGACTCATCAAAAAGTCTTAAGCTACAAATGTGAAAGCGAACGCATCACGACAATCCGAAGCAAGGCTTAGTTAGGCAAAATTAGCCGAATATTCGCGCATGCTCACAAGAAGAGAAAAAGGATGATATCAAAGACGAGTTCTACGAGCTACTCGAGAAAACATATGAGCAATGTCCTAGCTATGACATTAAAATTGTCCTCGGTGACTTTAACGCAAGGCAATTTTGGTGGAACAATCGGAAAGCACAGCTTGCACGACACCACTTCCGACAACGGATTCAGGCTGATCGATTTTTCTTGCGGAGAAGCATGCCATTAAAGGAACATGGAGATCTCCTAATCTATCAACCGTCAACCAGATTGATAACATTGCGATCGACGGAGGTACTTATCCAGCCTTCTAGATGCTCGAAAATGTGGCTTCAGACCAAGAAAGTCAACCATCGACCAAATTTTCACTTTGCGGCAGATTCTGGAAAAAACCCATGAACTCCAAATCGATACCCACCACCTCTTCATCGATCTTAAGGCCGCGTATGAAAGCATCTACAGAGAAGAACAGTATAAAGTTATGTCTAGTTTTGGCATCCCTGTCAAGCTCGTTTCCCACTGGCAACTCATCAAGGTTGGCAACGAACTATACGGAATCTTTTGATGTCAAAAACGGGTTCAGACCAGGAGATGCACTGTCATGCGATTTCTTAAATCGTAACATCGTTCTTGAGAAGATAAGGCAAAACTCTACCGTCAACACGGGAGGCATTATCTTCGAATAGTCTGTTCAGCTTCTCGCCTACGCCAAGGGTATTGATATAAATGGAAAGAACACAGCATGGTGTCTTTGCCTTTGTGAGAATTGAGACAGAAGCGGCAAAAATGGGTTTAGCGGTAAATGAGGGAAAAACGAAGCAATGTTCTCTTCGAGGAAAGACACCCAACACCGACGGCTCGGCCAGAACGTCACAATAGACGCATAGGTACTACTTCGAGGTAATAGAAGTACCTAGGCAATAACACCAGCGCCGAGATCAGACGAATATCAGATAACTCTTGCTGATCGCTGTTTCTTGGGCTAAGAAATCAATTGAGTGTAAAAGCCCTCCCTTGAGCAACAAAATTAAAACAAAAACAAATGTTATACAACACGCTCATCATCCCAGGATTACAGTCTTGCTGTATGGTGCAGAAGCAAGGACCTTGACAAAATCGGATGAATGTGCCTTAAGCTGTTTCGAGAGAAAAGTTCTTCGGGTTATCCCCGTGTGCATTGATAAGGAATGGAGAAGAAGATACAACAACCAACTGTACGGGTTGTAAAAAGACATGGACCTAGCCAGAAGAGTCAAGGTCCAGAGACTTAGACGGTTCGGTCATTTAGAGCAGATGGACACTATTCCTAAGGGACGTAGAAGAAGAAGAAGAAGAAGACCGCCACCCAGGTGGCGCACACAAGTGCAAGAGGACCTCAATCAACTTGGAGTGCAAAACTGGAGACAGCTAGGGACCGAGCTGTCTGGTTAAGACTGTTGATTGAGCCCCAAGTCGAACGGACTAAAGCGCCACCTTAAGTAAGTAAGTAAGAATCCGACGACAGATACCATTTGACGTTTGCTCGAGTCTCAATTAAAAATCTTCTGTATCTCGAAGAAGTGTTCGTAGACCACAAATTAATTAATTATTTTAATAGAAGAATTTACTATTGTGAAATCAATTAATATCAATTTAAAATACATTGGACAATATTGCTTATGTTTTGCTAATTCAAATTCCGACATCACAGAGACAATTTACAGAAATGATGTCAAACATAATACTTCTTCTTTGTTTGTCAAAAACAAGTCTCAATTTCACCCCCAATAGCTATAACAAATTAATTCAAGTTGCCCAGAAGATATCATCAATTGGTTTTTTTTTTATTCTTTTGTTGATTGTAATTTTTATTGTTGGTTTGGCATTAATTTCAATTATTCAAGAAACCTATTGTTTAAATTCTCAAAAAGGTGCGTGCACCTAATTCAAAGACAAACAAACGACTTTCAAGAGTTGAGTTTCAAAATTATCGCTTTGTCTTGCGTTGACAAGAAAAACCGCTATGTTTATGTGAACGATGTTTGCCATAGGTTGGCAACTTTTTGCAAAATATTTGCAAAGGCTTTGTTGACTTTATTTTTGTTGAAATATTGTATTAAGTAATGGGATTAAAACTTTGAGTCAAAATCCCATTTCGCTGTTTTTTCTAGAGAAACCATGACTTCAATTTTGTTTCAACAGATGGTGTTCCCAAAATATGTACGTATTTTATTTTGGCTTAACGTTGATAAACGAAACAAATGTCTTGCAACACAATTGCCAAGAAGTTTTAATACCTGGAGAAGTGGAGATTGCATTTCCCTCAGGCGGTAAAAGTTTATGACACCATATGTGAAATATTATATAGGATATGCCATTTAGGTCAACAAAGTTGGGTCTACACGATTTTTTTATTGAAAAGTTGCACTTTCATTTCCTTTCAGGATTTTGCCTAATATCTCTAGTCAAACACTTGTTTACTCACAGCAAAAGTTAAATAATCTTAATGTCAACTTTTTTCCTCTACAGATTTCTTCTTTCATTCCATATAGACTGAAAGAACCTTTCACATCTTCAGATAGCCAACTTCGTCCAGATGGTAGTAATCCAACCACTTTACAATGCAAAAATACAATATTTTGCACTATTTTAGATCCAAACAAAAATCAAGGGAAATTGTGTATACGTCCCCACTTTTCCTTGCTATCTGACTTATCGAAACTTTTCTAAGAATCTTAAAACAAGATTTTTCTGTACATTGCTAATGTTGAAGTTTTCTTCGTGGTTCTTTCACTACTCAGCTTGGATTACAGTGCGTGCAAAATGCCAGAAGTTAAAAGTTCTGTGGGATTCAACCCATCTTGCCACCACTAAGCCCACAATCACCCCCTCCAACTCCAGGTCAGAATTTGCTCTTTCATTTCTGGTGTGGTGTGGTAATGCGAACAAGACTTAAGAAGCCCCGAGGATATACAAATTCTGAAGAAGACAAAAGTTGTAGAGCAAAATACAAAGTTCTTTGTGTACTATGGTTTATTTTCAAGAGATCCAACTTCAGTCAGCTTCGCCACCTTGCCTTCGCTTCGGTAGCTCGATGGGTCGTTGGATGGGACAAAAAGTTGAACAGGGATACTTTGAGCGCATTTATTTAATTCATGTAGGTCGAAAAACAACAAAATTTCAACATCCATCCATGCGAAATATTGTTTCATTTTCGACGATAAACGGTAAACGCTTCCCCAAAAACATATGCGAAGTGGTTTTGCCAGGGATGGTCGTTTGTATTTTGTGGAAAATCTACTTTAGGCTAATTGAATAATTTGTCTCGTGAAAATGATGATGGATGAGCCGAACTAGAACATGTTGAATTATTTAGAAAGCTCTTTTCTCTTTCTCTGATTCGATTCCATCAGACAGTTTTGGATTGATTAGACTTTGAGAGAAACCCTATCCCACCACAAAATGTACTTATGTAGGAGTCCATATTAAGCCCAAGGACATCACAGTTTACTAAGATTACTATTTAAGGCGCACAAAACTAATTGGAAACGATGTCGGCTGTTAATGTTGTTATTATTTGGTTTGTGGCGCGGCAAATCGCTTTGAGGGGGATCAAGGAGATTTGCTGATTAAGGATTTTGTTTGTTTTTTTTTTCTTTTGACGAAATTGAATGTATTATTATAATGGACTTTAATAGTTTTCCAAGTTCGGTTTGAGATTTATGTTAAATTAAACATTGAAACTTTAACATCTATATATATAAAGACTAATTCGTTAAATTTATGTTATCTTTTCAAATTGACAAGCGGTTGACCGATTTTCTAAATTTTTCTTTTAAAGTAAAGAGGAATAAGGGTAGAAGGTTAATAACAAAAAAAATTTATATATTTCAAATCACGAATGATGCAAATGCTAAAAAATAATGCTTTTCTCACTTAAGTAAAATATATCAATATACCAACGAATACTCAATCGTTTGAAAATTTCGTCAAATATTTTTTTATTTTCGTCAACTAAAAATATAAAATGTCAGTGAAGAAAAAAAATATTCGTCAAAAATGTACATAATTTTTTCATTGACAATAAAAACGTACACTTGACATTTTTTGTCGTAGTTTTTTTTTTTTTTTTCTTTTTTGAGATTTGTTGCTTAGTTCGACTCAATACTTTTGTACCAGTGGAGTGTTTGGCATCGTATTTTGAGGGAACGATTGGGTAGTAGTTTAGTTTTAAGTATTTTTACAAAGTGATGTATGATATGGCCAGAGTAGCGGATAGCGGTGTAGTGGGTATAGAGAGTAGCGGGGTAACGGATGGCAAGGGGCGGCAGCGAGGTAACGGCGTAGTGGTTAGCGTGTAGAAGTAGCGGGTAACGGATAGTGGGTTAGTGAGGTAACAGTGGGGCAGAAAGATTTGTTATTATTTTTATTCGTAGGATTGGTAAAAGGACTTGAATACTTTCGAGGATGTGACGAAACTTTAGTTAAATTAATTAAATTAGACTTTTTTTATTGTTTTTTATGTAGATTTATGAAGGTAGCTGTTAGAACATATTGCAGACATACAATAAGCTTATGAAGCGCATAAGGAAATACTCACTATTTCCTACTGTAAAGGAAACAATCGACGGAATAGGTACATTCATAAATGGAGAGCCTCTAGGAATTGTATATTTTTTTGCTAAGGGCAAGGCAAAAGAAATAAATTTGTCAAATGCTATCCAATCCAATGACCCAATAAAATCCTCTTCGTAGAAAAGCGGTTTCCTGCTATAGGAAATGTAACTCCTGGTATTTCAGTGAAATTTAAAGAAAAATACGGGTGATAAAGCGCATTTCAGATTTATCTATCACACTCTTTGCCATAGTTGGTTACCGGGTTATGATCCCGAAATTGTTTTTCTTCGATTTTGCCCTTCGATTTCTGCCTTATAAGAAGGGCTGAACCGATTTGACTCAAAATTTGGGGCGCTATTTAGAATCTGGAGTCGGATATAGGAATAGACGCATTTTATCTTTCTAAATGTCCAGTAAAAGTTGATGGTTTATTTGGGGATAGAAAAAAAGAAACGCTTACGATAAATTCATGGACAGTGTCATTAATTACAAGGTATGATGCTTTTTTGGATGCTCCAAGATGGGAAAACATTCATTTGGGAAAATTGTACTTCCCGTCGTTTCTTTTAGAATTGGCAATTCTGGTTAAATACGGGAATGCTACATTACAATTTATTCAGAGCGGGTACAACGTCCCGGGGTTGGCTAGTAATTTATAAAACTTTTAAGCTCATGGGGTTTAGTTTTGGGACTCGTGTGGTGGAAAGTATATTCTTATGAATTTGTAATTGCATAGGAGTTATTGAAGCAGGTCCTGTGGTGCAAGACAAGAATTTTGATTAAGCTTATCGATTGACTTAAAAATTAAAAGAGTGTTTAATGGACTTTTATCCACAATGCTCACATTGACACATTCGCTTATACAGGGTGATTACAGTTTAATGTTCATAGTGTGGCATTCAAAGTTTCGCCATACATCATGTTGGCGTGTGAATGATGTTGTTGATTGTCAAACATTGAAAACATGACTTTTGCTTACTTATTTAACATTGAGAACAGGCATACATTCGCGCAATTTTAAACTATAATTTTGTATTTTTTTAAAAGAAAAAGTGTTCTCCCTGTATCATGAACATGAAACAATCTGGAACTGACTGATTTCACAAACAACCAAGTACTTATTATTTGAACGAAGAATTTTAATGCTTCGTTCTCCATGATTCTCATCATTTAGTGTCTCCTTAAAGGCTGTTTATCAAACAGGGTGTGACCTAATAACTTTGAGTGACGAAACGGAGTATCTAGATTTTCATGAAAAAAGGTATAATTTTTTCCGATCAAATGACGTTCGGGAAAAAGTATTGCGGGAAAGTAGTTGTGATTCTAAGGCTGAGGTATGCTCAGTCTGTCCAGGGTGTTCTCGACTTAGCAACGTCGAGTTGAAAATTCCAACCAAATAACAAACTAACCTTCACTATTAGTTTAACAGCTTTTTATTTAAAAATATCTTAGGTCTAACAGAGCTTTCGATCAAAACTGTTTTACAGAAATAAGCTTATAATACGCATAATACTGCAGCGACGACTAGTTACTCCCCGTATGGTTAGTCCGTTGTATGGTTAGTCGCGGCTCCTCGTGGATGATACGCACAAAGAGTGTGGGTTAAAGAATAAATTCTAGTCCAAATCCGACTCCTGTTCACAATAAAGGCTTTGAAATAAACGGTTGAGCAACAATTACTCCTGTTTGTATGTTTTCCAGAAAGAAAAATACACAAAATAATCGGTCGGCAAAATATCGGATCGGAGAGAAGCCCCGGTCGGTTGAGAATATATTTTGAAGAAATATATTTCCAAAACAAAATATAAATGTTATGCTTTAAATATTAGTGCCTTCCCGGAAAAATTATAATAGGATGCTAGCTGGAACAAACTTCACAAAAGTTCACATTTCACCCTACCGAAACGGAGGGGGGAACTAATTTTCGGTGGCGACAACACTTCCTCTTGTAGATTTTTCTGTCGACGTTGAGTGTGTATTATATGACAGTCATTATCATGTGTTGTCGTTGTACGCTGTCGCATGTTGCATGTCGCTTCTTTTTGTTGTATTCGATATTTTCGTGTTGTTTTGTTGCTTCTTAATTTCTTATTATTATGTTTCGGTGTTTTTCTGTTGCGGTTTTTTTTTTTTTTTTGTTAACTCGTTTATTTCCAGAGGTGGATGTTTGTAGGTTATTTTTCAATGGGGCGCTCGTCTTTCTCATACTTTTTCAGGTTTTGTGGTGCGCCTGCTCCTGAATTTGTTAAACAAAATCTATATTATTGTAACGCTTCGTTAAATAGTTTGCGGGCATTTGGCTTGCGATCCTTGCGAGATTTTGATTTTCGGTCTTTTGACTCCAACCCAAATGACATTATTAAGTTCCACTTTGTCTGGTCTAGTTTCCATTTTCATCTTCAATCGATAGCCCAACAACGTTAGAAGACAATTTATAAAAGGTTTTACGAGGTGTATAGAATCACTTTGTAAAAGTATCAAACAAGAAAAATATTATAGTTGAATATTTTCCGTAAAACTGGAGAAAAAAGGTTTTGCCATTTAATAAATTTTGTGGAAAACCAAAAATTTCACACTTTGTCGCGCTTTTAATTTTGCCCATCAATTCACATCCATTTGAGCGCGTAGTGTAAAATGCCCATTGCTTAAAATAATAGCAAATTGAAACGTTGACGAGTTAAAGTGAGATCATGATGTAACAATCGAACTTGGACTCATCATGCCACTTAACTTCATCAATGATCACTCAATCATGTCAATCAATCAGTCGTTAAACTGAAAAATTAAAAGAACACCAGAACAAACAAAATTTAACAAGTGAACAATTCACAAAGTACAAAAAAGAAAAATATGAAAAACAAATTTATTTTTAAATGAACATGAGTGCATAATAATTGGAATTGGAAAATGGAATTCGTAGACTGAAAGATTAGAAAAATTTTTTTTTTTTGAAAAGTCGACGAAAGGAATTCACCGAGTGTATCTTTTCTTTGAAAAGTCCTCATTTAATATTTATCTGCGAGACGTGCTGTTTATTAATTCAAGTCAATTAGCTGCTTTGAACAATTTTTGTTGAGCTACTATTCAGTTGGAGAAATGATTTTGAAAATAGAATTTCGTTGAGGAATTTCATAAATACCTTGTTATGAGTTTTTTTTGTCCGTTGGACATTTGTGTGTTGAAAATTCTTTAACATCATTTCAGTTTCGAGATTCTTGACTTTTGTGTTGTTTTCGAAAAATTCATAAATTTCTTTGGTATGTTAAGATTGAGAAATGTCACATTTCGTTTGTTTTTCAAACTGCTTCTTTTCTTTTATTGAGAACCTAAAAAAAAGCATAAACTCTCGTTCAAACCATCAATTCAATTGATTGAATTGTTGTTTTCCCAAAAGTTGTAATTTATGAGTTTTTGTAACTCAACATTTTTTCAAAAACAAGCTGACAGCTCCGTGTCAAGTCACGACTCAAAACTTCAAAAAAAAGAAGATAGGAAGAAAATTAAAACAATGAAACCAGATGGGACCTGTTCTCACTTCTGCCTTGCTGGTGAGCAAGAATGTTGCTCTATTTCATGCATCCTTCTGCTTCAGATGTCCGTTATCAATTCTGCAATCCACAATTTCTTGTTTAAACAGAAACAAGAAAAAAGAGAAAAAACTACAAAAAAAACTAAATCAATATCCTTCCAAAGCAGGCAACATCTTGAAAGTTATATAAAAAGCACACACATGCGGTAGTTGTTCGCCTCATATTTCAAAGCAAACATGGCAGACTAACTCGCATGGGACTTAAGCAGAACTTCAAGTCGATAAGAAATATGGAGCAGAAGAAAACACACAGCAGCAAGAATAAAAAGAAAAATTCCAATAACCTACATCAGAATTCTCCTGTGACTGAAGCAACAAAGAAAAATTGTCGAGGACTCTGGTGTATCCTTTCATCAAACAACATCCCCTATCCAGCCTTTTATAAGCATGTGTGTGTATTAGATAAAGTGTAATACTCTAATCGATTCTGCTGGTATAACGTTGGGAGTCCTCTCTCATCCTTGTATCCTCTCATAACATGCCTCTACCCTTCACATAACAAGTTCAAAGCGTTCTTTTGTTCTGACGACGAAAGGACTACTATGAAATCCACGGTAAACGGGGGTTCCATACCCTTTCCCATCACCCATATTCTTATCGAAGCGAGAGAAGTATGTCGGAAGAACAGGAGAAAAAAAATGAAACAAAATCAATATGCGTTTTGTCGTCCTCGAAGCTAAGAGATTGGTCCGTGATGAAAGACCATGTTTTTAGAGTTTGTTGCCTCCAATAGTGACTGTATCCTTGAACTGTGTGTGGCAACAGGATGTTTTCCGGAAAATAATTTTTAACATATGAAGTAAGCAGTTTTAAACTTGCGCCATTTTGAATGTCGGTATGAAGACATTGAATAACTTTCATAATTTTGAACCCATTGTATAGTCTTGAGGGCATCTACTTGCGGTATACATCCAGAAAATCATTTTTTCTACAGTTCTTTGGAGGAAAAAATGCTTTGAAATTAAAACGTCAATTTGAGAAACACCCTATAAACCTCTTCGATACCAAAAAAAAAAAAAAATCTTCAATCCACAATGTGACTCGCATGAATCTTCACTTCGGTCGGAGGTTCTTCGGATTTCAAACAATTTCGGCAATAATATATTAGCCTTTGTCTTTGACTCTAATACACATAAATCAATGAGCCGAAATAGTTTTGCCAATACATACTCTCATTTAGTTAAACATGGGTTCTTGGCCAATTGGGTACTTAAGTACCCTAACCCAAACCCGTAGACCTTCCCTGCTTCTCCAACACTAAGTAGATAAAGAACCTGCTCTTTCTTCCGAAACATGAGCTCTTCATCTCCAGCAAACCGGATTAGGCTAAGCAGAAGTATATTTAGAATAGGATTTCGAGTCACATTCGATGACTTTGAGTGAAATTGTTGGGTTCGGTTGTTCGAATTGGATATCAATCCGTCAGAAAGATATGATAATTGATGTGATCTCTTGCTTTTACGAATTTCTATTTTGATGATAACTCTATTGGATTAGATTAAATTGGCAATGTAGGTTATTGGTACTTTCGGGTATTAGATGCATCCCTGTTCGATTTGAATGGGAGGAAAAGTTTAAGCTGATGATAGTTTTGTTCGATTTCGATGAGTTGGGAGGAGGTCTAATTGTTGTGACTTAAGGCTGTAAGGACGAGCGCTTTAGGTAGGTATTAAACATTTTAGGATAATTGAATTCGATAATATGGATATCAATGAAAAGAATTCATTGAAAAGTGAGGTTAGAAAATCTAAAAATTAGTTTCCCTGAGAATTTAATGAAAATTCAATTTCGAAGAACCAAAGTGATGGGATTAATACTATGTCTGTGTCTATTTTTTTCAAGGAATGTTCTTAAAGCGATTTTCATAAGAAAATTCTTTCAGGGAAAAGAAAAACGAAATGGAATTTAATTCTCCAGATATTCAAAGAATTTATAGGAAAATTGTTGACTTTTTTTTATCCTCATTTCGGTTAAAAAGAAAACAATACTTCTTTTTAACCGAAATGAGGATAACTGCTTTTCATAGAATTGTTGTTTCAAAAGAAGTAAAAAGATAAGCGGTTAGACACCTGCGTTACAAGAACACTTATCTCGAATCTACAGCTGTAAGAACTAATGAGATGAAATGGTCTTTAAGAGGGGTATAGAATTTTATAACTCGGTAGACTTTATCAGTCCTTAACTTGAGAGCCTTATACTCAAGTTATGCAGCTTCGCAGATAGTCCCAAATAAATACAATTGTTGCTAAATACAATCTCATACTTCAACCTTTTCACATGTCAAACATTTTCGTAGGTTACTAATGGTAGGTTAAACTCTTGTCAATACCTATTTTGCGTTGTCGTTGTCACCTTCCCTGATTCCAGGAAAAAAAATAAAAATCCCCCCTGTTGCAACTGCAACAACCCACCCGATGAAAGGATAACGATTTCGTTGTTGTATGATTTTCCATCACCAAGACGGATAATTCGTCCCTTCTGATTAAGAATTAAGATGGGGATTTCGTTTCATGTTTTTCTAGATTTGAATAAATTGAAAATAAATTGAGAAAAGTTGTTATTCCGGTTGACTGCATCTATTCAATTTTCCATTAATCTATATTTTCTCAATGGGGATATCCTTACAAGCTGGCTCTGATACCTTTCAGAATGCAGGAGCAAAGGACTTTCTTACAGCAATTATTGCAATTTAAAACTTGCAAAAACAAACTCCGGGGTCTTTCTTGTGTAGAATTTCCATCTCCTTTCCTTTATCGTTCATTTGTGCGCACCGCGTGAAAAGTTTATCCTTATAGTCTATTCTTGATCTAATTTTGCAAAATCTCTTTCCAAACACAGAGCGACTTCATATTGCACCGCAGCCTTTTGACCCTAGAGATAGAGATTTGAGAAGGACGCCCAGAGCCACCCATTAACCAGGTCGAATCAGATCAGAAAAAAGGCAAGGGATAATAGTTTCAAGTTCGCCATTGTGATTTGTTTTCTTGTATTATTTTTCAATAGAGAAAAAAAGAAATCTACTGTTTGAATTTGAAGAAGATACCTCTGGCGAGAATTTGAAAGTTTAGAGTTTTATCTTGGATTATTTTTGGTTGGGTGTATATTTTTGTTATTTTTAATGATTCTTCAGTTGAACCATTGAAGTGGGAATCTTAAAATCAATTAAATTGAATTCTAAATTGAAAATAGAAAACTTTTTATTCCAGCTAAGGTGCATTCGCAGACTATCGCGCCGTCTACTTCTGTGAACAAATCTTCTGATCGTAGATGCGCCATTATTTGTATTTTATCGTAAATCTTGATGGCACCAGTAGAGGAGGTAGAATTTTCATCCTGCTCCAAATTCTGTATTCATTGTATTCATATACCAAGTGTGAAATTTATTTGCCAATACCAATGTTGAAATTGAATTCCAAAGGATTGTATTCAGTTGTAAAAAAAATTAAGTAACTATCTAATTTTAAAATGTCTCAAGTCATAAAACAGTATTTTCTAAATTCACAACCGAATCTCCTAAGCTATTCAATTAACAACCCACTCAACAACTTTTAATACATCTAAATCTGGCCAACTTCATTCATGCACACGTCAACTTGTTATCACTTCCCAGCAGAACACCTTAAATTGTGGTGCAGTTGCAATGTCTACCGGCATGTTAGCTGCCTCCACACCGCGACCACTCTGGAACATGTCCGAAGTGTTTACTTACACTTTTGATCTAATTTTTCAATTTACACCGCATATGCATTCGCCAAGTGGAATCGACATCAATATATGACTATGGCACTTTCTCCTCTCACCATCACCACACCGTGCCTCGGACCGCAAGCCTACAACAACAGACGGCCACAGCAGAACACGTCGAACGCAAAAGTTTTTGCGCAATTGAAGTCACCTTGAATAAAAACCGAGCGTTGATGTTAGATTACTTCTCTGCTCGTAGTTTTTTGCATACACCCGACACCACACTACATGATCGGGTTGCACTGCAGCGCACAAATGTTTTTGATCGATTTGACGCCACTTTTGTCGCAGATGAATTAACTCCCTCCAGAGTCGCGTAAGTGGAGGTTCACAGCTTACGCGACTCTGCCTCTGCCTTTTTGATTTATCGAATTCACACGTCTGCCGCGAGCCTCCTGCGACCTTAATGAACATCACTTTCAATATAAATAAACGCTCTCGCTGTTTTCGTTGCAAAATTAATAGATTGTCTATGCGGTCAGCGTTTGTCAGTTGCTAGTGGAGCGGTAGACGTCGAAGCAGAGGCCTTATTCAAATAAATTGAATTAAATTACTTGAGTGCTAAAAAACACTCATCCACTCGATAGAGTTAATTTCATTGTTAGCGATAGCTTTCAGGAAATTCTTTCAACGCGATGACGTTGGGCGGACAGACAATAGACAACTTTTAGAAGAAACGCTAACTGACACACAAAATTGACGACTTATGAAAATGATGATAGTTCTGTATAGAAATCGTATAGTCTTTTATTTGCAATGAATTCTTGTGGATGATTTTTGTTTAAGTTTAACTGGCGTGAAATTAATTGGGAGTGAAAATGTCAATTGAAATGATACTTTCATTGGAATGCTTATTGATGGTAAAATTTGAAGCCTTTTCTATAAAATGGTTCTAACTAAGAAAGGCAGAGGTCAATTCTGAGTTTATAAACAATCCAAGTTATGCAACGAATAGTGTGTATCAACACAATTTGGTTAAATTTTTTTGTTGATAAGCATTATTGGCTACTGTGTCAAGTTGATTAATGTGAGGACAAAGGTTAAGCTCAAGGTTTTTGAAAATAGAGCAAAGAAGGGGTTATAGACTGTTTTTAAGGCAAAGTACCAACCGGACCACCCTCGTAGGTGACCTAGTTTCCTTTTAGCGGTCCAAATTTTGTGTGGGTCATATTCCAACAAAAAAGTTGAATCTGATCAATGGGAAAAATAATAACAAAAATTCCCTCATCAATTTCAAAAATTTATTTCTTTTGCTCCTCTAAAAGAAAAAAAAAAATAACCCAAAACTGAACTCCTTTCAATCGATTGAAATCAATTATTTCAGATCTGAAATAAAAACAAAGAGAAGAAGGACCAAACCGAGCACGAAAAAAATATACCGAAACTGTTACACAACTCCCACAGAAACGTAATCCTTTCCCTCTTTTTTCTACTTTCGTTCGTATCAGTTCATCCATTATAATATCACTCTTGCCCACTTGCAAGGTTCAATTCTAACTTTTCCATCCTTTTTGGGTTTCAAACCCCTTCAGTCCTAAAAAAAAACAACAAAAAACAAAGAAACAAAAACAAAAAAACGCTATCAAAGTTTTTGAGCACAACAAAAAATCTGGAAGAAGGTAGAAAAGTGACATTTTTCCACGGAATGCCTCACAAACTGTTTCCGGAAATAATTCGATGGAATACCATCGCCATCTCCAGTTGATGTTGAAGTTGAAACAGAAAACTCGAGATGAGTGAGGAAAGGGTTGGGGGTTATAGTTCGGTACTTGGAGAAGAAAATTGAATCGATTAAGTACATAAATCTATCAGGGCCCAATTACATTTCTTAAGCACTAAAAAAAAAATCGACTACAACTTTTTATGGGTGAACGAAGTAAGTGAATTCAAATCAAGGTTCACTGTAAATTTTTAAAGTTTCACCGCAAGGACATGTGAGATCCTCCATGGTCACATTGACTGATTTACACTATTCCACGAAAGACAAAGTTTTGCAAAATTTACAACCAGATACACAGCTGGCACAGCTTATTTTTTGTTGGTGATTAAATTTGAAAATACCAAAAGAACAAAAAACCAAAAATTGCTTTAATTTTATTCACATTTGCCTTTTTTTTATTCAAAGTCTATTAAATATCATAATTATTATCTTTAACTTAAAATCTGGTAAAAAACAGTAACTCTACTCCTCTTGTTCCTTAATTGCTAATGCAAGTGCATTAAATAATTCTGAAGAAGTTGTTCGTCCCGAGAACTGTGATGACGTCGACGATCGGCGCGACGCACGGTGAACAACACAGAACAACTTTTTTCTTTTGGAAAACAAAAACCCTATAGTTCCTGCATCGTCTGCATTGTTCCATTGTTGGTACATATTTCGTGAGGAATTTGTATAATGTTTCATGTTTTATCCTCATTTGGAGTAGCTAACTAGCTGTCGGAGTCTTTTCCTTCTTTTTTTGTTTCGTCCTTTTTTTGCCACATTTTGACACGGTTAATGGGTATTGTGGCAACTGCAGATGATAGCATAGTAACTTTTTTGTTAAATGGAAAAAAGTGTTTCAAAATGTTTAAGCTCTATGAAATGAATGGGAAGCAGATCCTTTAAAACTTTCAAATGGAACAATACAAAAAAAGAGAGCAAATGATTTATATTTTTGCAAAATTTCACACATGTGATAATGGAGTTTTTAAGTGGGTTAAACAAAGGGTAATAGATATTATTTGCAAAGTGTTATCTAATTTAACTTTGAATATAGCAAACGAATACCGAGAACTGCTCTTATTCACTTGGTGAATACGTTAAATTGGACAAACTTTCTTTAATTTGCTGAAGTCTTGTTGCTTTTTCAACCCACCATCGCATGGGGCTTAATAAAGGGTCCTTCAAGTAACTTTTTTTTAAAAATGCTATAAAAAAACTACTGAATATTTTCTCAAATTTCTTTTTTTTTTTAAATTTTAATCCATCAGGATAATGGAAATATAATTTCATTCAAAATGGCTGCCTCGGCTGGCTATGCAGTTACCTACACGATCGGTCCAATTTTTTAAGCACATTATCGATGTGTCATACCAAGGTCTTTATGCAAAATTAGTCTCAATGATGTCTCCGAAATTTTCAATTTTTGAGAAAGGACGGTGAATTGATGTTGATGGCGCTTCACGCACACTTTCTGCCACAGCAGCAATACTCTCGAATATACGCACTGCTCTTGGCTCTTCTCGCTTTGGTTTTTCGTTGGGGATAGCAGTTTATTTCACTTTTTTCACAAGATAACGAACATACGGAGCTGACGGCGCTTCTTTCTTCCAAAATCCGTACGCAATTTTCACACAATTTTCACATTCTGCAACATTATCAAGATTTTCAAAGTAATGTCGCAATATTTTCCAGCGTTGTTCAAGCGTTTACACAATTATATTCGTTCAGGCGTTCAGCGGAAGGATAAAATTAATTATCTGTCAAATCAGACATGAGCTATAAGTGTTACCATTCACGAAATAAGCACTAGTTGAAAAAAAACGTGAGATAGCGGACCCTTTATCACCAAATATCACTAAATACCCTGAAAAACATTCGGAGAGCCATGTTTCTTCATTCTTAAATGAGGAATATTATGATAAATGACCTCAAGTTGGTATTCCGCTCACGAACGATTCAGTTGTCCACCTTTCAAAAACAAAAGTTGTCATTCATCATGATTGACAGACAAACACCACATTGCAATGCAAGTTAATTTGATTTATAATTGTTAAATTCCCTCTCAGTCTTGAATTTAAAAGTTTAAATGTTTTCAAAGACCCCGGACACGGATGTCAAGTCAAGTCAACAACTCCCTAAACGAATATGTATCCATCTCATTCACTTGGAGCATGTCTCTACCAAGAACTCTTGGTTTCTCGATCCATGCGTTCAATTAACTATCCATTAACCGCTGATTTGTAGCGAAATTTTAAATCTGGACTGACAGATTGCTTCGTTGTCGTTCTCGTTGTGTCGTCACCAGAGGCCCACTTGACCCCATCAAATACACTTTAAAAGAGGACAAATCAATTGCAGACGAAGAAAAATGTTGAATGAAAAAATCTTTAAAAAAATGGAAAAAAATCGATTTTCCGAACTGCAGGTGAAGGCAAATCCCGACTGCTAGCAGTTAGAGAAGGGATATATGATATCAACAAACAAACGTGTTTCCCTTTCAACACTCGTTCGAACGGTGCTGCCGTCATATTGAGTGTCGTAATAGTGCTTCATTAGCGGCCATTTATTTTATTTGTTTATTTTTTCTTCTTTTTTTCCACGAAGGATTTTTTTCAGACAAAAAGAGAAAAATATACAAAGCTTAGGAATATAACTAAACACATTTTCTTCAAAGGAAAAAAACCAGACAGCGATGATGGTGTTAGTGTTAAATTTTTTCTTTATTCATCAAATGACAGACACAAAAAATTGAAAGAGATTTCCAGTAGTATAGGGAACAGCTGTTGCCGGAACTACTACCATGGGAGTATTTGTACTCCCTTTGCGTTCAGTGTACTCCCATACTCCGCTATACTCGAAAATACTCCCCCTAGCGCCTGTACACAATATACAAGTAAAGTTCCAGTTAAGCTACTTGGAAGCTAACTAGCAGTTGAAATTCAAAACAGCGTTTCACAATATCTGAGCAGAGCTAACTAGTAGTTAAAGTGTCAAGTAACTTATAGGGAGGATGAAGTGCCCTATAAAGTAGTTAACTGGCAGTTAACAGAATTAAAATTCTGAAAAAAAAAACAAGATTTGTCTTTTTTTCAATTAAAATAGAATTAAATTTCTCAAAAGCAAGGATTCGTAAATAATTTTCACTTTTTCCAATAAAATGGACACGATGAGTTTTTTTTCGCGTTGTGGAGTCACCACGAAACCGCGATATCCGAGTTAGAAAGCATATCATGGAATTGTTGGACAACATAGAATTCGCAATATTTTCGGGTTTATACAAAATAGATATTCAAAGATATGGCCTACAATCACATGTCAAACAAAGAATTATAATTTTCAAAGGCTGGTATTTATTCATTGAACGCTATTAGGTCACTGCCGTAGATAAGTTCTGATTTCCGAGCACCCTCAAAAGTTAATAGTGGTTCTGAACTCTATTAAGTTGAGAGCAAAATCTACTGGAAATTATCTTTGTCCTTGTCGTTTTTGGAATAACTGGCAATTAGTTACCCAAAACACAAATTTATTAGAAGGATGAATGTGAAACGTAAAACTCATTAACAGGAGGATTTAACTGGCAGCTAATTTAAGTGCTGGTTAACTAAATCAGAACTTTACTTTTACATTGTGAAACAGACGCTTAGAAACTTAAAGGAACATTATATTATATTAACTGCCGGGCTTACATATATCATACCATTATTTGAGCGAACACAACTAGTCTAGTGGTGTTAAATCACAGGAACAAGGCGGGCAATAGACTCCCATTTCTTGAGATAACTCGCCCATCAAACCTACTCTTCAATAATGGGATTGTGAGGTGTGCTTTGTGGCTTGTTGAAACTACTTGTGGCCAAAGTCCATATAAATTCAAATGCGAGCCAAAAATAATCGGTTATCATAATGCGATAACGCTGGCCATTCAGAACGCCATGGAATTGACTGATTTGGATCATTTGCTACGGACGCCTGAACAGCAGCCATATCGGCACTTCGAAAGGCAACATTACAGAACGAATATACCGACTCAAATTTTTGGACTCGACTTGTTATTGCCGGATTGGAATAATGTAAGCTGATAGTTGATAGTTGACACTCAATTATCTCTTCTTTTGAATTTGACTGCCAACTATCAAAAATCAGCTTACACAATTCTACCCCCGCCGGTCTACTAGGGTGAGAAATACGAATAAATTTGTGGTCATCGACTTCGCATTTCGACAGAAAGCCGTTGGTGAATTTTCATTAGTGAAAATGTGCATTCACAAGTTAAATTCAAAGCTGTCAAAACTAGATTTTTTTTCTTCTACCTAATCAAAAAGTGTCACTGTTAAAAAATGTTTGTTTGTGTACTCCCTTCAATAGCAAAATACTCCCCTCTAGAACTTGAAAATACTCCTCTGTGAAAATTTGAAACGGCAGCCCTGACAGGGAACAAAGGCCATGATTGAGATATTTCGTGATAACAAGTGATGACTGTCTATAAATATTCCTTTGACTGAGGGTTCTACTTCCCTTTTCTCGGTGTCTGGGTGTCATCATGCCTAAGCGAATCGAACTGTGCTTGCATTTTCCATTGAAGCAATATTTATGGCCAAATATATCAAAATAATGACAGCATTACATTGGTTAGATGGAGGAAATAAAAAGACATTTGTTGACAGGGAAGAGGGTTTACGACTTTAACATAAATCGCTTATACTTTCAGAAGCAATACGGTTTTTTTTAGCAAAACTTCTCAGGTGATATTGTCCTTTCTATAAGGGTTGGAAGTGGAGTTAAGTAATTATCTCTGGATGCCTTAGTTTCAACAAGATAGCCTTCTTGGAACACCCACAATATGTCTAATCAAATTTCCACAACACGCCTCTGTCGAAAATCATAATCAAAATTGGACCCTGTCATCTTTCCGAAACAATAAGTTTCGCAATTTTAATGCGACCAGAAAATCCTTATTAATGACCAAAATCCTGTCAAAGTCCCCCAAACCTGATAAGTCAATTTCTTTTTAACACCTCACTCCTTGACGTTATCCAATCGATTTATAGCTAGAAGAAGTACTTAAAAAGGTTCGTAAAAATTCATTTTTTTCTCCAAGAAACTGTGTGGGTGTTTCGAACTAAGAATGATTTATGACATTTAAAAAAAAGTACTTATCTATCATTGTTTTTGGGACAGTTAAAAAAGAAAGTCGTATCATTATATCTCACGAAGCAGAAGCAATACAAAAAAAGTCATCTCAAAGACTCATCTCATCCCAACGTCTCAAAGAAATAAAATCCCTCTTCACAAGAACCATTTAAACCCACTTAGTTCCACTGTCACGCCGCAAACGTGACAAGAATAACAACACATACAACGAGAGAGAAAAAGAAATACCCAAACATCATTCAGACATTCCTCAGTAGTATTTTACCTACTTCTAAAGGTTAAGGTACTGCCAAAACTCATTTAAAATAGATTCCTTCAAATTTAAATGTTAAAAAACGGAAAATTAAGGAATGTGATCTCTTCTTCTATAATTTTAGGTCTCAAAGCTACTTCTGTATTCAAAAGAAAGAGGCTTATTCCAAATTCATTCAGAGATAGACTTCATTTTTTAGACAAAAGAATTTTTTCGACATAAAATTGTAAGATATTCTCATTATTCGTCCGCAAGAGATTAAGGTATGTTGTAGCAATGAAGCCCAGAAAGGAGGTTAATGCTTCTCTGCAGAAACACAAATGTGATGTCATCTTTTAAGTGGTTTATTCGTCAGAGAGAGATCGGTTTTGACCTTTTCCAATGTCACAAAATAGCTAATCAAAATTGATATTATCATTTTGCGTCTGCCAGAATTAGCTTTCGAGTTTTTTTTTTTTAAAGGAAGAGTTCAAGTATTTTTGGATGGAATTTCTCTTCTCTATTAAAAAATAGAAGTGTTTTAGCGAAAGGACTTGCCAAAAATATTGCAACCACAAAAAAGCCACTTCTCTCTGAGGAACTTACCCACTTGAGAAAATTTTCTAATAACTTATTCTTGGCTAATGAAACTACTGGCTATTTTCCAAGTGAGAAATCTAATTCTTATAGTTTTCCATATATTTTACACTGATTTATGCTGTGAACTTGTTCTACAGTTCATAAAGAGTTTTTAAATCTAGAACTCAAAAGGACAAAAAATAATGGAGCATAAGATACATTATGGGAAAGACAAGGGTTTGAGAGGTGTCGATGATTGGTCTTGAAATCTTGACTTAGAATTAGTAGTAAAAAGTTCCACTTGGAGTTGACAGTTCCTGCCACTGAAGGGTAGTAATGCAACTGGCTATTTCACTATTCGTTGAAGTACCTGACAAATAGGGTAGACGTAAATGACTCACCAATCATTTAGAACGCTCTGTGCTGAATAATGTCATATAGACTCAAGTATACGTTACTGCAAAAACATTCTATAGGTAGAGGGTTGAGTTCAGAGTCTGATGATAAATACATACCAGAGATGGAGACAAATTTCGTGCACTGTCATTTTTGCGAACATGGAATAAGTGATGGTTCCACAAGATATGAATGATATACATACACACGGAGGATTTCAAGAAGGTCAGTTTTGCCGATGCAAGTGCCACACCAAGTGGCATAATACGCTTTAACTACAGAAGGTAGCATTGTGTTGCTGAAAAAGTCATGCTATTGAACTTAAAAAGGCTCTTTGCCTTCTAAGTTTTCTTAAGCGTTTCCATAAACTTGAAAAGACAGGACCTAGGTACAATCAATCGGTAAATACAAAATCAACCAACAAACCTCTCCAGCCAACTCGATCCCAAGCTAGCTGTCTCCAGTTACGCATGTCGAGTCATCTTCAACTTGTGCGCGCCACCTGAGCCTTGGTCTTCCTCGACTGTATCGTCCCTCTGGGGTGGATTCGAAGACTTTACGGGCAGGAGCATTGGTTTCCATCCTTTCCAAGTGACCAAGCCATCTGAGTCTTTGAACATTCAATCTTTTAGCTAGGTCAGTTTCGCTGTACAGCCCGTACAGTTCTTGGTTAAATCTTCTTCTCCATTCATCGTTTATGCATACAGGACCATAGATGTAGAACTTTTCTCTCAAACCGGCCTAGGGTGCTCTCATCAGTATTTGATAGCGTCCATGCTCCTGCACTGAATAGCACGACAGGGATGATGAGGGTCTTGAAATTATATGCGTCTATCGTGACGTTTCGTCCAAGACGTCGGTGTTGGGTGTCCTTTCTTGATGACAGCATATACTTTGTTTTGACTGCTAAACCCATTTTTTCTCTATCTCCTCTGTCTGTATACTCGCAAAAGCACTGTTGACATCGCGCTTGGTCTCCCAAGTAGTTGTGTATACTTCTGCGAGACAGTTCTTCTAGTGATGACGTGGGAGTTCTGCACTATTCGTTCCAGTATGATATTAAATAAGTCACATGACAGTGCATCACCTTGTCTAAAGCTTTTTTTGACATCGATGGCGCCGTTGAGGTCGTTGCCGTCATTCGTGGGACATGCTCTCTTCCGACCATGTTCTGAAGATGAGTTGGTGCATGCTCCTTACCAAGTCATCACCGGCTGTTTTGAAGAGTTCGGCAGTGATGCCATCAACTCCCGGGGTTTTGTTGTCCTTTAGCTAAGATACTGCTATTTTCACTTCTTCACGTTCGTGTAGATGGAAATCTTGGCGCGTATAGTCTTCATTGAATGGTTCATTCTGCTTGACGGCAGAATGTCGTCATCGCAGTCTGCAGAAGTGGTCCTTCCATATCCTCAGCATTGACTGTGACTCTACTACGATATTTCCCTGTTGGTCTTTACGGGCTTCAGTTCATGCTCGGTAACCTTGAGTCATTCGTTTTACCTCTTGGTAAAACTTCCGAGCCTCATTCCTGTTTTTTAGCTTCGCAACATCCTCGATCGATCGGTTTTCATGCTCTCTCTTTCTTTTCTGAAAATTTGGTGTGTTTCTCTCCTCTTCTGCTCGTAGAGCTCCCGAGCTGATCTCGTTCTTCTGTGCAACACTGCTTTATATGCTTCTTGCTTGGCTGCATGTACTTGCCTGCATTCATCATACCAGATGTTTCGTTTTGGTGGCCACGTGAAAACCAGCGTATCAGAGGCAGCATCCCTAATGGCTTCTCGGCAATTCTGCCACATGTTCTCAATACTCGATGCTGGCTGTAGCTGACTTCTCATGAGGTTATTTGATACTCGATCGGAAAAGGATCTGGCGATCTCTTGCGATTGTAGCCGACTGACGTTATACTTTCTTCTAGCACTCCCTATTTTTGGCTTTGGTCGAGATATCCGCTGAACTACCTTGGCTAAAACGAAGTAGTGTTCCAAATCGATGTTGGCCCCTCGAATGATGGAACATCAATAATGCTTGAAGAGTTTCTTGCGTCGATCGCAATTTGATCAGTCTGGTTGACAGTTGATTGGTCTATAGACTTTAAGGTCTCCTTGTGGATGTTGACATGTGGGAAACGCGTAGTTGCTGCTACTATGTTTCACCCCGCTGCAAAATCGAGATGCCTGAATCCTCTCCTGTTCTCTCTTCCTAGTTTGGCATTCAAATCTCATAAGACGATCTTAACGTCGAAGCTAGGGCATTGCTCGTATGTCTTGTCGAACAGGTCATAGAACTTGTCTTTGGTGTCGTCATCTTTCTCTTCTGTGGCGACGTGAGCGCATTTAAGCTTATGTTGCTGAATTAAGCCTTTATGAGGCGCTCGTTGACAGATCTAAGCTTTGTTACCGAATAATTCAAAATCACAGCAGGTGTACCCCAGAGTACAGTCTTGAGATATCTGCTCTTAATTCTTTGAACATTTGACAGACTCAAAAGTGCATCAATTATTCATTGCTGGTATTGTCATGAATAAATGAGAAACGATACGACCACAAACTAAGAACAGAAACAGGGGGTATCTGCTGATTTGTAACACCGGGGAACTTCACAGCGAATCACTAGTGAGTAGCAAATGCGTGAATGACTTGCGACTCCTTAACACCGAAATCATATTAGAATCGAATAAAAGGAAGAAGAAGATAAAATGTACTTTCTTTCTTACTCACAGTACTTCACTAAGGTATTTGTTGTTCTTTTGTATCACAAATGTTCTAAAAAGTCTTCCTTACCTGAAATGAAAAAAAAAATATTTTGAAATTTGTATACTATTTTAAATGTATAAAAAAAAAAGAAGAGGTAAATAATTTCTCTTAATAATAAAACAAGCAAACAAAAAAGTTTCAAATTTGTATGCAAAAGCCGAAACAACATTGTTACTTAATTTAAACTCCAACAAAGGACATTTCTCATTCTTCAATTTAAGATACATAAAGTGACATAAATCCATTATGCTCTTTGAGAAACTTTTCCGATTTCAATTTTCTACCTTAAAAGTCAAAAGGACACAATACAACTGTTTCATGCTATTTTCGAAATACAAAATCGAAATGGAAAAATAAACCCTTCATTATCCCCAAGAAAAACTTTGATATTCCAACATAAATAATTTCTCGTCTCATTTGCATTGGACGACTAGACATTTAAACAACCAAAGAAGACAGAAAGATGAAACTATTCACAACTCTTTTACTTTCCTGAAGTGTAAGGATATAATGGAATGGACATGATATTGCTTCATACCAACAACTAGAAGTGAGACTGATTTGAGAAAAACTTTCTGCCAAGAGGAGTATCTAATATCACCCAATGGAGCCATTATGTATATCACAGGCATGACAACCATTTTGCGGTCCAATGATATATCCGACATGAAACATTTTATCACCAGGAAGCTTGCCTGTACTCAAAGGAAGCATCCCTATCGATTTGTGGAGTATTATAGTGTCCTATTCCTATAGATATTTTTTTTCAAATCAAATAGTTGTGTGTGAGTGTTGCAGGTTTAAAATTCTATGATACGTGTTTTGACAACATCAGGACTCACCTGAGAATCAAACTTACCAAAGTAGTTGGCAAGAACTTTTGGGGTGATCCCACTTCTGAGCTAGATAAATTCTTTATAAATCAATTTCATCAGTCTTGGGGAGATCTTGGAAATTATATAATTTTTTCATTAGAATTGTCTCCAAATCTGTCAGTTGCTCTTCAATAAACAATAACAAGGACACCTTTTTTTTGTAATCCATCAGAGCTGTCTGTGTTTGACTAAGAATCCAAACATCACACACAGAAATATTCCCTCATTTATTCATGACAGATTTGGAATATTATGCAAGACTGACACCACCTGTCTGACTGGTATTTTCCAAACATTTGTCTCCTCTCTTCTCTAGAAGATTCGGATTTCCGACGAATATAAGTAAGACACATGTATGTATGTTTCAATTATAATGCTGCAACTCTTGTTTGCATAAATGAGCATTTTGAGACATCTTTCGACCCCTTTTCTCGGTAGTCTGAACAAGTACATTTCAGCTTTATTGAAGCTGACAAATGCCACAAACTCATTTCATTTGAGTCAAGATGAATCTAGAAAATGCTTTGAGTGAAGTGTTTTTGTTGCATTGCATTGAGATTATATTTGAATGCAAGTGTAAACAAGGAGATTTTGCACTCGGTGTTGCTCTTCATTCGTATATATTGGAACACATCATCTGTGATTGTTACAGCGAGAAGCTCATTTAAGAAAATGCACAAATATTATAAAGACAAATGTTCTGAGTGGTGGCAAAAAAGAGTCAAAACTAATGTTTTTTGATACGCCTGGTTGTCTAAGTGTAAATTAAGGTTGAAAGCAGAGTTGGATAATTCTTTTGAAAAGCTTTTTCCTTCCTTTTAAAATAATACTTTTGCATCACGTGTCACACCTCAGTTTAATTTAACTACAAACATTTTAAAAGATGCATTTAAGCAAATTGTTTGCACACCATGGCGTATATTTACTTTTTTTAGAACTTCATTGTGAAACAGTTTGCTTTTACAACAGAACAGTTTTTCCTTCAAATATTTTTACAAGACAAGACAAACTTGAGCTTTTTAAAATTAGGTCTAAGACCCGATCGGAATTAATAGTCTTATGGACACAGGTGATGAATGAAAAAAAAAAAAACAGAAACAAACATCCAAACAAATGCAATAAAATTGCACACAAATTTTGCAGTGATCAATATTGATTCCAATTTCCGTGTCAGCTGTTTGTACAGCCAAATTAAATATGCATATAGTTGTTAAAAAAAAGATAAAACAAAACAAAAAGAACCCTTAACGCCTCAATCAAATTGCATCCACTATTGAATAAAATGTAAGCTAAACGGATTGGGGTTTAAAATTGTTGAAAGCACCAGCTGGAAGAACAAAGTCAAATGATGGAAATTTCTTTTTTCATTTTGCAGCATTTGTTTATTCATTTAATTTGATTTCAAAGAAGGCGTTCAACACAGGCTGTGAGCTCTTTGAGGGTTAGATTTAAAAAAAGAAGAAACATTTCTCAACAAAAGTCTACACCTGCTAAAGAGAAGGTAAATAAAAAGCGGAAGAAGACAGACAGCGAAACAGAAAGTCTACAGCGAAAAGAAAATTTAATACCATACAAAATCGGTGGTTGAAATTGACATATTCTTTGACAGCAATAGAACATGAATTAAGGACTTGAATTTTGGCAATATTGAAAACAGGTCAAAATTCAATTTTAAAAATCAATAAAATACATGTGTACATATACAAGATTGCTATCGACTTTGTGGCATCGTATTTTAACGACTTAAAATGTCTGACATTTTGCCAATGCCAATCAATATAATTGTGATTGCTTGAAATGTTTCAATTTCTTTTTTATGGATCAGAATGACATGCCATGCTGTAATGAAAACTGAAGATTAAAAATATATTGGGTAGTTTACGGTTTGTATTTTTTAAGTGTTGCATATGGAATGAAGGAAATATAAGGTTAAAATCGAAAAATCATATTTTGTAGAGTTTTTGCCTTGCAGAACAAGTGTCGGATGATGTTTGCCAGATATACGGAGCTGTGGTTTGCACTCAACTCGTTTATTTGTCTATTTTATGGTAGCCGCTTCTTTCAAAGATCAGGTGTTACAATCAGCCAAAAAAAGTACTTTTCAACTTTGCTATTCGACATTGGCATTAAGTTGTAGGTCGTCTCAAACCACTATCAGAAATTATTGGACAGTGTAAGTCATTTAGGCTTAGTTGTCTTAGAGCCATAGCGCCACTCTTTACTTTTTTACTGCTTTTCATTGAATTTTAGCAACTTAAACGTATAAACAACGCCATTCAACTAAAACATGTCATGCAAGTAGATAAATTACTTCAAATTAGATTCTATCTACCCATTTTTCTGTCCATCTAAATCTGAACTATCACAAGCTTCAATTTTATCTGACCATTCACCGATTAAATTAATCGTTCCAATCGATTCAACTTGATTTCTATACCTACCACTCACTCTTCAGGGATATCTATATATAACAATATCCAGGCAGTTCAAGTGCAAAAAAATGATATAAAAATCGTTTTGTTGAGTATGAAAAGGGGGGAAAAGTAAACTTTTTAAAGTGTTTTTTTTTTTTCGTTTCACAAGGAGCAATTCAAGGACAAAATATTGTTTTTATTGTTAATATTGTGAGCCTTTGTGGCTGACTTTCATGTCGTTATCCTTGGATATTTGTTTTTGATTTCGTTACAGACTTGCTTTTGCAATAAAAAAACAAACATAAAAAAGTTGATATAAAGGACAAACTTAACACTTAAGATTGAGAGAATTTGATTTGCTTCTGTACTTTTTTGTGTATGACATTCAATTCGAGGCGTTAAAGATATCTTTTGACATTGAGATTTTATTCGGAAATGTTATCAGACACGTGGTCGTGATTTATTTCGTATTTGTTTGTGAGTCCAAGAACTTTTGTTTGTTTGGAATTCTTATATTGGACATAAAATTCTGGAACAATAAACTTGTTGTTTTTTATGTGTTACATGTAACATGTTAATCTTATGATTTCTTATATGACAAAACAACAAAACTATTAAATATAATATGAAATGTCGTCAACCTCAGTTGATTTTTGTAGAAAACAAATGCTTCGGCTTCCGAAACTGGGGCTTAAATACACAGCGTTTGGCTTAGCAGTGAATTACGCATGCTACTAAGCCATGGCCGGGCCACCTGCCATCCTTATATAATTTTGTTTGATGATTGTATAAATTACATTTGAATTGGTTTTTGCAAAATCTGAAAACCTTCGTTCTCCCTGATTCTCATGCATTTGAGTGACCTTAATATTTTAACTTATCAAATAAACGTGTCATTTAATCAAAAGCTATGCTCCTTGCCATGTTTAAATTGTAAGTTGAAAAACTAAGTATGACAAATTTAGCCTGTGGGTCCTTAGAAATTGGCAACATAAGCGTCTCTTTCTGCTCTGTGTTTGTCGCATTGGCGTTCCAATATTGTACTTTAAACCCGAAGACTTTCTAACTTTCGAAGATTCTATATTCCACTTCAAGGAGAAATGTTTGATCTTTTAATTAAAGAAACACAACGATTATGTTGATATACAGCTTTGCAGACAATACAGTTTGAGCTATCTAGTATCTAGTATGTTGTTCTTTTGAGTCTATAGTTGTTGCTCATTCGAAGAATTGAGAAGAAGTCAACAAAACGTATATAAAACTTAATTCCCTATACAAACTTGAATGCTTATTTCTGATTCAATACATTCTAAAACAAATCACTTTAAACACAGCCCACGTACTTCCAATAGCCTGCTCATTCTTATAAATACACAAAAGCAAGGCGCCATTATATTCGTCAAAAAATGCTTTATTAGGTGTCAATCCCCAAGACTACAAAAAAGACATGAAATAATCAATTTTTCCAACACCAGTTGATTACTTTTTCCCTCAATATATAACAGTGTGTCAGTTTTGTTCCTCCAAAACATGGAAATTGAAACTAAATTCCATCAATCATTCCGAAGGCAACCATTTAAGCCTATTCACATTTTCTATGACGCACGTGTCGCATAACTTTGTAAGCCCTAAGAGCTTGGAAACGCCAAAAAAAAAAATAGAATAAAGAACCAACGAAATAAATTGCTTCAAAAGTCAAAAACCGCCTACGTCAACACAAGCGGACCATTCCACTATTTGAGTCCGACTCATTATCGCATCGTTAATTCTCAAATTTCCGTTTCAAAAATCGAAACAACTCGCCAAATCTATGCACGGTAATTGAATTAACAAAAAAACTTAACCACAGCAACCGATCCGTCATAACTCACAACTTCCTTAAATAGTGACTTTTCAGAGGGATGTGGATATTCTAGACACCCTCAATTCCACTCGACTGACAGTTCGACACATTATAACGATTTTCCTCATTCTTTTTTGCTCCCACTTGAAACAAAACCGCAGCGTAATACTTCTCAAAGTGGCCAACAGTCAGCCATTTATTTTAATACGTTCACACAAATAGCTCGCCTTGGCATGTTGTAGTCGTAGTTGTTGTCAATATGGCAATGTCGAAGAACGGAATTTAACCACTTGGTTGGCAGACATCGACATGCCAACAAAACCGAATTATCGATTTCGTTTTAAGTTACTTATAGATGGATGGACTCTGGCGGTGTATTCCTCGTTCAGGTTCAGGGCTTACAAAAAAAAAAAAAAAACGAAGCCGGAATGAGAGGACACTCCCATTCTTCGAGATTGGAGAACAAAAATAAAACAAAAAAATTAGCAACAAAAGCTTTAAAAGAACAAAGCTTCTTTTAAAACATTATTTTTTTTAACTTGGCTACAGAATTTGTTTATTCGAAATGAGTCGAAGGGGGTGGGGGTGAATATGGCATTTAAACGGCATTGAGTCGAGGCCGAGAGTGCCTTTGGAGTACGCACAACGAGGCACCTACTTGTTACACTTTAATTTGAATTTTAAGTGGCCATTTAAGTCGGAGCATGCTTCAGAAATGTTTCGTCATTTTATGCCGAAAAATGTGTCAAAAACAGCTGGAACTTGATATTTTAATTAAATTTTTTGTGATTACTCGAGGCGGAATTCTTGAGTTAACTTTGTCTTGATTGCTCCTTGAATGAATTAGAAACAATTTCATAGCTGAAGTAAGACCAATTAGATTCGAGAAGGAGAAGCTTTTAACACCGATATTGACCAATTTTAAAATGTTACTGTGAGTACTGAGCAACAGTGACGTACATATGTACATATCTGCTTTTAACAACTTTTTCTTTTTGGGAAATAAGTACCCATACGCCGTAGTGTACATACGGGTTGAATCTATTGATTGTTGTGCGGAAAATAGCAATACGTACAATTTTTTATATTTTGATATTATCTCTATTATTTTAGGTCGATTTTGTGGATCATAATGATAGAAAAAATGGGTACATATGATCAATGGTCCTTAAAAAAGTCTCAAATAAATAGAGTCGTTTCGTATTTTGCAAATTTAGCTCAACTTGGGCTCATATAAAAATAAATAAAAAATAAATGTTTGCACGGCAAACGAAGAATAATAATTACAATCATAAAATAGGAAAAAACTATAAATAAAAATATTGTCAAAAGGTCCCTTTTGGTTAGTTCACCAACAGCAAAAAAAAAGGTCCCGCATAATTTTTGTAATTTGACAGAGTTCTCTCCGCTTCATGAGTTTTTTGCTGCCTTCTAGCCATAGGAAATCACAAAAAAAAAACTCCAAACCATCTTAATCTTCAAATAAAAATAGAAATCTGCAAAAAAAATCACAAAAGTAAAACACATTCGTTCACATTTTTCATTTTGGCCTTTTCCGGTTAAAAGGAATAAAAACAAATCAATTTTCATTTTTCATGCCTTGAACACATTTTTCCAAATGATTAAATTTAAAAAAAAAAAAAGCTTAATGCTCACTCGGACATTTTCTTGCAAAAATTGAACAAACAGAAAAAAAAACACTCTCTAGGAATAAAAAGGTCAAAGTGTTACTTCCGTGGAAATTATTATTTCTTGTGGATTGTTGGAAGGAAGTTTTAAATTGATGGAAGAGTGTGATTCCTACGTGTGAGCTTGTAAGAGTTGGTAACCTTTTTTTTATGAAATTTGCTTTAAAAATAGAATGTTATAACAGAAAGACGAAGGAAGAACTTTGAAATTTTTCTCCTTTAAGGATTCAAGTTAAAAAGTGGAATAAGAAAGTCTGGCATCTTCTTCGAATCCTTGTCGTGAATTTAGCTTTTTAAATTATTTCGTTTACAAGCAATCAAATAAAATGCAACATTCACAAAAAGCAATAATTTTCTTTTTATAGATTTATTTGAACGAATAATTTTAATTTTTCGTTCTCCATGATTCTCAGCATTTGGTGTCTCCTAAAATTTCTATTTTTGAAAAAGTTTGTGGCCTAATTCAAGGCTGTCTGAAAAATCGAAAAGGGCACCAAATTTCGATCACCTAATTTCTCATAACATTAAGGCATGAAAAATTATAAATTGTCATAAAAAAGCTACTTTTTTTGTGGTCAAATGAACTTCCTGCAAAAGTACTGCAGGAAAGTAGATTGCAGTCATATTGCTTGCGGTTTTTCGGCTTGCAAGATTTTGACTATCAGTCTTTCGACCATAATCCTCAACGCACTATGATTTTGTTTGACATACAGTGCCTTGCATAAGTATAACAGCAACCGAAAAAATGCAAAGAAAACCTACAATAGGAGTGACTCCTTACTATTTTTTATTGAGTTGCATCTGACCAAACTAAAATAAAAAGTATAAAAAATAAAGTACCGTTATTTCCTCTCCTGGTGTTTAAAAATTACAAACAGAAGGCTGCATTGAGTCAAGTGCTTTCAAATAAAAAAACAACAATGCCAAGTGGTACGCATTTTAGCGAAATTGAAAAAGGTAAAATCTTGGCTTTTCGGTCAGCGGCCTTGGAAGACGAATTTCACGATCGAATTGTGTCGTTCCAAATTTTTTAAAACATCAAGAATCTTATGGGACAAAAATAAGACCCGGGCGTCCGCACAAGCTGACACGTCGCGACAAGAAGCGTTTAATCAATGCTGCATCCAATTCGGTGCATTCTTTGTCGGAATTCCGTAACGAATTGGGTTTAGGAGTTTCGGTTTCAACCGTTTCTCGTGGTTTAAAAAACAATGGAGTGATTGTTCGGGACAAAATGTTGCCAGCTCCAAATTTAACAGCAGCTCACAAACAAAAAAGATTGGAATTTGCCCGCCAACATAAAACATAAATCAGAATTTTAAAACCGTAAGTGACTTTCTATTAATCTACAGTAAAATCTCGTTATTCCAAATGGCATACTGGAATTAATGTTTTTTATTAGGTTATTTTTAGTGATGAAAAAAAGTTTAATCTCGACGGACCAGATGGTTTAAGAGGATATTGGCACGATTTGAGGAAAGAGAAAAAGTTTTTTTTCCAAGAGGAACATTGGTGGTGGCAGCTGTATGGATTTGGGGGCCTTCTGCGAGCATGGTAAGGTTGCACTTGCCTTCACCTCTACCCGAATGAACAGTTCTGACTACACTTCAGTCCTTGAGGAGAATTTGGTACCTTATTTAAAACGATTTCGCCGAGTTGAGTATGTCTTCCAGCAAGATAATGTCCCAATCAAAGTTTGGATTGGTTCAAATCGAAAAACATTAATTTGATGGAGTGGCCGTCACATTCTCCAGATTGCAACCCCATCGAAAATCTTTGGAGAATTTTAACTCGCAAAATGTATGCCCATAATAAGCAATTTGCTAGTGTTGCTGAGCTGCGAGAGGCAGTTGTGACAGAATGTAACGCTTTAGACGACTCTATATTGAAAAATCTAGTTAATAGTATGCCAAAAAGAATTCTAAGATTGGTGGAAAACAGAGGCAACAAATTTGCATATTAATTTTTTGAGTAAGGAGTCACTCCTGTTGTAGGTTTTCTTTTAAATGCACTTTTTCGGGTGCGGTTATACTTATGCAAGGCACTGTATAGTTTACGCTTCTTGGAGTTTTGTATGCTGCAAAAGTGTACCACAACAATAAAGCTATTCCTTTTATTACTTGTGTATGATTGAAATTTTAAATTTTTCTATTTTACAAATTGCGTTTAGGTACTTATCCCATAAAAAAGGAAAATTACAATTTATTTCTGATTTTAAAAGAAAATGCCATAATAGAATTACTTCATGTTTATTTTTTTTTACGAGATGTAAGCATCATGAAATACTTCATTTTTTTTTCAATTCCAATTGCTTATTTCAATTTGAGTCGAATAATAAAACAGCCATTAAATCTAAACCAAAGGTATTCCCGTCATTTTTACGACTTGAACAACCATCACATTAACTCTCCTTCCATTTCCCATGCCTTTAGCACAACATTTCATCTTCTATTTATCCATTAAATAGGATTAAATGCAATTTATCAATTTTTTATGTCATATTAAGACTCTCAGCTCAAATTGATTGCAAAAATGTTTGTTTTGATTCATTGCAATGTTTTTCAAATAAAATTTGTTTTTACTCTTCATTTGCCCTGTAAATCTTGAGAGGTAATCAAATCTTCAGTTGATTCAAAGCAAGTAAATTGAATGTCAAACATTGAGTTGGTCTGATTAAATCTGAATGTTTTATTGCGTTTTATCGATTCTGTGTTCTAATCAAAATCTATCTTGCGATGTGGGTTCCTCAAGAGACTAATAATAGAAGAACTTTTCGATTATCGTTTCAATGTTCGTCTGGTCAGATTTCGAACTTCAACAGTGGGATTTCAAATGAAAGGGAACTGTTAAGTTAACTGTGTGAAAAACTTTTGCAACCAGATCCACCCCCAGAGTACCTAATTGCAATGAGGAATTTGATTTCTTCTCAATCGCTCGAATAAAGTTTACAAAGCATTTCCAAGGGTCAGGGTTTAGAAAGTTTTTGGTTGCTTCTACGCTGCTGGTACCCAACCAAAATTACATCCACCACTGACACATGAAAACATCATGAAAGTAACCGCATTAGGGCCGGGTTTCCTTAACCATATCAAACGGTAATTTTATTAATTCATGTGTCTTGAGAAATCTACAGAATGAAAAGGCAATAGGCAAGACCGAAATTTTGTTTTTTCGAATTAATTTGTTCTGTGGAAATTAATGTTTTTTTATTTCATTATTTTTATTGTCTTTGTGAAATCATTTTGGCAGAAGAATCAATAAAGTTTGATTGCTTCATTTAATATCTTTTTTGTTGCTTTTTCCTCTTAATAATCTTTTTGCAAATAAAAGATTTGTGAATGTTTCTTTTCTTCGGTTACGCTCGAGGCATTCGTCGTCGTGTTTTCTTGTTGTGAATTGTATTTAATTGTGGTTTTTGTTTGTTTATTTTCAATCTGGATGAACGGATGAACAATTTAACAAGAAAATGTATTTACATTATTTTTAGTGTTTCTGTGGAAACATGAGATTTCAAGATTTGTATTAACATTTGGAAGAGTATGTTCAAGATAAATTTTTAAATTGTTTGATCATGTTTGAATGCATTACAGAATTGAGTGTCATTAAATATGTACGAATACTGTACTGAAAGACTGGAAAACTAAAGCCCAAAAATGAATTCCCGTCAAGTACGTTATCGCAGTACTTTTTCCCTCATAACGTTAACGTTTACCCGGAAAAATCCTACTTTTTATGAGAATTTACTCATTTTCGTCACTCAAAGTTATGAGAATTAAGGAAATTGAAATTTGGAAATTGTTTCGATATTTTTAACAGAACAGCCCTGGAGTACGCCACAACGTTCTTTAAAAAAAATTATAAAACACCAAACGCTGAGAATCATGGAGAACGAAGCATTAAAATTCTTCATTCAAATATTTCTATATAAGTTTTTTTTGGGAAATCAGACAATTTGTCAGCAGCTGAGAAAACCGAGGCAGGATGCCCTGCTTCGAAGGAAACTTCACACCATCTCCATCCACGGACCCCGCATTTCTCGAGGAAATCGAGGAATCAGTGCAACGATCCATCCAGACTAGCAACGAAGAAGTCATCTTTACTTCCACAAATCCTGCCGATGATCCCACTGAAAACAACGAAAAGTTTTGTACAACAGAAGAAGTCAGCGAAGTCCTCAAGAACCTGAAGCCAAAAAAACCAACAGCACCTGATGGGGTCTCCAACTTCATGCTGAAGAAGCTCTCCCAAGTGTTCATCTTGTACATCACCATCATTTTCAACAATTGCCTCAACAACAGCTATTTTCCTCAAAAATGGAAAACTGCGAAAGTAGTGGCAACCCCGAAGAAAGGCACAAGGAACCTTGTCACCAATTTCAGGCCAATCTCCCTTCTCAACAACATCAGCAAAATCTTGGAAGAGATTATATTGAGAAGGCTTAAGATGTGCAGCTCCGACAACAACCTCATCCCAGACTTCCAATTTGGATTTCGGGAAAAACACTCCACTCTGCATCCACTGACAAAACTCCAACACGACATAGCCGCGGCACTCAACAGCCATCGTGTATCAGTTGCGTGTCTATTAGATGTGGAAAAGGCATTTGACAGCGTCTGGATTGAAGCACTCAATCATAAATTATACCTTTTAGGATTGCCACCAAATCTAATAAAAATTATATTTTCTTTTCTCTCTTCCAGGAACTTCTTCGTTCAATTGGAGAACTTCAAGTCATCGACAAGGACAATAAAAGCTGGAGTAGCTCAAGGATCAAAACTTGGACCATTTCTTTTCAGCCTGATGACCAGCGACCAGCCAACAAGCAGTGAATGTGAGAGTCTTCTGTATGCAGATGACTCAATCACATACTGCTCTTCACCATCGCCTATCATCGCAGCCAGAAAGGTGGAATCCCATATACAAAGGCTTCATGACTATTACAAGAAATGGGGAATACACATCAACACAGAGAAATCAGAGCTGATTTGCTTCCGAAGGCCCATCAATAACAGAGGTGGAGTTAGAAGAGCTGGAATATGCCGAAGCATCTCAATAACTCTACCCGATGGATCAACGTTGGCAGCGAAGAGAAATACAAAATACCTTGGAGTCCACTTCAATGAGATGTTGAAATTCAACCCCCACTCGAGAGCTGTGCTAAAGAAGGCCAACCACGCCCTACACCGACTGAACCCACTTCTAAGAAGGAGAACAGGACTCAACAAATCAACGAAGCTACTTATATATAAGCAGCTAATTCGGCCCGTCATCACCTACAGCTTCCCAGTGTGGTACACGATTTCAAAGACAGCAATGAAGGAACTCCAAGTGTTCGAACGAAAAGTCCTGCGGAGCTGCACAGGACTTTATTTCAACCATCAGAGAAGGAGGCACTTCAGCAACAAAAGAGTCTACGAAGAAGCAAAAATTACACCACTGGACAAATACTTAATCCAGTCAGCTAAAAGGATAGCAGGATCACTGAGCAATCACCCAAACAATCTCATCAACGGAATAACCGCACAACAAAGACACCCTGAACCGAGATACCTATGCGCGCTGGACGTACTAAGGGAGGAGCTCGAACAAATCAACGACGAAGGAGATCTTCAATTTTACGCTGACATGGGGTCAGCATTTAACCGCGGCTAAGA
This sequence comes from Sphaerophoria rueppellii, assembly GCA_920937365.1. Taxonomy (NCBI): domain Eukaryota; kingdom Metazoa; phylum Arthropoda; class Insecta; order Diptera; family Syrphidae; genus Sphaerophoria; species Sphaerophoria rueppellii. The sequence goes on along the minus strand of CAKKXW010000004.1, from coordinate 10,058,441 downwards.
GCCTCACCAATGGACAACCAGGACTGAACATCCCGAGATTTTTATTTCATGTATTTTTTATCTTTTATTCATTGATATTTTTGTAAACCTTAAATTTAGAAAACAAACATTGTATATAGTTAGGCCCCTTCAGTGCCAACAAATTAAAAAATCAAATATTACCTTAAGTAATTATTCAATAAAATGTAAATATGTATTAGTTCAAATAAAGATAAAATGTAAAAAAAAAATCAGTCAATTTGAGTTTGTTTTGATTACGCAAGAGCTATGGCCTAAAATTGCTATTAATAATTGTCCATAGTGAGACTGTGTCTTCTGTCTATGTGGGCATGCTTTTTTTTTTGTCCTCTACACTTTATCCTCCCCACACCGGAACCACAGCCATACAAACCTACTTTTTCACTCATTCATCGCCAATTTATAAAAACAGTTGATTGAAAAAAAAAAAAAAAAACATTAAATAGGAAACATTTCAACCAAGATGATGATAATCACTTACCATTTTCTTAATGCTTGCTATTTATTTATTTTTATTTTATTTACTGCTTCGTTGAGTGAAATTTCTTAAGTGAAATGTTTTCTGAACAAAACCGGTCCTAATTAAGAGACAGTAAAATCATCTACATTCCTAGTTGTTTTCTAGTCCCAAAACCCAAAAGTAAAAGAAGAAACAAACAAACAGCGAAACATTGAAAATGTCTCCCTAAATAAGTGGTCCACCGCCAAGAGATTAAGCTTAATGGACATCAAGCAAAGCAAAACAAAAAAAATTCGGAAAACTTCAATAGCCCGAGTGATAATTGCAAAAATAGTTTGGTTTCCATTTTATTTTGCTGATATCAGCCATCTTCATTGACAATGAAAAATGATGCTCCTACTTTCTCACATAAGATTAAGGTCGTTAGAAGTTTCATTTTTTTCCACTAGGTTCGTTTTGGTCTAAGGGAAAATCAACCCAGACCAGTGAATGCAAAGAGAAATATTTCACTTAAAATTGGATTTAGGACAAACGGAATCGATAAGCGTAGCCGACGACGCATGACGAAAATACTGTCGACCGAATGAGTAGGTATGTATCTCCTTGACAAGGCTGCCACCGGATTTGGGTTTTAGTTAAATTAGAAATCTACATTGACATTTTTTGATTTCAAATTTTTCTCACATTTTATTTTCTACAATCATTCTTCCTTGCCCAAGGAAAAAAACCAAAATACCTAAAGACTACTTTTTTTCCCTGCTTGAGGGGGTCCGGTGGTGATTGGTCTGATCCTTAGAGGACAACATAAATTAAACATCGATTTTCGTCCGTCATAAATGTTTTTTCTTCTTTCTTCAAAAAAAAGAACAAAGAAAAAGGACTATCGCCAGAAGCAACCATATTCCGAAGCGTTTTCCAAATAATTATACAAGGAGCAAAAGTTTAACACTTTTTTTTTGCTCGACAGATACAAACAAAAAATATCTCTTTCTGCCTAATTAATCTCAGGGGTAAAGTTTTTGCCTTGAAGGAAATTGTTTAGGACTTTCAAAAGGGGCAAGGATGAGAGCTTCGATTTACTAGTGAATTTGTCATAATGTTCTTTTTTCTTAGACAAGAGACACGAAGTCCGAATTGACGTTTAATATTCACAGATTGTATTCGACATTTCGCATGACTTATAGCTGATGAACTTTTTACGAGCAAATGTTAAACAAGTTTTTTATGGAAACGAATATATCACCCAACTTGCAAGCTCGTGTGATTGAGTGCGAAGTAAATATCGCAAGAAGAAACTTTTGTTATGAGAAATTTATTTTTCATATAATGATTAGAGATGCTTGAAAAAAAGTATATCGTCTTCGACATCTAAGACATGGAGAAACAACCGTGTCTTGACATTCAAGCAGGACTAAGAGGTTGTTTTATAGCTACATGAGCGAAGACAGAATGAATCAAAAGAATAAACGTACGAAGTTATGATTCGCACGTACCTGGTCTTTCAGTTAACGTTGATACATTAACAATTTTATCTTCTATCTAGATGGTTTACTAAAACTCTTAATATTTCTCGACCTCTTAAATCAGATGCAAAAAAGACCCCTTTTATATCGTTCATATTAAATATTTCTTGTTGAAAGTTGTATATAAAACTAAAAGTAGGTTTATAGGTAAAGGAGAACTGTGACCCAAGCCATAAGTTCTGTAATTGCATTAAAGTTACGGAAAACAAAACCATCAACGAAATTTTGATTATGCAAGTTTATTTTCCAGCCCATCGAGAACAAATTTTTGTGACCTCGAGTTAGGAAAATTTAAGTACGATATCAAAAATTTTTAGTACATTTCTGGAACAATTTATTTCAGGAACTTTATTTTATTTCACAAACAAGTAATTTTCATTGTTCTGATTTTAATGACAAACGTAAATGTAAAGTAGACTATGACATCATACCAGTGATTGCAAGTAAATTTTTCCAAAAACATGGTCATAACATCAAAAAACGTTCTTCAGAAAACCTTGACAGGAAAGTAAGAGGCAGTAATAGATACCTATTTGGAAGATTCTCGTACAGAATAGTATGCCCGAGCTTCAAAAAACATCGCCTACAAGACCTTATGTCCAGTACTTTGTAAACTTTTGAAGCCGTTTGCTAACAACCCAAAAGGTCCTTATCAGGGTCACAAAATATTCAATCAACGGGAGATCTTTGACAAGACCAAGGAGGAGAATTAAGGAGATCGACCTTTGCAAGGTTTGCATCCCAGAGTGAGGCAGCACCCTTTTTGAAAACCATACATTTAAGGAGACACCAATTGCTGAGAATCATGAAGATCCAACCATTATTTTTCTTCGTTCAAATGACAAGCAATTACTTTTTTGTGAAAACAGTTGCAGATTGTTCACGCAAGAGGTAGAGCACTCTTTGCATGGTTTTTTTTTATAAATAAAATATATACAAAAGTAAGAGTTAAAAATTTGGCCGAATTTTATTTGCGTGCTTTCCTGATGGACCGTTTTAAAACTCAATTTCTTGAGTGGTTTTAATAACCATGTGTTTGTTTCCAAGGCAAGTTCTATGTATTGACCGTGACTACGTAAATATGTATATTAAAACTTTTAGATAACACTTTCCTTATCATAAAAATTTAATTTAAAAGTGTTGAGACTATATAACGTCATTAATATTAATTTTATATAATTTTTGCAAACAAAAATTAAATTGCCTTAATTGTTATAAAGGTTTTTTGTTTCGTCATTTTGTTTCAAAAGCAATTAAAAACAAATAAAATTATTGTTCTTTTCAACAGCATTGAGGAAAACACAAACAATTCAGAAATAATTAACCTCACATATTTTAATTAAAAACATTATTAACACATTATGCCGAACCAAATGCACCCGTGTTCTTTTTTGAACCGAAATTTCTAGTAAATGTTGTGACGGTCATAAACTCAGAAAAAAAATATCTAAAATGTACTATTTATTGAGCAAAAAATCGTCATAAAAATAAAAACCCCATGAATTCCGCATAAGGCCGTAAAAATGCAATTTTGTTGCATCAATGACACAAAGCTACATTGTCATATCTCCGAAATGGAATTCTGTTAAATATTAAATTAAAACAAAAAATTCAAACAAATCGAAAAAAATAGATTCAACAGCATTATTATCCTGCAAAATCCTTTCATATATTTTAATTTGCATTCCACCATCCTTTCTAGATCTCGTTAATACGCTTCTTCCTATGCAAACAAACGAATTTAGACCAAATGAAATATTCTTGAATCAATAAATTTAGAAAATTTTCCAACGCGTCTATCACACTCTGTCATCCCCTCCCACCCCACTCTTTGTTATCATCTAAAAAATAGGAAATCACAATGATACTTTGTTGGATGTTCAACAAACCTTGGGGTCGATTAAAAATGGATCAAACAATGTTGATACTTTATTTAGAAAATGAAAACGTTATTCCGCAGGATGTCGATGTCGATGTCGAGCCGTTCCTATAGTCGTTTGCAATGAAGCCTGTCGCAGCTCTTGCTCCATTGAAAAAAAAGCTACATAGATTATTATAAAAGGGTATCATGTGCGTTTGAAACACAAGAAGCATAACAGAAAAGGACTTTGTCGATGAACAACGACGTAGAAGATGGAACAGAGGCAGGCATGTTGTTGCTGTTGATGTTGGGTATAGATGGCGCAATGTGAGGAACACGCGAATCAGTAGCTTTATGTTTATGGAAATCAAAATCCTTCCATTCAAAAGGAAGTGGTTGATCGATTATTTATTGTAATATCCTGCCAAGAGTTTGAAGGTTATTTGAAATTAATGCGCGAGAGTAAAAGCAATAATGACCAATCATTGACGAAAAAAAAGGATGATTTGCTCGTTTCGTTAAGAAATTGGAAAATTAAATTTTCATAACGGTTTTATTTTTTTCAAGGGGAAAGGAAACGACCTTGAATCTGACAAGGTTTCATTAAAAATTCCACGGGAAGGATAAGTTGAACAGTGATATTGAGTATGCAATGAATTTGAGATTTAGAATACTTGATAAAAAGAGAGTTTTCAAAGGCACTGTTCTTCTATTATCCGTGTTACATTCTTGAACAAATTTCACACTTAGATGGACAGACGGACTGGAATACTCTGAGAGGCTTTGATACAAATTGTTGCAAAACAGAAATGCTTTGTTTATTGTTTCAATCACATGAAAATTGTTCATCGTCAAAGAGAAACCTCATTACGGCATCTCCAACTTTAAGTATCCAAACAAAAATATTGTCTTTAAATTAATTTTGCTCTTTCATTCACGAATGAGTTTTCTCTAGCAGAAAGAACTTATATTATGGGAATGCGACAGCTGACGGCCCTGATGGATTAATAGCCTCAAGTGCGTATACAGTTTTGACGTTTCCACCCACCTTCGGTGGAAGCCACATCAAACACAAAACCGAATGTTCGTGAAAACTTGAAATTTATGAACACGGGATAGTTTTTATTTACCAAATGTCATGTGGGTCAATCCTTTTACTCCCCTCAACAGAACCCAGAATACACTCGTTTGTAAAAGATGTTAGAGCTCTTATTGTCATGCATCGCGGTGAAATATTTCAGGGGTTGGGCGGGTTCGGTGTCAATAAGTGATATAGAACGCCAAAAGGTTAATAAATCATTTTGAGAACAGACCGTCGTCACAAACAAATAGTGCGCTGATGCAAAAGATAATATTGATGATGATGGGTCAATTAGATTGAAATTTGTTCGAACAATAATGTGAATGATTTCTGTGACGAGCTGAGGAAGGGGGTAATCGGAAAACGTTTGCCAACATTAGATTTTGACTTCAGAAACCATTCCTTAATTTCTTTGTTGCACTTTATAGGCAGGTGGCATTGCGTACTTCTTACATAAGTTCTCAGTGAATGTTATTTGCTAGACCCTAAGGACTTCAAGTATTATTTCAACCAAATTGTCAGGTTCAATTCCTGTCTTCCATTTCTTATGAGCTTCTGTTCAATGGGCAGAAGGATAATTAACACAGGACCATCATCGTATTCCCTTAAATATGTACAACATGCTATTACATAATTAGTTCCTATGCTTCCCAACCATCAAACCAATAGATCCCAACCCAGTCGAGTGTTCAATTAAAAGCATTGCAGAATTTCTTGTAAACAACCTCGGACAGTCTGCTATCTCTACCAAAAACTTTCCAATCTATTATTATCGGAGCATGTAATTATCTCTTCGATATGAGAAAAAAACAATTTCGACATGAAAGTGTTGTGAGCTCGAAGAAGAGTCGAAAATCCGTAAAGGAAGATCTCCATTCAACAAATTCACTGACCTTTTTTATGCTTCTCTGATACTCCCGAGTTGAATATAAGGAGCACACTATAAGAACTAGATAATTAGCTGTCTTTCAGTTCTAATTACAGCACTTTCAGGATTATCCTGCCAAGGATATGAAAGAACAACAAACAGAAGCAAAAAATATGTACCTTTTACAAGGACCGACCCGGACGATGGGACCAGGGTCCGGACCTCAATCCAACACGTTGTGCTGTTGTGCATAAATTTATACAAAAGAATACAACAAAAATTAATCACTCACGAAGTCAGAGCGAGGATCCTAAAGTCGACGGTACCTACTTTTGTGCATAAAATGTTGACTGGCTGACACGAAAGTATAAAAAAAAATCACGACCATTATAAGCAGGATACAGATAGTCGGGGATTTCGTTTTTATGTTTTCATTACACGCCGTGATGGTATTGTGTGGAAAATCACTCAAAGGTATTTTCAACCCATCATCGCTCCTCATCCTTACACCTTGACAAATTTCTTATGCATGTACATAAAAATGTACTTATTCCGAGGCAACAGAGGAGCATAAACAGCCTCAGGATATACATTTTTTTTTTGTTCTGAATTTACTTTAAGAGATTTTTTACGTTTTAAATTTCAATTTTATTCTAGAGGTTGTGTTTTGGATCAACAAAAAATTAAATAAAAGTAAGATTCTTTGGTTTCGGTTCAACGACAACGCTTGCTAGCGGCCAACAACAGGATCTATCGACATTTATACGTCCTTATCATATAGGTATGACTGTATAGCATCAAAAACAAAAAATTATTGTTTTCTAAGTTGACTTGTGAAAGTATGTAAGCCTGTAGATAGAATGAGTCGAGAATGCATCAACAGGATAGCACACAGGGTCCTCAGAGAAAGTCTCTTAAGCAATTACATTTCATATTCTGTTGCATATAGAATTCGTTCAGGGGTTAGTTGGCTCCACAATGTACATACATAAAATATCGGTCGGTTGGCCTGTGTGTCTGTTGCCAAAGGACTGACAGGTATTTTGTCAACCTCGATGCAACCTGTTACTCAAAAGCAAAGTCTTCCATGTCACCAAGCATTTTCTTGGCTCGAAATGCTATGCCATTCAAAGGAGAGACACAGGTTAACCTCTCCTCTCTCGAAAAAAAATCCTGCTGAGGTGATTCAGATACCCGAGATACTTTAGAAATTGCATGGGCGCACTCAAGTTAACCATGAAGCGTTTTTATCGCATACCTCTTGTCTCATACTTTGAGGGTTTTGGGTTATCTGGGGAGGCTGGGTGTTTATAAGTATGTCGAATGTGTTGGCACTGAAAATTCTTTCGACGACGACGTTCGGTGAAAGTTAATTTAACGGAGGATAAATATTGTGCAAGCAGACATTAGGGGAAAATGCAGAATGCACCTTGGCAAAAAGTCTGTTTTTCATTTGTTTTTGGCAAATACCCAAGTTGAGAGTTAGAAATGTTTGTAAATTTCAAAATTTCAAGAGGTGGAAAGAGGATTCTCATTTCAGCTTCTAATTTATGTGGTTTGAAGATTTGATAGCTTATGGTTTTTGGTTTTAGATTTTACAAAGTAGTTACCTACATTTGCCTGAGGGGATTTCAAGAATAGGGTGTTTTTTTGTAAGTCAATATTTTAGCATCGCAAAATTGTTGAGTGTTGAATCTTGGTCCATAAAGCAGAAACTAGACTCTGACTTATGAAAAAAATATAGGATGGAAAGCACTCGCATCTATCTTGTTTAATATTAAAATGAAATCAGTCCTTTTTTAAGTTTCCTAGAAGTACAATCTTCTATTTGAAGGACTCTTGCAATTTTAAACACTTGCCTTAGGTAATATAACTTTGTTGCAGACTTTCCTCGTGATTTCACAAGATTGACAATGTGACCCTTCAAACTCAAGCAAATAGCGCTCATGGACTTAAGTGAAGCCTTTTGAAAAGTCCATTGAAAAGAGGTTCTTCTTTTCATAACTTTGTATTCAATTCAGAACTTGAATTTCGAAATAGTAAACAAAGTTTCATTAAGTTTTTCGTTTGACAAGAAGGAAACCGATATATGAATGTATCTATGTGCCAAATTTAAAGCGAAAATCGCATATGTGTCAACTCCGTTTCCCATTAGGGAGTATGCGGTAATGCGATTTTCATTTCGTATGAAATGATACTCGGTAGTTCTTTGGAGTACGTTTGCCGAGTGAATTGTACTGTTTCGACATTTCCCTGGCCTTTGTTGCATAGAAATGGACCATTCGAACTGCAATTGGACAGCGTTAAACATGGCTCTACACTGGTGCACGTTTTTACTCGCGGTATAGAGTAAGCAAGCGCGGCACCCATCGTGCCGGCAGCTTTTTCATGCTTAAAACTTCATGCACTCTCGCGTACTTTCAATCGGCGGTCTGTCAATACGATATCGTTTATTTTCGTTTGTTAATTTTCTATGGCTTTGGGCTGCTTTGAGATAAAAATTTTTCGGGTGATTTTTGGGTCTGTCTGCATTAATGGATAATGGAGACGAAGATTCAACCAAGAACTGTACGAGCTGTACAGCGACACTGACCTAGCCAGAAAAGATAAGGTCCAACGACTTAGATGGTTGGGTCAATGTTGAGCGAATTGAAAATAATGCTCCGGATCGTAGAGTCTTCGAATCCAATCCGGAAGGACGTCGCAGAAGAGGAAGACAGCGACTCCGGTGGAGCACACAGGTGGTAGAGGACCTGAACCAACTTGGCGTGCGAAACTGGAGACAGTTAGCCAGGGACCGAGCTGGCTGGAGAAGTTTGTTGAGTGAGGCCCTGGTACGACCTAGACTGTAGCGCTACCATAAGTAAGTAAGTAAGTAAGTAATCCTCTGTGGCAACCGTTTTCGAGGCACTATGACGTGGCTCATCCAAGAACGACGCAACGTGCGATTGGGTTAAAACTCGTTAATTTGTAATTTTTGACAGTCGCCACCGAAGGGAAAGCGTCATCACACATAGCATCCTAAACAAACAAGGATGGAACCACCGACCGAAATTGGTCTTTCTCCATTTTGCATTCACGGCAACACTGAACTAAACAACTCTCGCATCACGAAACTATATTCTACCGAACCCAAACCCAATCACAAACTTAACCAAACGAAATCATTGCGTAATTCATTCCGAACGCTTGCGAGCACTCTTTGCTGCTCAGTTACTGTTGGACGTAAATGTTTGTTTGTGTACACAGCCGTAACCAGCCGTTCGTTTTTCGAGCGCATATTTACACATATTCAGTGTATAATACGAATTCCGCCTACTATAGCGCTTTCTACCTCATTCTAGGGCCGAGAAGGGTGGGTGGCAGTGATATGTACGACGACGATGGCGTCAGTACAAAAGGTGGAAAAGGCTATAGAACAGAAGTATGTAGGAGCTTATGTTTACTCTTCTTTTTTTTCATCATTCGCTTTAGCATTACTCTCGTCGCGCACCCACAACACGGCATACACCGAGAGCACACAGCAGCGAATATGGTGAACCAGAAGGATGGCAAAGAATTATTTTGTTTATCTAGTTGATGACGAAGTTCAGAATATGGGAGACACACCGAAAAAAAAATGTTAAGGGTTGAGAATGTGTTTTTTTGTCGTTTTTGTTTTCGTCTTTTTTTCTAAAATTTTTTGCTGGGTTTAATCAAATTCCATGCTCGCGTGAAAATTGCACTAAGTGCCCTTGTGCTTGAGTAATACAAACATATACTATACAAAAAAATAGCAACGCAATGGTATATGTATTTATAAGGCCCGCAGCAGTGTTGGCATCCAACAACCCCCAAATAAAAAAGTCAACAATTAATCTTTTTTTTGTATTGTTTTTGTTTGCTCATGTAATTAATTAAGCGTAACACTCGCTGCAAGGGGGAAATGTAACAGTGTTGACTTTTTTTATACTCGAAATCGCGATGTAATCTGTTATACTTTTTTTTGTAAACGCAATTCAAATTCAATATTCATATCGTGACTTGATTACAGGTAATAAATTTGCTTTGCTCTTTAGAACAGCCAAATGCCAGGCAAAGTGGTCAGTTTTAGATTAAACGTTGACGAAGCTGTTGAACGATTTTGATTTCAAATAGCCATTTTTACAAACTGATATTTTTTAAGTGTTGTTGATTTTACTTTTTATAAATGCAGTTATTTAATTGTAAAACTTCACAAGTTTTTTCTAGATCGATTTTCAGGCCAATCCGGCAACATATAGAACGAAATATCCCCCTGGCGACCAAGATTCAGAGCTTATGTCTCTATTGAGCCATTAACTGTCAAATTTCATAAGCGGATGGCGAAGATTTTTACGGATTAAATTTTAAAAAAATGTTCTTTAGCTTTGGTTTAATTTGCAGTGGTTATGAAAGTCTTTTTAACCCTGAAACAATCTTGAAAATTGTTAATGATTACTAGCTTATTACATGTTGGGCCTCTTAACTGTCAAATGCCCGCAGACATTATTCACATAGAAAAACTTCTCATTGAAAATATTCTCCAGTGACCACATAATCATTTCACAGGAAAAAACGTGTTTGTATCCTCTGCGTAGTAAAAAAAGGCACTTTGCGATACAATGTCCTCAATGAAACAACCTATGACAACATTTTCTTCGTCTAGTAATGAAAGCCCTTACCCTCCCCAAGCGGACAGGTATGATCCCATCACCATCATGAGCTCACATCATGTAACGTTGAAGGTTGAAAGTACTAGAAGTAGACAATTCCCACAACCTGCGACGCCGACTTCAAACATTATAAGGACGATAAAGGTAGTTTCGCATGTGAAACATGTACGTTAGAGGTTTCCTATTAATTTTCCTTGAGTTACCTCAATCAAAGAAGAGAGGAGGAAAAGAAGAACACACTCTTGTTTTCTGCGGATCAGATGTCAGAGGTCAAATACACTTCTAACACTTCGCTCCTTGCCGTCGCGTCGCTCGTTTCAGGTTTCCTTGTCGAAATAAACATTTCACTAACGCAAGTTCTTCCTGGCACGTCTAGGACGCCCTAATCCATTGTGATGATGTGTTTTCCAACGTTGTTTTATTTTAAAATTATCGTTTCCTGTAAGTACATGAACTTTTACATATAAGTGGATTATGTCAGATTACGATGGTCTTTTAGTGGCGGTGTTGGTGACTATTGTGGTGAAGCTGTCGGGTGGAGGATGATGGCAAGAAATAATAAAAATAATGTGACATTTTTATTTTCAAATGATTGCATCATGGTTGTTGGGAAACGTCAAAGTTTAATATCAAAACTTGACCGGCAGCCTTAAAATTGAATTAGTAATTAAAAAATGGTTTCGTATTTCAGGAAGCCTTGAGTTTTAAGTTTTAAACTTGAGAAAGCTAAAATCAATGTCATAGTCTTTAGTATTCTTGAAACATGATCCGGATATCCTTGATTCGAGTTTGTAGGAAGTTAGCGAAATGAAAATCTTATTAATTAAAAGTGAACACAATAATGGAAAATCGCGTTACTTTTGTTCTAAAATTTTTTAATTTCGCAAGAAGTTTCACGAAGAAAACATCTCACTTTCTTGTTAACAAAAATATGATGATGTTGCATAAAAGTTGTTAAGAAAACTTCGGAACAAGAAATATATAACCTAACTGAATGAGAAGGGAGTTTGAGGAAGCTTACTAATTTAAACCTCTTTTTGTTGCTTTTGAATCTTCTTCATATTTTTTTCTTCTGGTTGATAAAATTTAGGTCAGCCACAAACTCAAAATTCTCATTTTCATTTAGCTTTTTAGCAATTTTTATTCTCTGGTGGCTGGGACTTATGTCCTGATTAGCAGAAGCATGATGCTTGCCAAGGATAAATATTAATTTTTTGGATATTGTTTTTGCCGGAATGATTAATATTAAGTAAATTAAGTTGGAAAGGAAGCATTTAAGGTAGTTTCCTTGAATATCGAATTGTTTGCAGTTTTAATCTTAAGTACAAATTATATTTCGATGGAGAGAAGAAAGTGTTTAAGTACTAGTTTCTTCAATCTTCTTTTTTGAGCGAGAGGACTTGATTGACGTCCTCCATTCAGAGGGATCCGTTACAAAGTCTAGACCGAAGGAAAGTCTTATATAAACGAAAAAAGAGGGTTTGGTTCATGCAACATAGCAGAAACATTGGATTTCGAAGGAGGTTCTACTATGGTTTTGAGACGAAGCAGCCATTAAACTCATATGGATCAAAAGAGGTAGTCCCAAAACTCATATATAATGCTTTTCATACATTTTTGAAACAATAAGTAACGTAACATAATGACGTAACGTAATGTATCGTAATGTTAAGCGACGTAACGAAAGGTCATAAAAGTAAATTCTTGCAAAAAGTGTGTCGATACGTTGAACAAAATCTGAAAATTGAGTGTGAAAGTCATGTGATGCCACAAACATAGTTAAAACACTTAACAAAAAGGAGCTCCACATTTTTAACAGTTTCTATTTAAATTAATTCCAAGAAGCAAACCTTAAACCTTAAGTCTAAAAGAGGTTGTGCTTGTTAAGTCTGAAACAATTTTTGTCTGAAACACCTTGTCGACTGACACTAAAATTCACATACACGGCACCTCACTCAAGGTTAATCTCATTCCAAAATACTCAGTGACTCAGTGTTCTTTGTCTCTGTTATATGATCTCAAGTATTATCTCCTTGAAAAACACGCCAAACAGTACAGCTAAGTGTCCCTCACCTGGGGAATTTCGCACTCTTCATAATAACTTTTAAAACATCAAAATACGCAGCGCCATAAAACACAACCACCCGACCAATTCCACCATTGAATTATATTCAAACAAAGTTTCACACCAAAAACACCTAAACAAGACCATCCTTCGTCCTTGAGTGGTGTTATGTAGAAACAAAGAGGAAACAACAATGGGTCCCAAGGTAAGTGCATTACAAACGAACAAGGTCTTGAGAAAGAACCACATACTGGACGTCATCACAACGGCTGATGCTTTGGGTTTTCTGGTAATCATTTGTTGAAGTGGTCTTAATCTGAAATTGAAAACGAAAAAAAAGTAAAGTTTAACTGCACGAATGTTGAGTGCAATCTCAAGCTATCATCATTTATGAAAGCCTCTTCAAGTTCTTGACTTAAAAATCAAAACCTCCTAAACTCGACTCTTCTTACGCTAAAACAATATTTTATCATCTCAAGTCTTTTATCATTGACATTGAACTTTCTTGCTCGTTGAAAAATCCGCCGTCATCATCGTCGCAAGCTAAATCAAACTCAAAACAAAGCGACTAAAAATTTTATTTATAGAATAATCGCTTACCATATAAAATCCTTGCAATGCGAACAGAAGGTCGGCTGCTTAAAGAATCTCGGTATAAAGCAATGATCCTTAACATTGAAAACATTCTTCTTTTTGAGGGCGCCCTTTCGTAGACGATTTTTCATCGTATTTTCCGCCCCACCACTGGCGCCATCCTCCTTCATTCTTTCAATATTGTTATCATTCTCAATTGTTGACGCCGACATTTTTTTAAAATTTTGTTTTTACTTTTTTTTCAAAATAAATTGAGATGGATGAAAGGATATCTTTTTTCAAATTTTTTTTTCTTAACACACAATGAAGGATGAATGAATTCAGTGAACTCAACAATCTCTTTTCTTTTTTTGTTACACTTTTGAGCCTTTTTAATTTAAATTTAGCTTTCTTAAAACATTTAGAAAGACGTGCACAAAGGGAATTCCTTCTTTTGCAAGACACACACACAAAAAACACTCAAGCTAACAGACACGAATAACTTTTGTATCTAGATACTTTTTTGTATTATTTTTATTTTGCTATGTTATTCTTTTGTGAACTTTTTTTTTGTTAAAGAAAAAATCGTTAAAATCCAGGTGCAGGAATGAAGAAGCAATCACAATTATTACAAACGAACAATGACCAATGCGACAGGTTGTTGTGTTTGTGTGTCGATTAAGGACGAACGAGAGCGAGAGCGAGACACACAGGAGATGATAAGTTTTGAGTTTGAATTTAAGTTTTACAACACTTTTTTTCGAATGCACACATCGACGTCGTTTCTCGAATCGGATATAAACGATTTTATCGAACGGAATGAGTCGTCGTCGTCGTCGATAAATATTTATTGACAAAAAAAAGCTGATGTTATTTTTCTAAGCTTTCTCTCTTCGGGCTAGTTCTTTTGTCATAAGCTGATAAAATTACCAAAAAAAAAATGCGCTTCCTTTGAGGATGAAGTTAGAAAAAACGTCACAAACAAAATGCAACAGATACACTTTCAAACTTTCTCCTTGCTTTTGTTGAAAAACACTTTTTTTTTATTGCTCCTGGTATGACTTTTTCTTTTCTATTTAATTCACAAAATTATTGTATTGCGTAAATTTTCACCGCGTCGTCGACCGACACGCTCAACAAACCGAAACGGAGTGAAAAACCTTTTTTACGGACCCTGCTGTACTGCCTAACGATGGCTTTCAGGCTTGAAATACGCTCTCCTCTCGCTAGGGGTAGGTTTTGTTCTTTTTTTTTTTTAAGCTCAAATCTCACAGTTATAGAGAGTATACACAAGGCGGGAAAATTTGCAAACACTAAACAATTCAGACGACCGATGAAAATTCTAACAGAATATACACACTGGAAAAGTCCGACACGAGACAGAGTGAGTTGTCTATGTCACCGTGACTCGCGTAAGAGTACACATAACAGAATATTTTGTCGGTCATGTGGGGCTTCTTTAGCTAGCTACTCAGTGGAGCTCTGCCTCTGCGAATGACCTCAAATGAGAGCAGAGTAAAATTTCATGAAATTGAGCGCGCCATCGCAGAATTGACAACTATCAACCCCCTTTGCATTGATTTGGGGGTAAGTGGAGAGCTTTTTAATTTTTACTATGAATTTCGTTTTTCTTTTGTTTTTATTCCGTTAAATGTCTCTTTGGGATGAGAGAACAAAATGGCATCGGGTGCTTAAAATTCCACCAACCCGTATCCAAACACACGACATAGGTTATGTAAAAACGCAATCCACTAAAAGCACAAAACAAACAAAAAACAGATGTTCTCATTCATTTTTCTATTTCAATTCTCACTTCTTTTTTTTCTTGTTGCAATTAATTTTCCGGTCGTAATAATTTTGTTTCTTCTATTTTCTTGTTTGTCTCCCTCGTTTGCTTAGAAGAAAAAAAAAACTATTTATGGTCCAATCTCGCAAACGCAGACACCAAGTCGCGACGCGACAGAATAAATAAAATATTTACGTAGGTTTGTTCCTTCAAGATTGATTTGATTTGTGAATTTTTGTTTTTCTCAATCTCAATAATATTAATGAGAAAGGAACACAAGACACAAGAAAAAAATGACCCAATCCATACGGTCCAAGTGTATCCACTCAATTCGCACAAGCGATGCTGATTTACTGCCAGCTTTAGCTTATGTCTGCAGCCTGCCTACATGCGGTGTGTGCTCTCGATAATAATTATGATATTTGTGTTGTTTCTTTTTGTGTAGTTTGTATTCAATTTCTGTTGTTTTTTTTTATCTATGTATAGCTTGTTCTGTGGGGAAAAAAAATAAATATGCAAAATAATTAAATTGAAATTCAAAACGATTTAAAAGAGTGGCGAGCAGGGATTGTGACAATAACGAGGTAGTTCTTGTTTGTTAGTACTGTTTTTAGTTTATTAAGGAGTGAAACAGCAGCACTGATGCATTTATAAAGGTTCAGTGTTGCCAATAGAGAGGAATCAATTCAATTTTTGTTTACTTGGTCACTGTGGTGTATGTGGAACATTTTTTTGTAATATGTTTAAAAAATTATAATTATGATGGTATTTTTTTATGTAAGAGTTGAGCACATTGTAAGCAAATAGTCCTGAATACAATTTTCTTCTATATACTAAAGGTTTTAAGTCAATTAAAGCACACCTTGTCTCATAAGCCGGCATATTTGAATAATTATAAAGTTTACGTAAAGCAAATTTTGTAAATATCTTCTGAACCTTTTCTATCCTAAAAATAGAGAGGGTGGAATTGCCATAATCCTTCAGACGATGTTTTTCTCTTTCATTATCGTAAAGAAAACAAGTTTTTTTTATGAAGATTTGAACAATCGGCATTGATATCGTGTCCGCTAAAAAAGTTATGGTGGTCAAAAGGTCACGGAATTAAGTTTTTCATAAATATTTCACACCCTTTTGCCTGGAGGTCAATAGAGGTCAAGGAAAAATAATTTAATAATTATTGTGTGTCTTGAAATTATCTAAAAAAAAAATTCTTTAAGCATATTTCTTTAAAATTAACAGTTCTTGAAATAAAGAGACTAAGTAGAACGCGCCCACATTTGCGCAATTGTTTTTATTCTTTAAGTGTTTTTATATCTTCAATTATGATACTTTGGCGTTTTGTGATAAGAAACAGAGAGTTTTCCATTAACCATATTATGTGTGAAATATAACTAGGTGGTGCGAATTCGAAAGTTCCAGTTTTCTTACTTTGAAGCATAAATCATGTGTAAAGTTACCGATGGTATCGAATATGCTGTCCTTAAGGGCCGTGGTTTGCGACTTAAGATAGGACCTCACAAGAAAAAGCGTGAAACGTGCAGATCACACGATCTTGATGGCCAATTCATGTCGCAGCGAGAAAAAAACGTCATATCATGGATTATGCCTACAGACATTACGCTCTCATAACGTTCGAAGTTGGTGAGGAAACGCCCAAGTGTTATAATAGGTATAAAAGTTTTGAAAACACTTAAAAACTTGAATAAAATTAATTGAGCAAGTGTTAACACATTCTAGTCCCTCTATTTTAGGAACGGCCAATTTTACAGAAATATACCAAAGCCATTTTTTTTTTACCAAAGCCATTTCTTTTAGATAATTTCAAGACAAATAATTTGTCCTTGACCTCTATTGACCTCCGGGCAATAGGCCACGAAATATTCACGAGAAACTGAATTTCGTGACCATTTGACCACCATTCCCTTTTAGCCGGATCGATATCAATGTCGATTTTTCACATCTTAATAACAGCACCGAAATAAAGTTGTATACAAACACTCATCCCAAAAGGAGTTTTTCCGCAGATTGAAGTTTTGAAGTCCTAAAATGACTGGACTATTTCTGTTATTTCAGGAAACGAAAACAAATCTCAAACTCAAACTCAAATACGATGTTTAAAAAAATTAATTATACCTCTTGCTATGGTGACCCGTTACCAATATTTCTTCGGATTTACACTGTTTTTTCCGGGTCTCTCAATGATGGCACTTATCTTTTCTTGACTGTCTTCATCAGAGTTAACAGATTTTAAGTCGTCTTAACCATTAGAATCCGTAGGTACTGTTTATAGCTATGCTACCGCCTAAAATTGAGATATGAGTTGAACTATGCTTACTCCTTTTTCGGTAATCGGAACTTCCTTTTAGGTCTCTTCGTGTTAGTTTTACCTTCGCAAGATTTTGCCTTACCCAGTGGCAAATTTCATCCTTGGTGAAAAATTTTGGTGAAAAAGCAGATTCATTCCCTACTTTTAAGAGGAAAAATAAAGAAATGATTTCGTAGGAATAAAGTAATGCCCTTTTTCCTCTGTACAATTTCTCTGTTCTATTAACGCTTTCGTTTCTTCGCATACCTAAACGTTGGGATTTCAGTAAGGAAAAGTCCTGCACAGCTTCACGAGTTCGCAATTGGCATTGAGCACTGTGTGTTGTATTCATGAAAAGAAGAATAAACGAACAAAAAAGAAACAAAAATATTGTCCAGCTACTAGCGCAGCTGATAGTTTTTTGTTTTCTTTTAAGGGTAGAAATGACCTGCAAGAATCCATGTACATTATGTACTTTCAACTTGTATTGCTTGAGGACGACGCGACGACGACCGGTAACGACGCAATGGTATTGGTTTTTTCCACTATTTTTGTCTGTGATCGTTAAAAAAATGTTTCGTTCTATGTTTAATCTTTAATCAGTGCAATCGAAATCTTAGCTAAAGACAGTTGATGTGAATTCTTCACATCAGTGTAAGTTATTTTTAAAGGTCAATAAATAATAATTAAACAGCACGGGAGAAAACATGAGTGTAAATAGGTATTTATTTTCGATATATATAGAAATGAAATTAAACTAAATATCTAAACATTTTTAAAGGTATTCTGGAATCTGGAGTGTGGAGCAACTTAAAAGGAGTCGTTTAGCGGCAAACAAATAGTAGAAGATCCAGATTAATATTTCAAACAATATTGTGTTCTTTTCAGAAATATTAATTAATAAATTTGTTTTGATATTTACATGTGGTGGTTTTTGATTTCACAGCTGCATTTTCATAATATTTTTCAGTCATGAAAAAAGTAGCGGAAAATTCAACTTTCAAAACAGGGATGAGTTCACCAATGAACTATCATTTAACATTTCATCGGAGTTAGAGAACAAATGAAAACACAGATTACTTTTATTCAATTATTTCACTGATGCATATTCACCAAGAAATTCACTTGGTGAACTCCAATGACAGCCCTGTGTAAATTTCACCAAATGATTCACCTTCAAATTCATGAGTGAAGCTTCCATTCCTTGGTGAATCGCATGGTGATTCCTTGGTGAAAATTGGGAAATTTGCCACTGGGTATATTCATCGAAAATAATGTTTGCAAATATGTGTATCCATTAGCTCACCTAAGATTTTTCTATAAAAATTTGAATATTACCACCAGTTGGGTTGCGTCCTTTAACGAATGAAAAATTAATTTAAGAAACTATTGAAGAATAATAATAATTTGCACTACACCATTAACACCTTAAAAAATGCATATTTTTAGGGACTTAAAGAATAATCAAAGAGACTTTTCACACAAATTAAAAATAAATAAAGCACAATGGATACTAAAAGTCCACTTTTAATACTCAAAATTAAATGTCAATACCAAAATGGCAACACTGAGTTCAGAATATATGAACAAAAAATCGTTTTTTTTTTTCTGTTTAAACAAAGAAAACCTTATCTATGTCGTGCCTTTTTAAATCACAATTTCTATTGTCTATCGTTAACTCAAAAACAATGCCGTCAATAATTGATTATTTACAAATCCAATGACGTCAATACAACAATTTGTCGTATGCATTTGAATATTTTCGAAAAAAAAACCATAAAACTCGATTGTATTTTGGATATTGATTTTTGACTTGATATTGATATGGAAACCAAGCAAAAAGGTGTAAATAAAAAAGAAAAATATTTAGTTAATGCTAACAACATTATTTTGTACTTGAAGTTTCCAATTAGGGTAGAGTTCCTAATTGAAAAAATGAACCAAATGTTGCCCTGTATGAGCTGATTAACTGCAAGGTGTCAATTGAACACTAACAAATATGCTAAGTTCGTTTGAATTTTGTCTTTATTTAAATAAGCTTGAAAGCAAACAAAATAGAGGGATTTTCTTTCGTGAGGTTTGTGTATCCACTGTCAATAGTTATTCTTTCAAAAGCACGTGTTTACTTTGTTGAGGCTTTAAGCTGCCTTTAGCCAAAGCAAAATTGAGACACTTTCTAAGCTCTTTTATTGATTGCTCAACGGATGGTTTATTTCGAAAGTGTTTTTAATTTAAATTTTAAATAATGTTGTCAATTTTTTAAATCAAAGATATCAGACAAACCAGGAAGACAGTCTTCTTATTACTTCATTTGATGAAATTCTTTTCGTTTTGTTCTGCAGTTACGTCACAACTACTATTACCTTAGGTCGGTAGTAACAATTAATCTTAACTCTTAGCTGCTTTCGAGAGCCGATTTGGAGACGGTATAGTTACTGATGAGTTACACTACACATATCAAATCTACCGTGAAGCGGGTGTGATGACAAAAAATAAGTTTCGTAGACTCTGGAGGACTGATACAACCTACAACAGAATCTCAGCCAATCCTTGCAGTACATTCATGGTAGAAGACAGCGCGATAAACAAAATTTGCTCTTCAAAATGGCGTAGACCAGAACATCCGAAGGCTCAGGTGAGGAACTGGAAGGAGGAAGCCAACAATCAGAATACATAGAAGAACTTCCTGAAGGAGGCACAAAACTAATCCGGGTTTTGTCGTGAGATTAAAGGCAGGGACCTTATCGGTCAGGTCTATACGATAATGATAACGATGAATGATGATGAACTGACCATAAATAATAGGAATTCTGTAAATAAATTCCTTTAAAAACAAAGATGGAGTTGTTTAACGTAATTTTTCTGCCAATTTTAAATTTCTTTTTCCATTAAATATTCGGTTTGTTACATCCTTAGAAGTTCAACATTACTGTGTAACATTGCACAATATTATTTGCTAAAGGTATAAGACCATACAATGATTTTAACATCGTGCAATAAGTACCAACCTTATCATTATCTATAGACCATCAATAAAAGGTATGCAGCGCAGGACTTGCTTTTAGAAACTGAAGTTTCCACCTTGTCACGATAAAATAATCTAACAACATTTATTTATTTATTTATGTTTTGTTTATTGCACATATTTAAGGCATTTATGATTCACGCATGAATCCACGCCAATCCTTAGAAATCCTTACAACAAAGTTATAAACTCCGGATTCAGGTACGAAAATCCAATAAACTCATTCTGTTCCATATTCATCATGAATAATTTATCAGTTGGAGTTAAACTGGTCTTCTCCTCAGTGAATTCCTTATCAAAGTTGGAAATATCCTTTCGATGTTTCTGTATTCATAAAGAAAATAAACAGAATACAAAAAACAAGCAAAACAATAGAGTCAACAAAAAAAGGTTTTCTTTTGCCCAAAGTCAATTCGTCACGACTTACAATCTTTGGTTTGAATGGTGGTTCCATTTCACGTGCATTGACTTTATCCCAATCAATGTCCTTGAAGAATGCATGTGTCCGGACTTCATAACGACCATTCGATCCAGATCCAAGACGATTTTCTGGTTTTTTTGACAAAAACTACAAGAACACACACAAAATTGTTGAAACATTTTGAAATGGGGTTTATATGTTGCAACTCACTGAACCACAAACATCCTTAGCATCCTGAGTGAAGTGCTTCGGGAATGCTACCTTATTCTCCTTGATTGCCTTGAAAATAAGCTCATCAGTATCACCCTCGAATGGTGACTGTCCAGCAAGCATTTCGTACAAAAGAACACCGTAGGACCACCAGTCAACAGCATTGGTATAAGGAAGATATTGTGTTATCTAGGATATGGTCAAAATACAAAAAAAAAAAGATTTCCAAACAATCATTTGAGTTGTACCTCTGGCGCAATATAGTTTGCTGTTCCACAAAAAGTGCTTGTGGTATTGTCATCCTTGACACCTTCCTTGCAAAGCCCAAAGTCGGCTATCTTGACGTGACCTTCACCGTCTAAGAGAATATTGTCCAATTTGAGATCCCGATAG
The DNA here is from genome assembly GCA_920937365.1 of Sphaerophoria rueppellii. Taxonomy (NCBI): domain Eukaryota; kingdom Metazoa; phylum Arthropoda; class Insecta; order Diptera; family Syrphidae; genus Sphaerophoria; species Sphaerophoria rueppellii. The sequence goes on along the minus strand of CAKKXW010000004.1, from coordinate 10,037,179 downwards.
AGAATTCCCTTTTCGTGTAAGAAGAAGAGTGCAACTGCTATTTCAGCTGCATAGAACCTAAGAAGGAGACGATCTATAAGTTCGAGTGGTTTCAAGGAAAGAACAAAGACGCTTACAAAGCAATATTTTCCTTAAAACGTCCAACTTGCTGGATCTGGAACATTAAATCTCCACCCTTGCAGTACTCCATGACAAAGAACAATCGGTCCATAGTCTGGAAGCATGAATGCAGCGAAACCAAAAATGGTGGCTTGCCAGACAATGCCAAGACACGTTTTTCAATCATTGGCAATTCCATGTCATCGGTTTGAATGATCACATCCTTGCGCAGAACCTTGCATGCGTATAGTTCGTCAGTTCCTCTACGTTCGGCCAATAGGATCTTAGCAAATGAACCTCGTCCGAGGACTTTAAGGAAATTGAAATCAGCAGCTCGAATCATATCGCGTTTGTTCATGTTGTGTGGCATGTCCTTGTGGTCCATGCGGCGTTTTTGTTCACGTTGCGATGGACGCTAGATGGAATTCAAATAAATTTATTTTAATGAGTTCTTTGCAAAGTAAACTGCTTTCATGTCGACATGCATGAACCACGAAAACAGCTTGTGAGCTGCAATCATTCATCATACCTACTTGACGCTAATTCAATTATACACTTACCCTAACTTGATCCCTAAGCATTGCAATGTCATTGTTGGGGTCACTGCATGGAATATTATAATGTTCGCCTTCCTCTTGCGACAACAACTTGTACCAACCCTCAACGGGTTCCTATAATCAACAAAATCTTTAGTTTAAGAATTTTTGCAAACCAAATCCCTTAACCTTGATAATTTCTTGAATACTGAATGAGAGTGATCCCATGAAATCATTGCGAGAAGTTCTGTCCCAATCCCAAACTTCTACCAGGAGTCGTTTGTCTTTGTCTTCCGGTTTGATATCACTTTATATAAAAAAAGAGACATCTATTCATTAAAAGGAGACACAAAATTCACTTTTACCAAAACTCACTAAGTAAATGTCTCATTGTAAACAGGATTTAGATTACCCTTAATGGTTTTGGTCTTCTTCTTGGTCTTGTCATTTTTGTCCGGATGTATCTGGACACGAACATAAGGATCACTGAGTCCATTGGTATCCATTGGGACTAAATTAGCACCCTCTTTGACTGTAAATCAAATAAAACAATTCATCACCTCAAATGTCCTTTTCGACGCACTCCAAATCGACTCACTCTCGACAGTTAAAACGCCACCCTTGTGAGAAATTTCCAAATTGATGCGTCCTCTAATTTCGCCCAAATCAGCACCGCACAATTGGGGAATTTCGTCCTTACACTTTGGATGTACATTTAGCTTGCAAGCTTAGTGGACAAACAAAAGAAGAATGTAAACGCAAATATCCTTGCGTGGTGTGTTCAAAATGCAACATTTGTCTTACCACTGCAACTGTATCCTTGATGAGCAATTCCATGAAGTAGCATGCCACAATGGTCACAGAACGTCGGAGCCTTGTATGTTGTCGACTCGAATTGATGCTTGACTTTCTGGCAATCCTGGCGAGAGAGAAAAGGATACATTGTAATGGCAATATTTTGGAAACCTCTAAGAACTAACCGAATCGATTTCGGTGTCCTTGCCAGCGCACTTGAAAACCACATATTCGTGGCATCTGTCGTGAACGTTGAATTTGCATGCTGTTTAATTTTTTGTAAATATTAATTTGAGTAAGTTAAATAAAGACAATTTTTTTTTACCTTGACACTGGAAACCTTGTTTGCCGAAGCCCCTTAAAATTTCCCAGAGCAAACGAATTAGAATAAGAATCAATTGGTTGTAAGAAGCAACTTACCAAATGAAATCTTTACAATGTCCACAAAAAGTTGGCTGTTTAAAGAATCTCGGCTGGAAGCGATGTCCTTGAATGACAATGATTCCTTTACGTTTCATAGCTCCTTTACGGATACGATTTTTCATATAATTGATAATTTGATCGCCTGCAGCTGCTGCTGGAGCAGCTTCCTTCGGTGGCTCTGCCATGGTTTACAGTGAAGAAAAAAAAAGGAAAGGACTTAAAGTTAAAAAGTATTGTCCACTTGAATTGAATGAAGAAAAGCCCCTCGAAGAGGCTAACTGTTCGAATACTTGATTCGAACTAAATAATTTTCTTCGATGAGTGTCTGATGGGTGGACAATGGGGCGATAATGAAACCCCTAAAAGTGCTAGATGCTTTGCATAGCAAACAAGGGTTAATTTTTTTAAGTTTGAAAAGGTTTGTTTTTCTTACAATACATTGCACAGAGGAATAGGGTGCATTGGGGTATTGCTGGTAATTTCGTTGTCATACTTTGACATTTCAATGACGTTTTGACGTTTCGTATGGTATGGCAGACTTTAAAAAAGCATTGAGGACCAGCTGAGAATTGCTTAAAAGTATTGAAAGAAAGAATCCCAATGTGATTGCAGGCATTCGGCCGAGATTGCATATGCCAGCAAGACCACCAAAATTGAGGTTTGGCAATACTTGTAAATCAAAAGACTATAATTAGTTTGAAAGCATCAAAACTGGAAACATGAATAGAACCGTTTTTTGTTCCGCGAAGAAACTCGAAGCAGAGATAGCAAACAAGAGATCATTCATACGGAGAGGAACAGAATCGGTTAAAAAAGAGAACCCTGAGGTACACCAACATTTTTTGTTAGCTTATGGATTTTAAGTCTTGACAAATTAATTACAGACAGATTGGGACAATGTTTTGGCCTTTTAAAATGATTTCAATTTATATTCAGTTGAAAACGTTATCCAACAGAAAAAATCAATTTGTTTCCTTGACAAATGTACCCAAACAATACTCATGTCATTCAAAATTGTGAACGGTGATTGTTTTCAACAAAGCAAACTTCATGTTATCCAATAAATAAAAAATCATTTCTTCGAAGTTAATTATAAATTAAAAAAACAACACAAATAAATTGAAACGCCATTTGCTACCTCTTCTACCTTACAAACAAGCTTCGAGCTATTGTTTTATAATTCCATTACATTGCCTGACGTCGTCGAATTGTAAACTTGCAACCCGTTGATCCGTATTGATTTACAGATCGATACTTACACTCACAATATGTGGTGGCAGTGCATATTCGATGGGGCATTTGAACTTTACTGCACCACCTCAAGTACACAAAACAAATAATGTAGCTTGAATGCACTTTATTTTCGTTCATCAATTTCATCTCTCAATTTAATCAATTCAACCTCTTTTGAAAGATATAAATTGTTAATTGAAATTTTTTGTTGGTTTATTTTTTTTTTTTTTTGTTTTTTAATCAAAGCCAACCCCATAGAGCAGTTCCGACCCATACCCCATGTGGATTACCATAATCAAACCTTTCGACCGCACAATGTGGGTCAGAATGGGAATGACATTCCATTATGTTCTGAATCCTGACACACACACACCCCCATTTACAGAGACAAGCAGACAAAAGCGAACCATTATACCAAACTAAACTGAACTGAACCTTTTATCGTTAAGGCCTGCAAATTTGATTACGTCCGTTATCCTGCCAATTATCTAGGACTTCATGCATTGAGGGAAAGCAGAATCCTATTTTGTGTTAGTTTCAGTTTCAGTTTCAGTCTCAGTCGACGAAGAACGATGACATAGAAAATATAACAAAGGGTGGGCTGGAAATCTAGGGAAAGGGACTAACAAAAAGGGTAGCCTAACCAGTAGACAATATTGAATTCTTGTTTTTTTCTTGTTTTTACTCATAATCCTTGATCCATATAAGTTAGGTCATAATAAGCTTGTTACAATTTGTGTCCCTTTTTGCAGCTTTGTGATAAACTTGTTCCATTCAACATATTTCGGTCGTAAATTATCCTTTCTCCGTTTCGAAAAGACCAGATAGAATGTATGTTGATAGTTGCTTAGAGCTAAATACTAACCCAGAGTCTTAAAGATTTGGCAGATAAAAGTATTAAGGTCCTTGTATGCATAATGGGGTTTTAAGAAAAACAATTTACTCTGCTTAAAATTGCCTTCTAAAAATAAGTTATTTTGTAATTTTGTAAGTTGTTGTTTTTCCAATAAAATGATCCGTTTTATCGGCTTGCGATCCATTCAATCTTTTAGAAGAAATAAAATAAATATTAAGGTTAAAGTATAAAGTCATAGAATATCCAACAAGTGTGTTAAGAAAGATATAAAAATTAAAATTAGAGGGATCAATGCCTTAAAGAGGACCTTTTTTGAATTGGCCATTTGAAAATGGTGTAGTGTCCGTGGGTAAGTGGTTAGGTGCGTTGGCTACTAAGCAGAACGTCGTGGGTTCGAGTCCTACTCGTGCCCATAGTTTTTATTTCATCTTTCACGGGCGTGTCATCTGTCATGAAAAAGTGCTTCTCAACTTTGCTGGCCGGAATCGGTGTTAAATTGTAGGTCCTTTCACATGCACCCGGAGAATTGTTGATAAGAGTAAGCCACTTAGGCCTTGGCTCTTCAAGAGCTTTCGCGCCATTCTTTTTATTTGAAATTGATAAAGGGAGTTTCGAAACAGTTTTATGTAAGCTTACATATTTGTTTATTGTTTTCAAGGTATGGAATGTAAGAAAAATATGAAAGTTCTAATTCGTTTAATTTTAATATTAGCACTTATTAGTGGCGATCCACACTTGCTTAAAACAAAGGACTTCTGAGTTTAAGGAAAAGAGTAACAGCGCAATGCTTAGAGACTAAAGAGTACTATTGTGAAGTTTTTTCCTACAAGTCTTATGAAAACTATTCGAGCCGTTTTCAATCTCAATGTTAACATAAATGAAAATGATGAAAATGGTGAAGACGTACCCAAAAATCCCGAAATCAGACATGCCATTCAGATCTCTGTGTAACTGGCATTCGTAATGACTATCAACAAAGCACAAGAACAAACGTTGTAATTGTCTGGATTCTATTTGGAGAATCCATGCTTCTCACATTGCTAGCTCCTTGTGGCTTGCTAACGCGTCATAAGATTTTCTGATTTATTCGCTGATGATGGAAATACAAGAAATATTGTGTACCCCACAGCACATCAGTAAATATCCCACACAAAACGCTACAATGTCACACATTTTTTTCGAAATAAATAAAGTCAATACAATTATTCAAAATGAATTTAATATTTGGGTGATGTCTTTCCTTCAAATTTATTTCAGATATTGTCGGAGCAACGCAAGCAAGGTACAGCTAGTCTTACATATAAATTTGAAGACAATCGACCTACTCCTTACGGCTGGTGATGTACGGTGGGAATCGCAATTACGTCATAGATAAAAACACAAGATCCTTAAATCAAAAACGCAAACTACATGTTTCTAGTCTCCTGATAGGCGATCACAACAGAAATGAACAAGCTGCAAAAACTCACTCATTGATCTAACAAGTCTTATGCTTAGTAGCAGGACAATAAGTTACAGCATGAGGAGTTTTACTAACACCAAATCTGTGAATCGAGGCACCCCCCACGGTGGGGTCCTTTCGCCTCTTTTATGGAACATGGTAGTAAACGACCTCCTTACATCATTGAAAACAGAGGATTTTAAGGTGATTGCCTATGCTGACGATGTTGAAATATCTGTTTCTGGGAAACATACTCAAGTTCTCTCGGAACTCCTACAAAATGCCTTAAGCAAGCTAACGAATTCCACATAAAACGGAACATAGTAATCTTTACGTAGAGCTACAAAACTCCTCAAATAAGCCCACCCACGATTAAAAGAATACCTCATTTTAGACACCACTCGCTATACACTTCGATAATCAGACCGATACTCATTTATGAAGTTGTCGTATGATGGACCGCACTGGACAAGATGATAAATTTGAATAAACTCATTAAAGTCAGCAGTTATGTACACCACTGGAGCACATCACTAAACACCAACAATAGATTTAGAGGTATTTCCAAGCCTTACACCTCTTCTCTAAAATGGTGGCAGCCAACTCATGCGTGAGATCTAGAACCACCTCTAAATGGATCAGTAACAAAAATGATCATACAATTTCAGATCTATCCCAAATCGCTTAGACCACAAAAATGGCATTCGATAAAAACTCTCATGTTTCCATCCCTTCATGATCCTTTTATGAAGAAGGAGGACCTCTATAAGAAAACACGATACACTTCTATATAGACGATTCAAAGACCGACTACGGCGTTGGAATCCACAAACTCTCTTAAAGTCCACGACTGTCGATCGTCTCTGAATGGGATGACAGAACAGTTTAACATTCACCTCATTTAGGTGCCATGCCACAGGGACCTGTGAAATTGTAAATTGACGAGCTCGACAAAACCGTAACACCCCTGCCCAGTGTTAGACAAAAACACAACGTAGGAACTTACTTACTTACTTAAGGTGGCGCTACAGTCCGTTGTGGACTTGGGCCTCAATCAACAGTCTCCGCCAGCTAGCTCGATCCTTAGCTAGTCGTCTCCAGTTTTGCACTCCGAGTTGATTGAGGTCCTCTTCCACTTGAGTGCGCCACCTGAGTCGCGGTCTTCCTCTCCTCCTACGTCCCTCGGGAATAGTGTCGAAGGCTTTCCGGGCCGGAGCATTGGTGTCCATTCGCTCTAAATGACCGAGCCATCTGAGTCTCTGGACCTTGACCCTTCTGGCTAGGTCCATGTCGTTGTACAACCCGTAAAGTTCGCTGTTGTATCTTCTTCGAAATTCCCCTTCAATGCACACGGGGCCAAAGATAACCCGAAGAACTTTCCTCTCGAAACAGCAAGGCACTTTCGAGAGGAAAGTTCTTCGGGTTATCTTTGGCCCCATGTAGGAACACCACTTGCTTTTTGTAAACATCTTCTCGAACAATATGCTCTAGAATCAACAAATGCTTTCAAGCAACCAAACAAATATGGCCAAGCATAAATCTGAAACGGTCAAAAGGCTTGATTTTTTTGATCAGACAAAGTTTAAGCTCCACAATTGGAGTGATAATAGAACACTGCCTCATTGGTTGACATGATATGAAGCTAGAGGTCTGCACTAATGACTCCTGTAGAAGCTGCTTGTACGAGGAAACACTCTTACCTAAGCTTACCTAGATTTCTGATTTCTTTATTCAGTTTGTACTCTCCAGAGCAAGGATTAACTTGCTATATGATCGCTTTTTCTTTTATATCAACGTTCAAAAAAATTTGCAAAATCTATTTTCTCTCGAAGAAACTTGTCTATCAATATTTAATGCTATTTTTGTTTTTTAGTAAAAAGAAACTTCTAAACAGAGTATATCTAATAATGAGTAGGGAAACTCAGAAAAATTCACCTGTTGATTCACACATATTTTCACACAGATATGAGAAATAGATGCCAATGAGAAACTTGTAGGAAGGAAAGGGAAATAAAATAAGGTTTTTTGACAGACACACCCGGTTTTTATTTTATCGAATATTTTTTTCACAATTTATGACAATCAAGTCGGACCGCCTTTGAAAATATATTAGAGAAAAAGGGAAAGAAGCAATTAATGTACGTGTAGTCATTTCTTTCTGCTCAGGCAATTTACCATTAGAAGTTGATCATTATTTGAAAGTAACAAAAAATAATATTCAAGTCGGACCGCCTTTGAAATTCTATTAGGGAAAAAGGGAAAGAAGCAAGTGATGTACGTGTAGCCATTTCTTCCTGCGCAGGCAGTTTTACATAAGAAATTGATTTGACTATTTTCACTAATGGCATTTTTGTTGTGTGTTTTTTTCGAAAATTGGTGATTGTAGTAGTGCCAACTACATTTGCAAAAGAGTTTCCCTACTCATTATTAGATATACTCTGCTTCTAAACCCAAAAATTTGACCTCTTAAAATTTCACGTATATCTATAAGAAGTACAGATGACGATGACATCAACTAAAAGTGTTCTTTTTCCTCAGTTTGTTTGTTTTTGTGTTCCATTAACCTTATTTTTTTCGCGACAGTGTCCTCAATTGGCAATTCTAGTAAACATCTGGCAAATTCACAATTTCCAGTTGCAATCAATATATCTCACCTCAAGTCTCATATACAGTTTCCCATCAAGTCACACACACCTCATGTATCTTTCAATCTGTGACCTTTTCTCTCGAATTGTCTCGACAGTTTCCATAACTACGCAATTCAAAAACCTTCTTCTTACACAACAAGACCTTCAACACGAAATTTTATTTTTACTCTCGACAGTTCAATGCGTAAACGAGAAAAGAACAATATCAGCTCAAATTTACGAGTAATACCCCCATTCTTCCCTATCAAAAAGAATAACCCAAAGCATTTGCCCCCAATAGGCCTGGCCATGTACATCGTACAGCACCCGCCAAGCACATAGCGCAACCTTAAGAATCTCTTACGTAGTAGCAAAAAGCAATTTTCATCATTCAACCAAAAGTACAAGGAAAAAAGTCTTCACTGTTTTCTTGTTTAAAAAAAAAAAAAAAAACAAAAAAATCACAAGAAAAACAAGCAATCTACATGGAATTTAAGGACATTTAGCTCGGCTATGACGTCGACAAAACATGCTGCCGCCGCGCTGCTACCTCACCGCAAGCCTTCTTGTCTAGGCTAAACTAAAAGAGAACCAAAACTACCTTGAATGCAAGACAGAGACCAAAGCATTTTCCTCGTGTATATGAAAATAACACACTCTAGACTTCAAGTTGGTATATTTTTAGTACACACATAATCAATCTGGAACAATGGTCCATTTTATTCGGATGAGGATCCATTAACGTCATCAATGGTGGAGCAAGGCGAACAAAAGCGAGCGGAATATGCGGGAATATTGTGTGTATTTAAAATAGAAGAACGTGCTTTGGCGCTATTTTCATTTCCAGTTGAGCATGGAGCACCATCAGTGTTTGCCCTCGTTAGCTGCTTTTGTTTGGTGGATGAAGAGCTTACCCCCACTTTGTTTTGTGTCTGCTGCCATGGCAGTTCATTGGATTGTGAGAAATTTCCAATAGATATGGTGGGGCTTGTTTCCAGGATAGTCGTAGTCATAGATTTGTTTCTTTTTTTTGGCAAGCCATAGTCAGTACTGATTGGAACATGCGCATAGCAAGTTTATTGATCTGTGTACATTGCTTCTCAGAGCTAAGCGAGTTGTTTGTGCTGACTGGATGTTGGTGAAGATGCAGAGAGTGTGTGCTGTGTGAGCAGTAATTGAGTTTGTTAGCACACTATAACCATCTTTCATGGCATTTGGTGTGTGAAAAAGATTTGCCTGTTGGCCAACAGATGTGTTTGAAGAGTAATTGAACATGTTGCATTTGTGGGAGGGATGTTTGCATTAAATAAGGCTCACTTTGCAGAACTTAAGCACTTTCTATAGAAAATTGAAGCCCGCTATTGTCACCATAAAATGAATACAAAGAAAGCTATTGGGCGAGAAAACAAAGCAACGCAAGGAGCTAGATCAAATTAGATACACTATTCGGGGCAGTAAAAAAGGCTTAAATAAGTTCCCTGCCTCGATTTGTCTCTTTGTTAATATTTTTTTCTTTATTTCACTATGAATTAAGAGCAGAAACGATTTAAGCAGTTGTTGTGAAATAGTTATATTTCTTTGTTTTAAGAAAGGAAAATAAATAGAACGTATACGTCACAGTGACCCAAATATAAAACAGAACTCACTTAAGGCTTTGGAGGGAAACTCAGTCAACGAAATCAAGGAGCGTTTGTTTGCTACTTACGTTGACTTTCTTCCTCAATGGCGACCGTTGTTGCAACGAGGTCATACGTCCGTTTTTGAAGAGCGTCGTCCAGGTGCCCTCAAAACGGCTGTCATAAGTGAAAACGTAACAAAAATCTACGATCGCATATTGGCACACTGTCGATTGAATGTAACAGTAATGAAATATGAAAATTAGAGCAAGTTGTTGTGATGGGTGACGCGATTTCCAACTCCGGAGACCGGACAGCAAGCCTAACCTTTGGATCACTTCATAGAAGTGTTTGACACTTTAAAGCGAAGTCGGAAATAGAAATTCCGTCGTGTTGTGACAATTGACGAAACATGAATCCTCTGGTAGGCTACAGAAACCAGTAAACAGTCACAACATTGTCAGCGTATATGCTCCGAAGCAGGCGAAGACTGTTCTATCGGTCAGAAAAGGCGATGGCCGCATCGTTTTCTGCGATTCACAAGTTTTTAAACACATCGATGTTTTGGAGAAGTGTTCGACAGTCACAGAACTGTACTACGCCAATTTATTGCGCATTTTATTGACGAAGAAAATATTGCAATTCTACCATATATCATTCAGCCAACGTTTAGTCCAAAATGGTTCATTAGTTTACTTCCTTGCACCACAGACTGTTGTCACTGCAACTTCAAATCACTTCAAACCAAAAAACCTCCCCCAAAATCTCAATTCGAACTCTCAGCACTTTGTTTTGGTTACCTGATTGCTCTCTAATTGTTTAGAACGTTGTTTATTTCAGCCTTTCCAACTGTCAAAAACGTTGTTTACCTCAAACACATAAGCCAAAGTCCTATTCTTCCAGTCTTGGAATAAAACCAGGGGTAGTTAAAAAAAAGGAAAAAAAAAACAGGTACATAATATCCTTTCCACGACAGAAGACTTTTCCTGTAATGTTCTCTAAAATTTTCACTGGCTTCCAGTCGAAGTAAGGGCACAGTGTCGTTCGGTCTACAATTTCAAAAGTAGGGATTTCCTCTTCGCGAAGGACAAAATATAATATTTTTCTGTGTCCCCATATCCGGTCAATCCACAAGTGTGAAAAGTGATAAATTCCAAAATTAAATCGAAAAAAGAACGATGAGTCGAAAAATGTTTCCTAAAACTTTCTTCCTCAAGAAATTCCAGACTTCTTGCTATTAGAAGTGTGAATCAGTGTTCCTTTGCAAAAAAACTTTCCAATGCCTGGAAACTAATCCAAACAACACAAAATTCTGTGAGGCAAAAACCGAGCTGCCTCCCCCACCACCAGCAACACCACTCGCTCACAATTCATTTGTATTCGTTTGGTTGTGTTCGATTGTGAGTGTATTAGTTTGGAGGGATGCTGATTCGAGTAGCAGTCAAAAAGATATTCTCACGTGTGAATTCGGGTATATCGCGTCGTTGCTGTCACTGCAGATGCCAGAGTTCCGCAGTCACGCCAAAACGGTTAAATCGACATTTTCAAGGAATTTCGTGAAAAATCAGAAAAGTCTAATTTAAGGCAATTTTTTTTTTTTTTGGGAAGCCAAAAAACAAACGAAACACAACAACAACAGCAACAACAACAACAACAAAAGCGCCACAGGATGATGAAAAGAAAGAAGAAAGGAAAACTCATTTAGATAGAATTACCGGTATCCTTCGTTAATCCCTCTGTGAATATAAAAAGGTGTTTTGTGTTTGGTTTCTCGGCTCGAATATATATCAGCGACGACGACGGGATACGCTTACATAACTTGTGTTTCTTTCTTTCGAATAATCTTATTCACTCAACCAGAAGAAGCTGATGAAAAAATTGGGAAGAATATAGAGTCCCCAAAGCCCCCTTTCGAAAAAATAGAAATATATAGAAGAAACAAAACGGTTGGTCGCGGACGGTCGGTCTCGGTTTACTCGCTACTCAGTGTGTCCTAGCGTTGTTGTTCTTTTGTTTCGTCGTCGAGCATAGCGAGCATAGCACGGCAGTGCAGTGCGGTTTCAAGTGTCTCTTTGTGTGAGTGTTCATCTCTCCTACTGTGTGTGTAGTTGTGTTGTGTTGTGTTAAATCGAAAAAGTAAAATAAGATGCCATTCGGCAGGAAATCACCCCTAGAGGCATTAGCTCTTCCTGGCGTCATACTTGCCTACAAGTATAGCCAATTTCGGCAGCGAAGACGTGAGGCAGCCAGCCGACGTGTTACTGAAAGGGAACTATCAGCGTTACATCATAAAATCGTAAGTTTTATTTCGATTATCCTCTATGGGTGTAGGTTTCTCTTTTCTTTTTGTGTGATTCTGAGACGAGGTCCCAATCCCAATATTTTGTGGACATGGGGGGATGTGAAGATTATACTACCTTACCTCACAATGTCTGCTTGAACACACCATGTAAAACCAAAAACGAAAGCATTTGAAATGGATGGGAATCCTCGTCGTCTCCTTTTTTTTTTTGTCGGGTTGAATTTTTAATGGACATTTCTTGTGGGACCGTATTGAAGTAATGTTAATGGATACTACTCATCTTCTAGTCGAAATCTATTCCTATTCATCGTCTATTGATGATTATAATGATGGTGATTCAAAATGATGGGTTATTCTATTTCAGATCGAAGACGTCTGTCTCGAATGGGCCGCTGTGGCGTATACTTACTATTTTTTTTTCTTTGCTTTTTTTTGTGTACTTCGAACGTGTTGTATTCAAATATGCAAAAGAGATTGTTTACAATCAGAAATGAAATGTGAAAGAGAGAAAATAATGTCAAAGGACGAAGCTGATGATGACGATAATTATAACGAAGGCGGAGGAGAAGCAATTTTGTTGATGTAGGTTCTTTTTCGCTGAACAAAAAGCAGAAAAAGTATCTCGTTACAATTTGTTTTTCTTATATTTTTTTCACATTCCTTAGAGGATGGTTTGTTTTGTAGTTAGGTTTTTGTTTCTGTCCTTTTTTAGTTTGCTTTTGCTACATAAAGAAGGGATGAATAGGAAATCAAAATATACATTATTTTTCTTGCTTCGAAGCGTTGTTGGGGAGTTTTTGCTTTTAGTTTGTAACTCAAGGCTCTCTTCTCTTCAAAACTTCATACAATGAATTCCTTTTAGTGAGGGACTTTTAAATAAAAAAAAAAAAAATATATTGATTTTAAGTCAAATTAATATTCGTCTGAAATATTAATATTTTTATTCAAAGTTTACATTTGGGAAAACATAATTTATTTCCTTTTTTCAAGGCAAACCATTAGGCTGGAAAGTTGGAATTTCTTAGACAAATGGTAATGTGAAAATAAATTGTGAAATTTACAGTTTGTGTAAGTTAAGATAAGGCACGACTACGAAATGGACAGAGATGTCAACAAAAGATGATTAATTTGACTAATTTCGATAAGTTGGATTGGGACAGTAAGATTTTTCCATTAAAACAAGGACAGAGAAGGCTGGGATTGAGAGTTTGTTAGACCATTTGACTTTGTATCATTGTGTGGATGCACAAAAAAGAAAACTTAAAAGTAAATTATTTGTTTGATTGAAGACGTTTGCAAGATCCGATGGGACGTTTATTACTTAAGGTTAGGTTAGGTTAGGTGATAAGGGGTGTGCACAGCGTGAACTGTTGCATACATGGGAGCCTATTGGTCTATTGTGATCCCCTATAAAAATTAAAGTTAGCATCGATGTGCTTCAAACCTGCCGATTAACGTAGACTGGCTCGTTAACGAACCAGCCTATAAATTTCCTCATGCCATTGAGACCAGGGCTAGATCATACAGTTCCCCAACAAACCTGACGGAGTCGGTTAGTTTGGAAGTGAGAACAGTCACAGAGCAGGTGTTTAATGGTTTCTATTTCCTCCTCATTCTGACAGCTCCTACAGAAATCGGGTGCAAAAGGACGTACCTTGTTGGCCATTGTGCCAATGGGGAAATGACCCGTTAGTATCAGGATTTTAATGTTCCTTTTACTCAGCGACAGAATAAACCGAATTTCCTTTTCATTAGTGTTCTAGATATTACACAATCGTCCATGGATTTCCAGGAGTTATTGATTTTCTCTTTTAATTTAAGGTCTTTCTTCCTCTTAAGTACCCCAATCGGGACGAGTGGTCCCCTTTCTGAATGGTCGCTATACTTGCTTCCTAGTTCATCTACTATTTCGTTCCCTTCTATATTGCTGTGTCCTGGAACCCAGCAGAGCTTAACCTGGTTAGTGTGGCAGATTCTATTTAGATCAGTTTAAAACTACCTTCGATCTTATGGTTTCACTGGCTAAGGCTTTGATAGTAGCCTGGCTGTCCACGAAAAAAGTTATCTCCGAGGAGCTTAGCTTTTCATGATGTGCCATTTCAGCTGCTTTTTCAATGGCATAGATCTCGGCTTGAAAGACACTACAGTCAGTTGGGAGTTTATACCCCTCTCTGATGTTGAGAGATTGGCAAAACACTCCAGCACCTGTTCCTGATTCCATTTTTGAACCCTCAGTGTAGAAAGGGATTCCCTGTTTACTTATAAGTGAATTAGGATTCCATCCCTGTCTTTCTGGTATGCGAATAGAAAATTTCCTATCAAAATCTAGTAGAGGCGGAAAAACGTTTATTACTTTGGATCGAAAAATGCAATATTTGTTTGTTTCCATAAGTTGCTCTCAAAATGAATCAAAGCTCCTTGAATGTCTTGCCTACGAACACTGACCCTTAATAGTATCAAACTCTTATTATCTGACACTTTCTGCCTTTTTTTAGATTAGAGATAACCTAATTCATAAGATGTGTGCTTAGCAAAAACATGAATAGAAAAAAATTCTGAACAGATGAATAAAAAAACTTTGAACTCTGTGAAATATGCTTGATACCTTAGAATGTGTTCCCTTAAGTGTCACTGCTCGCTCATATTTTTCCATTTTTTTTGCTAGAATTTGGAGGTTCATATTTTGTTGTGGTTACATTTTTCACGGCTTCCTTCTTCTCTGCAAAATTGAGCTAGCCTCAGAAATTTATGTTTTAGCCTTTTTACACCGAACATGAAACCTTGTTTTCGACAAAACAGCTTCAAAACCGGAAATTTGTTCACAATGCATATTTCAGGTTTTTGTTTGACATTGTCAGTTTTTGACCTCAATTTAGGGATTCCGGATGTTCTCCTATAAGGAGTCTGTATCGTTTTCTGTTTGTTTCTTATTTTTACTACCTGTTCCCTTGTTTGAATAGGGCGTTTTTTTAATAGTCAAATAAATGAAATGACCACAATTTTAGGTTTTATTTACTCGAAAATTTGATGGCATTTGGTGTTAAATACAATATCTGTCATGTAACCACAACGGCTGCGCTTTAAAAAGGCCTTCCTAAAAGTTTAATTTGTTGCCACTTTTTCGAGCATGAGTGACCGAATCTCGCTAATTACTTGCCGAATTTTGTCTTCCAAATATTCAACGTTTGCTGGCTTATCCACGTGACCACGTAAGCCAATGAATTGACATATCCCCACAAAAAATAATTTAATGAAATCAAATCACATGGCCGAAGAAGGACAGGACAATTTCTTGAAATTATTTGTTCACCAAACGTTTGAAGCAATTAATCGATTATTTCGAGCGATATATGGCATTTTGCAACATCCTATTGAAATTATTTGCCTTGGAGATTATTGGTTTTGATTTGTTCCACCAAAAAATCACGAATTATAAGCCGATGACGGTGATATTGGGCGAATCGATAAATGTTGGTCTTCCGTCACACAATTGTCTACAGAGATGATGGCTTGCTCGGCGGTACGAGCTGATGAATATTACGATTTTGAAGAATATTATTCAAGAGAATAAATGTAGTTATAAATTGATCCACAATTTTGCGTATGAGTGGCTTAGAAGGACGAATATTCGCACTTTAATATGGCCAAAGAACTCTATAAGTTTGGCGAACAGAGCGTAAATTCCCACTATTTGTAAACGATGTTCAGGCTTTAGTCTGTTCATGGTAATTTGTCAAAGTATATCTGGCAACCATATATCACATATCACATATCACATCACATATCCTGACATGTATAATAATTTTACGTACAGAATGTCAATTTGATCTTGTTCAAGAGGGAGAAACATATACAGTAACGAGCTCAAGTGAACAAATTTCAGAATTTCTCACTACATATCTTCAGAAAACATCACCATGAACTTTCATATTTTTTTTGTTTTATAACAGACAAAAGATTTTATAAATAACCATCCACAACAATGCACAAAAGATTGAGAAAATCACAACCAAAATAAAGAACCCATCACACAACTTAGCCCCACTTAGTTATAATGTGATTCTATTAACCCTAATTGCCAGGTCCCTGTGCTGTTCTTCATGTGACAAATTAATTGACTTGAACAACAACCTATTGAACTTCCTTTTCCTCGCCGCTATAGAATGTGTCGCTATCATAGCCACGCCAAGTTTGAACTAAATACCAAAGGAAAGGAGGCCTCACAGTTCAATGGCACCTTTTTCCTCTTTATTGTTGTTGCTGTGTAATGTTGATTCGCATTACGTAGGGTTTGTGTTCATACAGCTGCACATTCAGTTTGATAAATTAAAGAATCGGATAATGAACTTTACTGCAGAATAATAATTTGTTCTCTGGGCATTTGAATAATCAACGATTACGGAAGGGTCTGACGAGACATGACGCCGAGAGAAGTCCTTCTCGGTTGAGGAGCTTGTCAAAATGAAAGGAATTTTTCGTGATTTGGTATTTAAAATAACAAGAATTTACAATAATAAGACCAAAAAAAAATTGTGATTGAATTTTTGAGAAAGCAGAACCTGTAGAAAGTTATTTTTGTCCCAAAACGAAGGATCCTTAACCCTTATGTAATAGCAAAAATAAAGGTAAGAAAAACAAGTGAATGTTCCTTAAATCAATAGCATCAACGTTGCCTGGTTAACTAATAAGGCTCTCATTAAACCTGCTATGAACAGACATCGTCACCAGGGCGGGACTAGGGTAAACGTTTCTCTTGGTGTTTGCTGCCTAAATAGATATTGTAGGTATAGACTGGACTTGATACCTAAAAAAAGAACAAAAATAGTTTATACTCTTTTGGGTGGTTTGAAATTGAAAGAGGGATATGTTTATCAATTTTTGTCTCAAATCGCTTTTAAGGAAAGCACTTCTCAAGAGTGGAACGATATAAGAATGTTGCAAAGTCAAGAAGAATATGAGTGAAAAGCTCTTGTGGAGCACAACATGTTTGCTGTAAAGTTATTACTGTTTTCCATTCTCAGAACGAAGTCTGGCGTAATATTCGATAACCTCTATAATGAAGTTTAAAACCAACGAGGGATGGTGCAGTTAATATGATTATGATGAGGACATTGTAAGGGGGAGTTAGTTGGGGAATGTGCTGAATATGAAAACCTAATGAATAAGAACAATGCACGTCATTCAATTCTATATAGGTACTAATTGTTTCGAAAAAAATAATAAGTTTCTGTTTCAGTTTGAGCGATCTCGCAGAATGCGTGTCTTTGGGTGGAGATATCACGGCAACCAGAGCTTAGAATGGAGTTCGGTATGTAAGGTCAGGATAAAGAGAACCATAGAATATGTTGAATTTAAGAAAATCGATTTCTTCATGATCTTCGATAAATTATAATTGGACTTGCCAAAATTTTGGACAGAAAAAAAATTATCTTCCACAACCCATGGAATGAAACCTCAAAAGAAAGGTCTGGGTGAACCCTATTCATTAAGGTACGTTTTTTGAAGGTAACGTACCCGAGATATTGGCGAAAATATTAATTATCAGCAGACATTTCCCCACGATTTCAAATCGCAGGATCTCTCAATTTTCCCAGGTGGCCTTAATCAAATGGTGCATGAAAATAAAGGTCTGTTGGCCCTCTATCAGTCACTGAAAACCAAAACTATCAGCGAATTTTAGTTACCGGTTATGATAAAAAAAACACATTTATTTTGGTTATTGTGCCTAGGTTGTCGTCGAAGAATTTTTCTTTCAAAAGTGCCCAGTATTAATTCTCCTTTTTTACTTATCGTCCAGCACTCGGCGCCGTAGAGTAGGACTAGTAAAATCAAAGTCTAGTATAGCACAGTTCGAGTAAGGAGTTTTGAACTCAGTTGTTTTGCAAATCGAAGCAACAGCGGTTCGTTGGGCTAATTATTCTTCGGATCTCCTCTAAGATGTCGTTTGTGGGATTGATGTTTGTTCCGAGGTAGTTAAGGAGTAACTACCTCTAAATTGATGCCACCAACAGTGACGTTATGTCCTAGGCGGTGGACAGATGTTGCTTTGTGATAGCATGTACTTTGTTTTGTCCTCATTCACTTGAAGACCAACGAGTTTCGCCTGTTCTTCAATCGCTGTGAAGGCCTCAAGCACAGCTCTCTAAGATCGACCGATGATGTCTATGTCGTCCGCATAGGCCAGGATCTGGGTGAATTTGTTGAAGATAGTATTTTTCGTACTCACAAATGCCTTGCACACTATCTGCTCCAGGACTATGTTGAGGAAAGCACATGACAGCGCATCTCCTTGTCTAAGCCCTGCGCATGCTTGAAACCACTCGGATGAGCTGTTACCCATTTGCACACTGTACTGTGTATTGCTTAGCGTCATGCGGTGCAGTTGGATCAGTTTGTTCGGGATCCAGAACTAAGACATCAACATTATAAGCTCGGCGGTGGATGCTAATGATAAGCAGCTTTAACGTCGATGAAAAGATGGTGGGTTTTGATTCGACTTAAAATTCGTTGGTTTTTTTCAAGGATTTGCCTCAGTTTGAAAATTTTGTCTATTGTTGTTCTGCCTGGCCTAAATTCACACTGGTACGTGCCGATTATTGTGTTGCAGAACGGTTTAAGACGCTCACACAGTACGTTGGATAGGATTTTGTATTCAACATTAAACAAAGATGTGCCTCGGTAGTTTTTACATAACATAGGATAGCCTTTTTTATAGATGGGACATTTGGAGCTTACCGATCAATCAGTGGGTATGCATTCTTCCTCCAACATTTTGTTGATGACCTAGTGCATGCAGTCTACCAAAACACCTCCACCTGTAATCTCCGGCATTTTCCAGAGTGCTATGGTAACCGATGTTGAACTTCTTTCTGTCTTTGAGCCGCACGTATTTTTTATTCATTTGATAGTCGAGCTCTGAACTAGGCCACCACCAGAAAGTGGTAAGAGTCGACATTTGCTCCTCAGCCGATTAGCCCATGGTTGATTTGATTGATGTTTCCACCATACCAAGATTTTTCGTCTTGGAAACCTAGTGCTACTTGTAACCGTATTACAAGCTGCAGCAAAGTCGATTCGTGGAGGCTGTGCTTTCCAACTAAACCGATGTCTTCCTTCCCGATCTTTGCATTGAAATCTCCGAGTACAATTTTGACGTCGGTACTCTGGACAGGCTCCGTAGGCTCTATCCAGGAGGTCGCAAGAATTCTACTTGCTTGACTCCTCGTTATCATCGGAAGGGGCATGTGCACATATTATACTGATGTTTTGTAGTGTGGCCTTAATGCAGATTACAGCCAGGCGATCATTAATTGGCTTGAAGCTTTGAAATCCATGACTTTCGATCTTATTCGATTTTACACAACCAATCCGCATCCAAATATGTGATTTCTTTGATGACAGCTGTAATAAATGACACTATTTTTCCTTTTTATTGTCCCTGATCCTATCGCTCGTATTTCCTGGATCACATTAATGTCTGCCTTATAAGCGTGAGGACAGATCAAAATTTTTGAGTTGTATCTGGAGTGTAGAGTGTTCTTTCATTCCAGGTACAAACTCTATATGCGTCGTACGTTGTCGTTCCGGATCTGGTTGCCATTAGACGGGGTTATTATCCGAGGCTCTGTAAGACCATGCACTAAATTCCAAATGTGTAGAGCCGTTGTTAAAGTGCTTTTGTTTCTTCGTTTTGCACTCGCGCTTACAAGTTTCGCAAGTTATATATAGTGATATAACCAGTACCCGGTGGTTACCGCTTGGAGGTAAAGTAAGCAATTAGTGTGTAGCATATGCCCCCAGATTCTATAACTCCCAACCACTCCCATAAAAAAGATATCACTTCAAAAAGCTCAGCAAGGTCAAAACCAAGATTCATGCACGTGTTATAGACCTCTGACTTGGCTTCACCTAGTCAAATAAACTTAATTAAATTCCCAACAAAAAAACTGTCTCTTGATGACCAATATAATCCTTAAAAAAAGATCAATACCTACTACATTATTTAAAGCCAATAAACTTAGCCAAATACCTAGACCTACTGTGTTGACTCATTTCATCGATTGGCGTAATACCTGTGCAAATTGTTTTTCCTTCTCAGAATATAAGAAAAACAATGAAAATTAACAAAATGGCTTCTTTGGTATTGAAATATGAGCCATCCTTCAACGCCTACGACACTCATTCTACTCCTACGTCCTACACTCTCAACAGAACACAAACAAATCTAGTTCAATGGCTCCTTCCTCTGATTTTGTTTAAAAGTCCGAAACCATAAGAAAACAAATTTCCTTAAACGATGACCTCACTTTAACTTCGCCCAAAATAAAAAATAAAAAGCTGGAAAAAAAATCACCACTGTTGTCAGCCAAAAACGTCCAAGTCCAATTCAACATCCGATGGGATTGCGTGTCTAATGCTCATTTCCATTCTTGTCCCTCTGTTCAAAAAGGAGCTTGTTGTCCTTGCTTTTTGCAGGACTTTCTTGGCTTCTTAAGCTTATACTGTTAAAAAAAATACTTGGTATACTTTTCGTCTGCTTCCGTTAGTTTTATGACTATTTTCGATTTTTTTTCTGGCTTGTAGGGGGAGGTTGAACGATAGCATTACAGAGCCCATCAAACTGCTCATTCATTGATTTGTCCAGTTTCCTTTCGGTTTTTTTTTCTGCTTCATTAGTTCGACGTAAGACCGAACCAAATGATTTGCTTTCGCGTTGGAACGAATTTTCGCAGAGATAAGGAAAGAGTAATTAATGGTGTCATAAATCGCATTTTCAGGAGTCTTAGAGACTTGAATGCTGGTCCATGGCCACCGTTCTGAGAAAAGTGGGCAACATTTGTTAACAAAACTAAAATGGTAAAATGTCAGCATTTAAAAAAAAATTGAGAATCTTTAAAATTTATTATTATTTCGTGTCTGGGAAAAAGTTTGCCTGGTGTCGCCCTCGCATAATGTTTGTCGTTTTTCATTTTTTTTTCGACAGAAAAGAAATTGATTTTATGTAGTTTTAGAAAATGGTTCAAATGTTCAATAATTTTGGACCAAAAGAAAGAAAAAAAAACGAATTCGTTTTTGATTGATGAACAGACATGAACCTGCATTTGGTCAAAATTGAAAACCTCGTTTGGCACAAGACATCACTAACTTTTGTCTTTTTTCAACCCTTATTTGACTTCTTTGCCAAAGACCAACAAATCCAATTTTGCGAAAACACAAAACAACAAATTTATCGAAAATTTATAAGTTTTTATTCCATTGCACCACAAAAGAAAAACTTTTCATCTCATCCTCAAAAATAATCCCAAACAATCCTGACAGAATAATTAAAATTTGGCAAGCAACAACTTTTCATACAAAAAGTTCTGTCAACTTTTCTTGGCTCGTCTCCTTCATTGAGACTCTTGAATAAGTGCAATAAAAATGTCATTGTAATTCAATGACCAAAACATCCTCTTCTATCACTCTCGAAACAGACAAAAATCTTCCGCTTCGATACAATCGATTCGAGTGCAACTAAGTAGCTTTTGTCTTTTCTTTTAAGTCAGACAATAAGTTCATTTCGTACATGGTTTTTGTGAGGTTCTCAACTTATAAGTAGATTCCTTGAATATCAAGCATCACAATAGGTTAGGTGCAGTGTTTTGAATTGCTTGTTTGGTTGGTGAATTATAAACAAAATGAAGAGCCCAGTTCATGGAAGAGTCATGACTTCTGACTCGAGGGTATTCGTGCATTGTAAGCTTGTTGTAGGTGCTCATTGTGCTTAGGAAACCGTAAAAGCGACAAAGTAATGGTTGTTTTTTACTTTTCCATCAATTTTGAATTTTAATCTGCAAATAAAAGTAAAAAATTGTATTCGCTAATGTGTGTGAAGCGAAATTAGTATTTTTTATGGAGTGTTGTGATTTACGAGGGTGGTTCGATAAATTAGAAAAGAAAAAGAAACTGTTTGGAAAAGGGGCGATTTATTTTTTGGTATAGACTTTACTTAGCGATGCTTCAACCGTGTGACTTTTTTTCAGGAATCCAAAAGAAATCGCACGGGTCGAAAAAGTTGATGTGGATCCAACCTGAAATCCCAAGAAGCGGTGGATATAACCTTTCCGGTCGATGGTAGAATTTTCACCTTCTTTGCAGTAAGTTCATCGGTTCTGCTTGGTCCTATGTGAGTACCAGTAGATTAGACGGTCTTAAATAGGGTCAAACACAGCCGCTCTAACGATTGCGCTTGTTGTCCAGAGTGAGTAAGTGGCACCCATTGCACCGACAGCTTTCGCATAAAAAAAATTAATGCAGGATATGACCTACGTGATCTTTTGAAATGCCTACTGTCTCAGCTTTCTCGCGCACCTTGAATCATGTATCTACCAATACGAGATCCTGGATGTTTGTCACGTTATTCTTTATGGTAGCCACTTTCATTTGAAAGTCGATTTCTTCCGAAGTCCACTTTTTGTAATAATATTTGATATTTTCGCCTCCAGAATCGTTCTTCCTCACAGACAGGGCATACGCAACAAGTTTTAATGCAAGGATTTTTGATGACTTCTTATCAAAATCGCATAAGCCGTTTTTAATTGGAAAAGCGTCCTTCAATTTATCTGAAACGACCGACGACTTCACGTCTACCATAACTTGCCTACCTTTGATGAGTAAATAAACTTCAGAACTGATTTTAGATTTTTTTCCCTTTTGGTCCTTTCTTTACTTATAGAAAATCTCTTCGGCACCAACAACTAATCCAACCACACGCGTTTCGCATAAAAAAGTAACATTATTCCAAATGAGTTTGTCCTTGTTAATGGCCAACCCAGTCATACGGTCGTCGTTGGGTTGATTCGAAACAGGTCATCAAGAACAAAACAAAATTCCCTCAGTCACGTTTCAGTGTTTTGCAAATAGGTTTTAACCCTCTTATCTCGATAGAGTTTGTGTGATGACTATGAAAATATTGTGTTGTATGCACATGGGAGTATGAGCCTCGCAGAACTTTGCCCAGACATGGAAACAGTTGTTGTTTAAGTTTCCAATCTTGATCAGAAATGTTGTCCTTAGACTCGGTTCGAAGGTTATCGTGATTAAGCTATACAAATGCACAACAACTTGAAAGCTCTCTTATTTGATTTGCAGATAGAGAAGCAGTACTCCTCCTATCCTTATGACTAAATGTGGTAGTAATAAATCAGACAGCTGGTCACATGATGGCATTACGGGGGTGGCATAAGTCTTTGCAAAAAAACCAATATCAAGGTCAGTTGTGTCAGCGCGAACATTTCCGAGGGTGATTGTTAAATAGCTTGAGTTCATGTTTTCTTTTTTATGTCATTTTTATAAGGGATCTTAAACTACTTGAAGAAGGAGGGCACGTTAGGCGTACTTACAAAGCTTGTTTGAAGGTTAGACAAGTTCTACAAAAAATTAAGGACCGTTAAGTTTGTAATACAAAAATTCGATGGTATGGGAAAGTTATATGAGCGAGAACAACATCACGATTGACCTTTATATCAAAATGCATTTTGCAGAAAGTTTGGAAAATACGTAAGGAATATAAGACAAAAAATGAGATACTGAGAAATTTGATGAGTTCAAGGTCTGTAGTGAGCTCGCTGATGTAATTCGTTTTGTCGGACTTGCCTGTAGTTTCTCCGAAAGTTGGTAGTTCCTTTTTTTTATATCAAAAAATGAAATTGACTTTCACACTGGGAGTTGTAAGACAATTTTTTGCTGCTTCTCAGGAACTACCTTAAGTAACGCCCATAGATCGTTTTCCCAGAAATTCATTCCAACTTACTACAACCGAGGTCATTCTTTTAAGACAAAATCATTCACACGGAGAAAGCAAACGAACATTTTAATCACAGACTGAGAATAACAGCCATACACTTTATACAGACTTTGAAAGCAACCATACACTTTCATCACAGACTTTGAAAGCAGCCGAACACTTACATCACAGACTAAGGAAGCAATGATACATTTTAATCACAGACTGAGAAAGCAGCTGTACACTTAAATCACAGACTGAGAAGGCAGCGGTACACTTTATTCAAAAACTGAGTAGAAGCCGTACACTTAGATCACAGACTAAGAAAGCAGCCAAACACTTTATTCACATACTAAATTTTAATTTTTTTATTAAAGACTTAACTCAAGCCATAATAGAATATAAATAAATCTTAAAAACTAAAATAAAATGCAACAATATTATAAATAGCGGACAATAAGATAAAATATGTAATATAAGGCCAGGAGAGTATTTGGGGGATTAATTTATTAATAGGTTCTTCAGGGTAATTTTGGATACATTAAGGTCAAAGTGAGGTGAGTTATTGGCTTTAGTCATCATTCAAGTCAATGATTTGTTACGACCATAGTCAGTTCTGTGGAAAGCGCTTCGAAATAAGTGGATAGACCTGAATCTACGGGGATTTATTAAGAGAGAAATCCTTGAGAGCAAGGTAGTCAAAAGAGCCATTTAAAAGCTGGTGTATAAAAATAATGTCAGCGTTGTCCCTTTGCAAGTATTTATAAAGGTTGCATGCCCAGTAATTTAAGACGATCCTCATAAGGAGGGAGGTCAAGAGGATCAACCCAACCTAAACCACGTAATGCAAATAAAATGAAACGTCGCTGAACGGCTTCAATACGCTTAATGTGTACTTGGAATGGACACCAGACCTGGGAGGAGTATTCGAGAAGAGGTCGAACAAAGGCCATATAAAGGGTTTTTCAATAGGGACGCTACAAAAGTTTTCTTAAATAAAACAAAACGTTTGGATACATTCTATCCGGGATCATTTGCCATTATGTGTGGAACTCGATTTCTTTTGCATGGCCACCACGGGCACGCTTGCAGAAGTCCAGACGCTGAACCCAATTTTCGAAGGTTTTCAAACATAAATCGGCCGATACTGCTGCAATTTCACGTTCGATATTCGTACGAAGTTCATCAATCGTCGCTGGCTTGTTGGCATAAACCATAGATTTGACGTAGCCCCACAGGAAATAGTCTAACGGCGTTAAATCGCATGAACGAGGCGACCAATTCACAGGTCCATTTCTGGAGATAATGCGCTCATCCGAACTTCGTTCTCAATAATTCGATTGTTTGGCCGCTGTGTGCATGTGGCACCGTCCTGTTGAAACCACATATCGTCCAAGTCCATATCATCCACCCAGAAATGAGCCTCATCGCTGAAGATGATTTTTCGATGAAAATCCGGATCATTTTCAAGTTGTTGCTCAGCCCAATTCACGAACATACGACGCTTCTGGTGATCAAGCGGCTTCAGTTCTTGCGTCAATTTGATGTTGTAAGGATGTAGGCCAAGATCTTTTCGCGAAATTCACCACAACGACGTCACAGAGATGCCCAACGCTTGAGAACGACGTGTGAGAGACTGATTTGGGTCTTCCGCAATTGATGCGCTAGCGGCAGCAATATTCTCGACACTACGGGCACTTCTTTGTCTCACTGGCACGGGAACATTTTGTACTGAGCCTGTGGATTCAAATTTTTCCACTAGACGCTCAATTGTTGATCTGGCAGGACGATTATGACGACCATAAATTGTACGTAGCGCTCTTAAAGTGTTGACCACTGACTCCGAATTTCGGTAGTAAATTTTAATAATTTCGACTCGTTGTTGGATCGTATACCTTTCCATGATAAAATGGCAAACCTTACTTAAGAGAAATGTCAAGAGAACGGGAAAAAATATGGCGTCGTTTGCTGTTCCTATTGGTCTACTTTTGTAGCGTCCTTATTGAAAAACCCTTTACAAAGACTTTGATCATTAAATTCTTTAGACCATCGCTTGATAAAACCCAAAGTAGAATTAGCCTTGTTGATGATTGTATCGATATGCGAAGTAAAATTGAGTTGAGTATCACAGAGTAGTCCTAGATATAGAATAAACTTCAGTTATTGATTGGGTGTCAAGAAAATAAGATCTTTGGGATAATGGAGGCCGCTTTCTGGAGAAAGTTATAGCTTGGCATTTGTTAATATTAAGCTCCAACAGATTTGCTTAACACCAGACGAAGAATTTGTTAAGATCGTCCTCAGAGAAAGTTATCTTTTTATAGATTTTCATGTCATCAGCGTTAATTAACAGTTTTGAATCTGAGAATATTTGATCGACGTCATTTATTACTAAGGCAAAGAGAATTGGTCCGAGGTGGCTACTTGAGGAACACCAGAAGAAGCAATAATTGGGTTTGAGACATGATTTCTGAAGCAGACACTGTATTATCTATTGGAGAGTTATGATTTTATCCAGGTCTTGAAAATATTTGGAAACTTAAGCTTGTCAAGTTTATAAAGAATAAGGTTATGTGATATCTTGTCGAAAGCCTTACTGAAGTCTGTAGCGATAGAGTCAACTTCATAACCTTCTTCCAAAGCACAAAGAGAAAAAGAAGTTAAGCCAACTAGGTTAGTTGTTATAGATCTACCCTTAAGAAATCCATGCTGACTAGGAGAAAAGATTTGTCTGGAATGGAAGAACATGAATTCATAAATTATGCTTTCAAATAATTTTGGAATGCAAGAAAGTTTTGCAATTGGTCTATAATTGATAATGTCGTTTTTTGGGCCTTTTTTTGTGGATTGGAATAATAAAAGATTCCTTCCATAACTTAGGGGAGGAGCGGCAAGACTATCAGTACACTTTTTCAAAATTATAGGTGGGATACCATCAGGGCTAGCAGAATAATCATCTTTTGATCCTGTCTGTTACAGAACTGATGTCAATGTTAATTGATGTTAAAGAAGTTTCAGTACAGCCGTTCATGTAATGGAAAAAACTATGATCTATGACGAAATTATCCCTGGAAATAGTGATAGTGATATTTTTGGCAAAAAGGTTAGAAACAGTAGAAGAATCGGCAGAAGTTATATCGTCAAACGTCAAGATTGAGGGGTAACCATCACATATTTTTTTACTATTTAAAAAAAAAAAAAAAATAGAGTGGCGCGACAGCTCTTGAAGAGCCAAGGCCTAAGTGGCTTACTCTCATCAACAATTCTCTGGGTGCGTGTGAAGAATTGAGGGGACCTACAATTTTACGCCGATTCCGAACGGCCAAGCTGAGAAGCACTTTTTCATGACAGATGATACTCTTGGAAGTTTTGTCAATTCTTCGCAAGAGGCAGTGTCCGTGAAGGATGAAATAAAAACTTTGGGCCCCAGTAGGATTCGAACCCACGACGTTCTGCTTAGCAGCCAACGCACCTAACCACTAAGCTACGGACACT
>CAKKXW010000004.1:9997388-10009982 GCA_920937365.1 Sphaerophoria rueppellii | reverse complement strand
TTCAGTGACGAGAATAACAATCAAGTATCCTTTTTACTCTAATGAGCGCTTGTATAGGGTTGTATCACTCACTTGTTGCCTTGGCTGTATGTGCTCTTTTTGTTTTAAAAAACCGTTGTTGTTGTCACGCGCTTGACATGGGAGGCATGGGCTGCTGAACTTTTTTCAACTTAGTCGCGCGACGAGTTTGACGTTTGTTTAATGTTCAGCATATTTGAACTAGAGCTCACGTCACATTACATACTTGACATGACATACGAAACGTGAGGTCGAAGCTTCATTGTGATAGCATGCATTGAATTCCTATGCCTGCCCGAAATCGTAAACGTCAGGCGAAGTCACGTTTTCCGTCGTCGGGTACGGAGGGTACAGTTCGCGCACTGTTGTTGTTGCCAAAAAATTTTGTTTTTCTCGTGTATGTCGGTTCCGTTGTTCACTCACTATGTTGGGATATGTTCGCGAGTAATCTCATTTTTCCTATGAACTAACAATAAGAGCAGTGACTTGTGCTTGGTTTTCAAACATCCTCACACTTAAAAAAATCAACACGAAATAATTATGTATTATGCAAACGAACATATTTGGGGGCAACTACTTCAATAAGGGCTACCTTAAGCAATGAGACGACAAACAAAATTCCAAATAACAACTGATCGCATGAAATTCTGACTCAGATTTTTAATTGTTTGTAGATGACTGCGACTGACCTGTCTGTAAGCATACGGTGGTAAGAATTCTTAGAAATTGTACGAGTTGAAGGGAATTTTGCTCTGTACAGGAACGGCAATAAAAAAAAATAGAGTGGCGCGACAGCTCTTGAAGAGCCAAGGCCTAAGTGGCTTACTCTCATTCAACAATTCTCTAGGTGCGTGTAAAGAATTGAGGGGACCTACAATTTTACGCCGATTCCGAACGGCCAAGCTGAGAAGCACTTTTTCATGACAGATGATACTCTTGGAAGTTTTGTCAATTCTTCGCAAGAGGCAGTGTCCGTGAAGGATGAAATAAAAACTTTGGGCCCCAGTAGGATTCGAACCCACGACGTTCTGCTTAGCAGCCAACGCACCTAACCACTAAGCTACGGACACTACTCTTTTTACTATTTATGAATTGATAAAATAATTTTGGGTTATGTATAAGGTCAGATTGCATCTTTAAGATATAGTTGGAATATAATGTATCACATAAAAAAGAAAAATTATGGTAAGCGGAAATATAAATTGGAGAAGTCGGAATTTCATCTGAATTTAAGGAATGTTTGCCAACGTTTTTTACGTCGGTTACGAAGTGACTTTAGTTCTTTGGTGTACCACGGGGGAGATTGAGAAGTTAAGTTACGTATGGGAATAATCGGAACTGACTGTGCGATTAGATCAAAAATCACTTTATAAAATTTAGTTAAGGTCAAGTCAACGTGGACGTTTTGGTCAGATAAGAAATCGAAGTTAGTTAGGAAAATTTGCTTTACGGAAGTTGAATTTGTGTTCGTTCAGAACTTCGGGATTAGTATTAATACTAATGTAAACAAAGATTATACAAATGTGGGGGTGGTACGCATCAAGTTTCGTTAAAAGGGCTTGGATAACAGAAACACTTGTGTTATCAGGGTCAGAACTGAAAACCAGATCTGGCTGCCTACCTAAGTTGTTTTTGATATTGATAAGAGAGCAACCGTAAACTTTAATCACAGACTGAAAATAGCAGCCTTGCACTTTGATAACAGCCATACACTACTTAAAGCTCCCATATCCACTTCAATTCTGGATTAACCACTGTTAAAAATACTGAGTCCTTTGTAGGTATTCCTCATGCGTTCCTGTCACACGGGAACTCTTGTTTTGGTGTATTTTTGTGGCTCCTTTAAGGATTCTCTTACGGAAACAAAATGTGAATTATAATTTGGAAAGGTCAAATCTTATAAAGAAAATACAACGATAGCAACGATGTGTTTGGATTTATGTACTGAATACGGTTCATTACACCTTAAATCGACCAAAAAATTTGTCTCCCAATTCAGTTACTACAAATATGCTTCAACAAATTAAGCTTCTTATTCAATCAACAAATCAATAGAGTTAATCTCATCGTTTTTCTCGTTTCCTTAGTCCTTTCCTGACCTGAATTCAAAAAAATCCAAAAATAGCCAGTTTCTTCTCTAATTTGCCTCTTTACTCCCTTTTTTCTTCAAATTCAACCTCACCACAAAAGGCAAACGACACACACACACAAAAAAAGCATCCAGGAAATTTATTAATCTGCAACTTCAAGCCTCCGTGCTCTGCGTCCCACGTATTTTCAGAGCGGGTTAATTTTTTCATCACCTGTTCCACTTGACCTTCTCCCATTCTTGCCATAAACTTTTTTCTTCACTTTTTTGCTTAATTTAAATTATAATCACAACAACAACTTGTGGATTACAAAACAGCAAAAAGTATATATAAATATAATTACCTATGCAAATATACACCGTAATTATATGAATTCAAAAAAAAGGTGGATGCCAGCCGAAAGAACGAGCAACAAAGCTTCAAACTCTCCGACAGCAGTGCCTCGAATTTGAAAAGAAGAAGAAGAAGGACCCAACCGAATGAACAAAACCAGAGCACAACCCCGCACCACCATCATCATAGGTGCTGTGAATTGGAAATAATATAAGTCCTGCCTGACCTCGCCTACCTGCTCTTACTCCCTCGCCCACCCACCTCTCAATCTGCTGCTTCGAATTCTCGGTCGGTGTTCTCTTGGCACCACTCTGGCATAAAAACGTTTTCTCGAAATATAAATTCTGAACTCACAGCTTACAGAGTGTATAACTATAACCCCTAGAGTATGTTTCCGTGGATGCGGCGAGGCTCCTTTTGTATTTATGGAAGAGAAACTTTTGTCGAGGTAGATTTTGTGTACATTTTTTTAATTTATTATTATTTTTTTTAATTCTTCGCAACTCTAAGGGGATTCTAACATGGTGGCAGGGTGATCTTAAAAAAGTTCAAATTACTCAAAATTTTACGATAGTCCTCAAAAGACGCTTCATAGCTTCATCGTGTAACAAAATCCAATTCACCTCAACTGTTTTTCTCCCTGCAATTCTCGGTCGTTCAGCCAATAGATCATTTTTTTCTGAATCCGTTCCAGTGGTTGTCGATGTCTTGCAGCAGAGCAATACTATTGCATGTGCCCGATCCCAACCATCGAACTAAGATATCTGCGGCGGGAATAACAAAGAAGAGTGAAAACATCAAATTTGAACCACCCTGTGACTCTATTCTAACGATGGGGTGTCGTTAAAGTTCAGCTTGTATTTCCAGATTTTTTTTTTCTGTCTTTTAGGTTTTTATTTTCATTTTCATTATACTTTTTCTTGAACCGGAAAACAAACTTGTATCCTTATGCCGTACACTCGCACAAAAACTATGACGTATTAGATTTTTCATTTTCAAAACCAACCGACACACACACACATTTGTGTATAGTGAAAGTAGGTAAAGCGCATTGAGTGCAGCAGGCAGGATATCACAAGGATAATGATGTTTCTGCTGATGACAGGTTAGCCTTAGATTAATGCTGATGCTTTTTCAACTGCTGATTCCGTTCCTGCTGCTGCTGCAGTTGCATATACGTATAACATGTTAAGAGTTCCTCTGATGTTTCTGAATCTTTTTTACTTAATGACTGTTTTGTGAGAGCTTAATGTACCTACACATAGACGCTTTGCTTTTGCCATAGCCGTTCGGTTTAATTTTTTGCTGCACTCAGTATTCAAATGCATCGCTGATGAAAAATTGCGTTCAATTAAAATTTCAAAAGGATATATATGTTTGGAGTGGAAATTTAATTTTATGCAGAGTGCAGATGGCACGGTTTAGTGAATTTTCTAATTGAGACTGATTGATATATGCGAGGACAGACACGGTGCGGTATTGTGGCTTTGGGATGTGATGACGGTGCTGATGCTGACACAAATTGGATAGTTTTCTGAAATTCAATTTGTTTTTTTTTTTTTTTTATCCTGAATTGATTAATGGTGGAGCATAGCCATGGTTCAAGACAGTTTTATGAATAAATTTGCAATAAGTGGATTCATTAACATAATATGATGGTGTTCTGTAAAGTAGTTAGCCACACCACCTGATGGCACCGGCTTCTTCCTTTGACAGATCAGCCGGATCTGACTCATAGATTGTTGACCGCGTGTGGAAGCTGGATTGCCGCGGATTTTATAAAAATGGGAATTGAGCCATAATGGTGATTAGATTCTTGTTTTTAGTAGTTAAATCACGCAGTGAGTAACAATTTTCCTTAGATGGCGACCGACAAAAATTGGTTTAACGAGTTTCAAAATGTTGGCTTCTGAGCCACTAACAAAATTTTTTGTATATGTATATTCTTGATCTTCAGACTGATAGAGGGCGAACAGATCTTTTTGTTCTCGTGCATCATTTGACATAGGCTACTAGCGATAACTGATAGGCATAGCGATTTGAAATCGGGGAAATTTTCTAAAGGCAGAAATTGAACGATCAGTTGACCTCACCCTTACAAACGTGCTCCGAAGAAGGCAAAGACCGTCCCACCGGCCAGAAAGGTGAAGGCCAAGGTGAAGGATCCACATACAGAGGGCTGTTATATAGCGATTCCTTCTGTTATTAAACTCGCCGCTCAGAAATTGCAGTCGAATAAGGTGGTAGCCGTCGGTACCTCAATAAAACGTATTGTTTAAACGAAATACAGACGTTGGGTCCAGTGCAAAAATAAGTTGCTATTTTTCAAAAGTAAAGCAAGGGAACACCATAGTAGAATCGCATCAGTCAACGCTGAGAATTTGGAAAGACCACTTCTTAGATTTTCCCACCTAGAAGAAGTGAAAACGGCAATATCATGGCTAAAATCAAACATCAGGCCGCTAAGGCAGATGGTATAGCTGCCGAGCTGTTCAAATCAGCAGGCGAAGATCTAGATAGGAGCATGAAGAATACATGGCCGATGAATGAAACCATGCCATTGTTTGCCCGATCTTAAAAACTCACGCTGCTCCATCAAGGTTGGCAACGAGCTCACGGAATCTTTCGATGTCGAAAACGGATTCAGAGCAGGCGATGCACTGTCATGCGATTTCTTTTACATCGTTTTTGAGAAGATAGTGCAAAACTCCACCGTCAACACCAGAGGCACTTTCTTCCGAAAGTCTGTTCAACTTCTCGATTACGGCGATGATATTGATATAATGGGAAGAACATAGCGTGTTGTTGAGACAGAAGAGGCAAAAATGGGTTTAGCGGTAAATGAGGGCAAGTATATTCAGTCTTCGAGGAAGGACACCCATCACCGATGGCTCGGCCAGAACGTCACAGTAAATGCATACAACCTCAAGGCAGTAGATAACAACCTCATCATCCCAGCCCTGCTGTATGGTACAGACGCATGGACCTCAACAAAATCAGATACACATGCTTTATGCTGGAGAAGAAGATGCAACAGCGAAACTTACGGGTTGTATAACAACATGGGCCTAACCAGAAGAGTCAAGGTCCAGAAACTCAGATAGCTCGGTCACTTAGAGCGGACGTACATCAATGCTCCGGCCCGGAAAGCCTTCCACAATATTCCCGAGGGACGTAGAAGGAGAGGAAGATCGCGACTCAGGTGTCACACACAAGTGGAAAAGGACGTCAATCAACTTGGAGTGCAAAACTGGAGATACAGCTAGCTTGGTACCAAGCTGGCTGACTTGGACTGTTGATTGAGGCCCAAGTGCAAAACAGACTGCAGCGCCACCTTAAGTAAGTATGTAAGTAATTTTCCAATTTTTTTTTCTTAGTATAATTTTTATTCGTTTCAGTTCAGGTGGCAATTTGGTTAAAGAATTTTGGGGCGAAACAGGTTTTTATTTTCCAAGAAACATGTATACCGAATTGTATACAATCTCAAAAGAATTTCAATAATTTACCAAACTAAAATTAAAAACCATTCCTGTAATCTGGTTGTCCTTATTTTAAGGATTTTTGTGGTAAAATCCTTTGTTAATCAGAATCTCTATATGAGGTGAAAACATTTCTGCAACGGAATTTCTTTTCCAAATTGATCCCTGTAATAATCCTCTAAATAAAAAGTATGTGTAAGGATATAAACCCTTTGTGATTTAATCCTTTACTAACAAGGGTACATACCTATCTTAACAAATTATGACATGAGTTCAGATATAATCTGTTCTTTCTTAATTTTGCTTC
Source organism: Sphaerophoria rueppellii (assembly GCA_920937365.1). NCBI lineage: Eukaryota > Metazoa > Arthropoda > Insecta > Diptera > Syrphidae > Sphaerophoria > Sphaerophoria rueppellii. The sequence continues at coordinate 10,003,755 of CAKKXW010000004.1, read as the reverse complement.
ATTTTTCCATGAAAAGAACTCCATTTTTCTCTAAGAAGCTTAAATCAGACATGTCTAACATGTGTCTCCTTGTTTATGGTCTTCGTTTCACTTCAAATTCAACCATTCATCAAAAATGTCCATTGTTCGTCAGGCCCTTCTATAATTCACTGCAATACACGAATTAATTTTTCATGTCATTTTAGCTGACGAATGTCATACATACACACTTTCGACAAAAATAATTCTTCATTTTCAAAATCAACTGCATTTCCGGAAACCACAATATCACACAATTCTACTACTCTCCCAAAGGACACCGCATAAACTCCTGTCCATACATCAACGTTTTTTTTTTCTTTTTTGTCTCCTTGCTCCCTTTTCATTTCTGTTCTTTAGAAATTCTAAAAAGTACTTTAGTGCCTTAGAAAGACCATAAATAATGTAAATCCTCTCCTCTGCTGAGTTGCACTTTAAACTTTTTTCATATATCCTTACAAGTGCAGTTGTTGTAATTTTCCTTTTTTTGTATTTGGCTTCCTTTTATCCATCATAAAGCTCCTAAGTTTCACTGTTCTGGATTCCTTGTCTTCAGTTTTGACCACCATGTTCCAAACGCGCTATTAATTTCAATTTGCATAAATTTAAAATAAAAATACATAGCCAACAACTACATCGTCTGACACGATTGTACGGAGGACGATAAGGCGACGAAGCTACGCTGCAGGAATAACGAAACCAAATGCAAACGGCCAACTCTTTCGTATACCTTGGAAACTGGTTAAAGTGGTTAAACATTAACGCGAACATTTTAAATATTTTTTGTAGGAAGCGGAACGACACCAACGACTGAGAGCGATGCATGGTCAATGTGACGAGGTGTTCGAGCTGTGTCTCAGCATTTGACTCTTTGGGGAGTGCGGTCGTGTTGTTGGCTTACAACAGCAAACCTTGTAGCTTGTATCCTGTGAGCCTGCACAGGTGTTTCCGAATTTTTTTCATTCACATGCGTTTTTATATTCCTTCTAGTGCTACATGCTACCTTACATCGTATTTTATAGAGGGTGTTTTTACTTATAACTTTGCATGGGATGTTGAAAAAGAATCCCATCAACATTGACCAGTATACTCCATTGAAATTCTATTAAATTGTCACTTCAAAATTATGTCAACTAAAGTCAATCGGTTGTTAAATGTTAAAGTTATTCAATGCAAACATTACGAAATGAAATATGGTGCAGCTTATCTTTCAACTGATTCAATTCTAAAACACCCTGTTCTCGTTCAATTGACCAATTCATTTCCTTACCCTTAATCTGGCCCCCTTATTTCCAGTGTTTATCAATGGACATGAACAAGAAGCTAACACATACTTTAATTTAACTTCTGCTATCGAGCTGGAGCTTTTTCTGAAGGGTTTGGAATGGGTGGCGGTCACAAACTCACAACGTAACAAAAGGACGACAAACAAGAACTAAAGGTGGATTATGTTGTGCATGCATACCGGTCGTCTGTTTTCCGAAGTTGGACGACATAATGGTACAAAGGCACGCGACTTCCAGGAACTCTGCATCACCATTTCCATTTCCATCACCATCAGCAGCGCACCATCATCAATTGGTATTATAGTGAAAGAGACAGAGAATGGGATATAATGGACGCACTTTTGTTTTGATTGTTATTGCAGTTGCAATTAGGAGTGGAAATCGCATTGAGAACGTTAGGAGGACTCTCGAGAGAATATGGAAATGGCATGTGGAAGTGGAAGTGTTTTCTGTGACAGCCTGTCAAATGGCCATGGATGAGGCGACAGCGACTACAACGACAATGGATGGAAGCGGCGACAACGGGAAAATACTTGCTTACTGGCTCTCTGGACAATATTGTCGATCTATTTTTACGATGTCTGGTATATTAGAGAAGTATGTGGAGAGAGCTTTGTATAAAAGGACATGCAAATGATGATGATTCAGATTGCAGCAATTTGTTGTGGTATTTTATTTTATTTTCTCTTGGAAACAATTAAGCGGATTTGAGGACAGAGTGTGGGGATAAATACCTGACGGAACAATAATGAGGTTGTTTGAGAGTTTGAGATTGGAATGTAATTAACATTGAGTATTGTCTGAAGAAAAAAATGTCGGACAAGACAGAAGAATTCCAAATCGGTGTAATTCATGGAGGAGTAAAACTTGTTGTCTAACTTAAATTTAAAAAAAATGACAAAAATGCTGAAACAAATTGAAAAGATGTTCTAAAAGGCTTATATTTTTATCGAAGGAACATAACCTTGTTGGGTTGGAAGTTATGACCTCAAACGAAGTTTTTGTAATTGAGTTCGATAGTACCGTCAAAGCAACTCTTAACACGTTAAAAGGAGTGAAGAATATTTTTTTCGGACTGAAATAACATTAATGATGAAATGGAACACTGCCTAGGGCATCTAATAGAAGTGATTTAATCCACCAGGGAAAGGCCAGTTGTTTAATCTTTTCTTGCATACTTATCTGCACTATCATGACCTGGCATTGATTGACAACTGTTGCGCAGCATTTACGATTACCAATATCTCAGCCTATGAGACTACTGTGACAGCACAAATTGAAAGAACTGGCATGGAAGAGGCTTTCTTAAAAGCAACCTGAATAAGCACCAGTTTTTATTTCGACTTTTTAATTTCCTATAAATCATCAGCATTATGACTTATAGATGAAGAGCGAAGCTACGGCCCCGAAATCCATGCATGCTATTAAAAATAAAAACGATGCCATTACTCTAATTGGCACATTTTCGAGAATGCCCGCCAGAGTTGTTCGTCATACTGGGTTTTTCTATTTATAAACAAAAAAAATAAAACGCAAAGTAAACAGCAACAACAAGGCATCCCGCCTACCATACACCGTTTGGCACTCTTGAAAGTTGAAAGTTTTTCTTACAAAAATATATACTCTTTATCCCACGCAATAAGCCTTGGCTCTTAGGCTCATCAAGGTTACACCTTTCAGCTTTCACGTTACACCATCAACCCGTGCAATGTTGTTTTAGGTTATTTACTGTTTTTTTTTTCTATTCGCAATCTAAAAGTTGTAATTTTTGTTCGTCCTTTGGCGTGGGTTTTTTTTTAAGCCATGGTCCTTAGTCACTTAAGGGAAATTATGATTTTTTTGTCCGTACGAGTGTATAGCGTGACTGAGATTGTTTGCGTTTTTTTCTTTTTTAAGTGTAATTTCTTACACAAACAAGCAGCATAGCATGAACTGTGTGTGGGCCTTGCTCTGGGGCATTAATGTGTTTTTTTTTTTAGAATAAAGAATGAACATGTCCAGGGTAAAAAGATTTAATGAATTCTTGAAGAGTTGAATGAAACAAATGAACAAAAATGTTGAATTTGTTTTTGTTGAACTTATCTTAAAAAATGACTTCAGGACAGTTTTTTAGCTATGAGTAATATAAAACCTTTGATTTTTCATTCACTCATTGGTCCTTATTGTCGAATATTGTCCAGGACAAACACAACATGCTTCCTGAACAATAACTGGATTGCAGGGATTTTCCCAAATACATTAAAAAATACATTTTTTTTTCTCTCAAATCACGTTATATGGTGTGAGTTTTAAAAATACACTTCAATGCCACATTCGATTGAAGGCAGTAGCATGGAGCTTATTCCGTGGATTTTCTTTTAAAAGTACAAATGCCCAAACTAGACTTGACTGACAATGTGAACATAATATACATTGGAAGTTGCTTCGTCAAGGTATTGTATCAGCAATGACGAAATATACTCCTGTCTGGTTGTTCTTAGGACTTAAGAGCAGCGGACAGACATAGACCCTGGTTTCCTTCATAAATTTCCCTCCTCCAACTAGGGTTTTTTAATAGGGACGCTACAAAAGTAGACCAATAGGGACAGCAAACGACGCCATATTTTTTCCCGCTTTCTTGACATTTTGCTTCAGTAAGGTTTACCATTTCATCATGGAGAGATATACGATCCAACAACGAGTCAAAATTATTTAAATTTACTACCGAAATTCGGAGTCAGTGGTCAACACTTTAAGAGCGCTACATACAATTTATGGTGTGGAAATATTTGAGTCCACAGGCTCAGTACAGAATGTTCCCGTGCCAGTGAGACAAAGAAGTGCCCGTAGTGTCGAGAATATTGCTGCCGCTAGCGCATCAATTGCGGAAGACCCAAATCAGGTTCTCACACGTCGTTCTCAAGCGTTGGGCATCTCTGTGACGTCATTGTGGGGAATTTCGCGAAAAGATCTTGGCCTACATCCTTACAAGATCAAATTGACGCAAGAACTGAAGCCGCTTGATCACCAGAAGCGTCGTATGTTCGTGAATTGGGCTGAGCAACAACTTGAAAATAATCCGGATTTTCATCGAAAAATCATCTTCAGCGATGAGGCTCATTTCTGGCTGCATGGCTTCGTCAATAAGTAAAATATGCGTTATTGGTCAGGCAGCAATCCACATGTGCTTCACAAGGCACCATTACATCCTGAAAAAAATCACTGTTTGGTGCGGTTTACAAGCTGGTGGTGTCATTGGGCCGTATTTCTTCCGTGATGATCAAGACCGGCACGTTACCGCTCAATGCTAACCGATTTATTTTTGGAATGAATTGGATGATATGGACTTGGACGATATGTGGTTTCAACAGGACGGTGCCACATGTCACACAGCGGGCCAAACAATCGAATTATTGAGAACGAAGTTCGATGAGCGCATTATCTCCAGAAATGGACCTGTGAATTGGCCGCCTCGTTCATGTGATTTAACGCCGGCTTGTTGACATTAACCATAGGTTTGACGTAGCCCCACAGGAAATAGTTTAATTTCCTGTGGAGCTACGTCAAATCTATGGTTTATGCCAACAAGCCAGCATCGATTGATGAACTTCGTACGAATATCGAACGTGAAATTGCAGCAGTATCGGCCGATTTATGCTTGAAAACCGTCGAAAATTGGGTTCAGCGTCTGGACTTCTGCAAACGTGCCCGTCGTGGCCATGCAAAAGAAATCGAGTTCCATACATAATGGCATCAAATGTACTTCCACAGGAATAAAGATATTGATATCCAAAACCGTTTTTCTTTTATTTAAGAAAACTTTTGTAGCGTCCCTATTGAAAAACCCTTAACTTAGAATTTCAGATAATCTAGCTTTTGACGCTGCCTGTCGAAATCAAAAAGAAGCATAAGCAGGGAGGTGATCAATGCGTTCCAAATCGTTGTATTCTATTTGGCAACGTCGTTCTTCAGTTTCCGTATTAAAAAATATATTTTTTGGAGCTATTTTATATCCTTGTTCACCGGCTACATGAGATCTTAGTTCTTTTCGTTAACTCATCTCTACCCAAGCTTCTTAAATTCAAATATTGTTACTTTATGATGTCATTGCTTTCTACAATTTTGATTTATTTCGTGACAAAGGTGGTATATAAATTGCTGTCAATTCGTGCTGTTGACATCAAATGTAGACTCTTCGTGCTTCTTCGGAGTACCTAAGCCGTGTAAATTCCACTCTTTCGACTATTCCTTGGTGTTGTGTAATTTATAACACTGAAGGTTTTGACGGACACTGCAAATGTAGTGTCTTGCCGTCTTCCTTAGTTGGGGATTGTGAGGGGAGTTTGCATGGGGGGTTTTAAAGGGGGTCCTTGGCTTTGAAGGCTCGCCAAGGTAAGCCAGAATTCTAGGCGCTGAGCGCCGATTTAAAAAATGTAGTATAAAAACAACATTTACCTTGTTTGATTATTTTTGTTTATTTAGGCTTCGCTGTCCTTTTACTGCCTCAATCTCTCTCTGACTTAATTTCTCTGTGACTTAATTTCTCTGTGACTTAATTTTTCTGTGACTTAATTTTTCTGTGACTTAATTTTTCTGTGTCTTAATTTTTCTGTGACTTAATTTTTCTGTGTCTTAATTTTTCTGTGTCTTACTAACCTAAACTACTTAACTATTTATATTATTTTAATGCTTACTTACTACATTTCTTAACCTACTTCCTAAACATTAATTTTTTAACCTACTACAATACTCACCTCATTTTCATATTGATGTCATCAAAAATGCATTTCCGCACTTCACACCTGTCGCTTTTGGGTTCAACGCTCGTCGTGTTGACACGCTTTCTGATGACGCTTCAAATTACTTCATCGAGAATCCAAAACATTGTTTTGACCGTTTATTAAGGTCACAATTGCTTTGAACCTCAATGAATGCGTCGATCAGCAAGTTTGTTCTATTTTTCGTTTTCCACACAAGCAAAACAATATAAAATTACTTTTTGTTTTGTTTATGTTTTGTTGTGGATTTTGAGGTTTGGAGAGTTATGAATGGATGCTTTGATAGCATCATATAACATTGGCCTC
>CAKKXW010000004.1:9905110-9994189 GCA_920937365.1 Sphaerophoria rueppellii | reverse complement strand
CCTTTACCAACACAAAAACATTTTGAAAATAAATAGACTTCCTATACCTTAACAATTTTTTTATTATTTTTTTTTCAACTTACGTTTACTTCTGCCTCTCTCTCTCTCTCCCTCTCTCTTTTACGTTAACTCAGCCACCCGCTTCCCTTCAAACAACTTTTCTAAAATAAAAGGACTTACCAACATTTATATAGTGTGTACACATTTAAGTATAGAGATATAAAGAGGCGGAGTTACAAAGTGTGAACACATTACAATAGATTGACATACAGAGATATAGAGAGGTAGGAATAGAAAGTTTATACATATTACACAGTAATAATTCTTCTCTATTTATTTCTGTTTATATTTACAACCATTCAGGAAAATAAAATCTTTTCAACAAACTTCCCTTCGCCCACCGACTCAATTGCATTTTCTCTCTCCCTCTCTCTCTCTCTCCGTCTTCATTTGCATTCAACTTTTTTTTTATTATTTTTTTAACAATTCCATATCCTTCAGATAAATAAAAGTTTTACAAAAACACAACCATTTCCACACGAATCTCGAGTGAATATTTTATTTTAAAGAGCTGCAAAAAACAAAACAAAAACATTGCTGATAAAGCACACACATGGCTTAGATTACTATTTTGTCTGTGCTTGCAATTTGAATCCTTGTGCAGTAGTTTTGCCAGCATGGAATAAAATAAATTCCGCCAACATGCATGCGAGATAGTAAGCCTCACCGGAAATACCAGATACAATGAATACCCTAGAGATCCTTTGTATCCGGTGGTGCGGTGCTGACGGTGGGTGGTGTAAATTCTATTGTGTGGTGCCGCGAGGGAGTGGGGAAAACATTGTGTGAAATGTATAATGAAACCTAAGCCATGAGTTTCAATGAAATCCTTTGACGTCCTTATCGTTGAACATGCATAAAAATGAAATTTTCAAATGCTCTCCATTGTTTGACGATGTTAACAAAGCGGACTGTTGGATATGAAATAACTTCCCCGAAATGCATCGAGTTGTCAGTTTTTTGTTGGAAAGGATTAAAATAGGATGTTTTCACTATCGCTTTTTACATTTTATTTATTTTAAATAAAATTGTTTGTCGACATAAAAATGTTTTCCATAAATTTGAGGGGCAGTGAAACAGGTATAAAAAATGGTCGAAACTGTCCATTTCAGGTAACAAAGTGTCTTTTTTTCAAAAAATTAATATCGTAATATAATTTTCAAATTTTTTTTATTTTCACTTAACATAAATAATTTATATACTAAAATAACATGTTGGACGAATTTGGAACTCATTGAAAGTTGGCAACTCAAACTCATAAAAAAATTGCGTGCTCCAGCTTTCCAAGTCCTTTCCCTGTACACTTAATAAAAATCTGCAACCAAACTTAAATACAAAATGACATAATTCTTCTCACAACTCACATTCATACATACATTCATGGCAAAATGTTTGCGCACGAAGCAAAAATTCATGAAATTTCGCTACCTAATCAAAATCCGAGTCAGCTATTTTCCACCGCAAAAATTCCGCACCCAATTCTGTTGAATAATTCGCATCCATCCAACCAAATTACCATCAAACATTTAATTTTTTTCTCTTACCAGCAATCCTGCCACCTTGAAGTTCATTCACACTCAGGATAATGATCATTTTTAGCGTGGCTATTTTGTTTTGGGCTTCAAAAACTTCTTCTCCCAGGACTTTCTCAAGTAGCAGCTATTTACCATACATTCACACTCATATTCACGTATTTCACTCGTACTCAAACTCAACCATCCGCATTGTCCTCTTATAAATAATATTAAAATATAATTCGTCAGGCTTGGTGTTGTCAAGTGGCATAGTGGGCTTCCTCTTTTTGGCTTACGATAATATGTTTTTTGTTGTGGTTTTGTGCCTCCTCAACATCAACACTACATTCTGCTTGTTGTCATTAGTGTAGGCGAGGATTTCTGTCACGTGCGTAGAGGTGCGTTTTTGCCGAACGGTGACTCCTCCCGAGTGCTTAAGTAGAATTTGCCACGCAATCTGTAATAATAATTGAAATGAAAGTAAGTATGTTGTAAATGTCATGTTTAGGCATTAAAAGGCTATAAATTTAAGTTGGGATGAGTTTCTTTTTTAATTAAATTATTTTTAAGAAACTCTGAAGTTTTGAGTCTCGTAAAGATAACGGATTTCGAGATTTTCCAAAGCCTAGTCGAATTGACTTCCACAACAGAACTTGAATCACATATGATTCATAGTATTTGTGAGAAGGCTTAAGTGCAGTCTTTGACGATGTTTAAACACAATCCGTGGAAGTCCGTGAAGCATGGATCCACTGGTACACACCAGAGACCATGGAAAATCGAAACAGTGGACTTTACCGTGTGGCTCAAGAAAGTCGAATACTGTCGCTTATGTTGGAAAGGTGTTGGCCACCGTTTTCTGGGATTCACAAGGTGGTGGTTCTCATAAACATCAAAACGATCACATCGGATTTGACATCACCGAGTTAGCTTGCTTCTAATTTCTTAAGTGCTTTTGATTCTACTTCTTGTAAAGGCAGCTATCATTTCATATGTGTTTTCTAGAACTTTTTTTGGGAATATCGGGTAACATTTTGAACTAAATTTCCCTCTGGCTACCTAGATTCGCAGATTGTCGACATTAACTGTCAAATTTCATCAGTAGATGGCAGAGATTTTGATGGATCAAAAATACTAATCTTTCTGTTTTCTGAAAGGAAAATCCAAGTAAGAAAACCGAAAACCAAGTCGGCCAACCGAGTTGACAAACCGGGTTGACCCGGTTCACAAAGTTTATGGTTCGGGACATCGCTACAAATAAAAACACCCACTCAACGGTTAGGTTAGGTTAGAGTGGAGAGTTGAGAACTTAAACAATCCATTTTGTAATTTTAATGAAATTAGAGAGACATCTTGTGTATATCCTTGACAGTTCACTGGCTACCGTGATAGTTATTCTACTATTCGTGACTGGCGGATATGTACTAGAAGGTGTTGGACTGTTTCCTCTGCCTCCTCGTCCAAGCAGCTTCTACAGAGTCATTAGTGTAGACTCCTAGCTCATATCATATCTAACTATGAGGCAGCGTCCTGTTATGACTCCAATTGTGGAGCTTATACTTTGTCTGCTCAAGGAAATCAAGCCTTTTGACTGCTTCAGGTCTATGATTGGCCATATTTGTTTGGTTGCTAGGCAGGTGGTTCCCTATTATTGTTGTTGTTTGAGATGTTTGCATGTAGCAAGTGGTTTTCCTACTTTGTGTCTTTCTCTAATAGTAGACAGCAGTGTTCCGGTTCTGGTGAGCTTATCAGCTTTACAATTTCCCGGTATGTCTCTGTGGCTCGGCACCCAATTTGGGTGAATGTTAAACTGTTCTGTCATCTAATTCAGAGATGATCGACAGTCGTGAACTATAAGAGAGTTTGTGGAGAGACGTGAGAGAATTGAGAACGGCTTGGCTGTCCGAGAAAGTATATATAGTCTTGCAAAATATAACGTTTTCTTTGAGCCAGGATAGTGCCTCTTTTATCGCCATTACTTCTGCCTGGAACACACTACATTGATTGGGAAGTCTATATGATGGACTGAGATTCAGTTGTTTCGAGTAGATACCACTTCCAACACCGTAGTCGGTCTTTGAACCGTGTCGTCCAAAGGTCCTCCAGCTTCCCAAAAATGTCTTGATGGAATGGAAACATGGAAGTTATTATTGAATATCATTTTTGGGGTGGTATACACTAAGCGATCTGCGATAGATCTGAAATTGTATGAGTTAGTGGTATGACCAGTATTGCTACTGATCGATTGAGAGGTGGCTCTAAGCCTCACGCATGAGTTGGCTGCCACCATTTTGAAGAAGATGTTAAGAGGTGTTAGGTTTAGAAGTACCTCCAAAGCTGCTGTAAGTGTTGAGCGAAGTTCTCCAGTGATGCACGTTCCTGCTGACCATTGGACTTAAATGAGTTTACTCAAATTTACCATCTTTTCATCATACGACAACTTCATAAATGAGTATCGGTCTGATTACCAAAGTGAATAGCCAGTGGGTTAGTTTTGGGAAGAAGCCACATTTTCAGCCTGTGTCGTTTTTGCAAGTGCAAAGTGCTACAGTAGCCTCTTTCATCAATATTTGCCTTCCAATTTAGGTTTTTTGTCTAAAATGAGGTATTCCTTTAATCGTGGGTGGGCTTATTTGAGGAGTTTTGTAGCTTCTCGTAAAGAGTACTCAAGGGCGCTTTGATTATTTTTCTTCTAGATTTTCCTGTTAAATTTCTAGCTTTTTTCATTTTGTAATAAAAACAGAATTATAATTATTGGTTATGTTCCAATTCGTAACCCAAGAATACAACCAACTAAATTCCAGCTGCTGCTTAATTTTCCAGACCAGTTCTTGATTTTATTAACCGCATAGGCAGATCTCCAGGATAATAAATATTCCGAAAATAGGAGTAACTGGGTATGACAATCTTAATATTGTTTTTGTCTAACATTTAACTACAATGGTTTGTTTATATTAATGAGCCATGCGTGAGTTAAGAGAAATAATAACAATAGCTGACATAAACTACTTTTCCCCCCATTGTCCTTTTTGGACAAAACAAAGTTGATGATAAAATCTGTTTTAATTTTTTTGAAGTAGTAAAACAATTCCTGCTACTTACTCAAATTAAATTGTGACTTTCATTGAATTCGTTAAATCTAAAATGACTGTATTCAACAACAAGGATAAAAAACTACTTAAGCAGACATTTTGAATTGAATTCCAAGGATTTTTTCAATCCTGAGGAGGTTTCCAAGAACGAATTATGATGTTTAACATTCCTTGTTGGATCGAAATAAGCAGCTGCAGTAATGTATGAAAAAAATTAAAACATTTTTTCTTTTATTCAACGCATTTCCTTTAAACAATAAAACCAAAAAGCAACCTAACGAATCCCTTAAGAATGTAACACCAGACATCACACAGAAACAGACCACTTAAAATTCTTACCGTTTATCAGCTCCCATGCCCATAAACGCTTTCACTTCCGTTCGGCAGAATTCCTCATTGTCAAACGGCTTGGTTGAATTCTCACAGCTTTCAGCTGGAAATGACTGTAGCGAGCCCACAGATTCAACAAAGTACTGCCAAGCTCTCTGGTGGCTACATCCAACTATTATAAGAGCAAAAACGTACATGACATGAAAATAAAAACACAATCTCATAAATAAATTTACAACAAAACAATAACACTCTCGTTCCGAGAGACTCACTTATAATGTTCAACCAGCGATTATTGGCTATCTCCTGCCTGGCACATCCTGGCTGTAATGGTACTCCATTATTCGGATAGAAATCAGCATGTCCCATTGGCTCCGGATTGCCCAGTACACCTCCGTCTGTGTGAATGACATCGACAAAGTGTGCGTCAGATGGGCCAAGTCGCTGGTTGGCACTTTGGCCGCTAAAAAGTGGCAGGGCCGGATCCAAGCCTGTAAAATTTAAAAAACACACAGTTTTTTTTTGTAAAAAAAAACAAACTCTTGGAAAAGGAAAATTTATTTTTATTTCAACACCTTCGCAAGACGATTAAAAGGTCAGGCATTGGAATATATTTTGTTTGGTGTCAAGATTTTATTTAGGCAACTCGCCGGAAGAGGATATGGATGTGGAAAACCCATTTTACTTATTCAGGAATATAATTTTATATCTTTTCGAAAGTCCCTGACTCGGTTCTGTGTTTTCGGTTAGATAGAAGGCTGACGAGAATGTATGCAGTGAGTCAGTTGTAGACATTCTGGGACGTGGGTGGATTGACTTGAAACATGCTTGGGGAATTGATTTTTGAGATTGTTTGCATAAATAATGTGTTCGGTCGGTATGGTATGGCCATTTAGTTTTATTTTTGCATGCAAATGATGTAATGTATGTTATAGCTGGGCTATATTCACATGAGGGTAAGGGGACCCTTGAAGTCTATAAAATAGAGAAAAATGTGAAAAGGAAACACTTTTCATTTCTAAATTTGGCAAGATTAAGAAGATTTAGTATTGCATTTACGAGTCGAAGTCGGCGTTAGTTCTCTCAGAGATGTTGGTATGTCAAGCCACTGTTTTTGTTTTAAATATAAATAGAATCTTTATTTTGTTTTTTCTCTTAATTTCTATAGGGGAAGTATCCATGGGGTATGCCTTACCGTGGCGGAGCGGCTTACGGTGATTCATACTTGAACCTTAGAGGTATGCGATGGCGCAGGAGGTTGTTGCTACTAATAACTCCCCAACAAAGGAGTGTTCCCACAACGGCACTCCCAACGAGCGAATTAATTTCTTCTTTTTTGGAACCAACGGTGGTGTTTTCAGTTCCAGTTAGGCTGACCTGCTTGGTGAACACCTTTACGGGCTACTTCGATTTCGAGCGGTTTTTCCGACTCTTGCACTTCGAGTCACTTTAAGTGCCTGGTACTCTAGGTTGGGGGTTGTACGTCGGGCTGACTTCCCGAGCACGTAGAAAAACATTTAGTTGCGAAGCAACAACAGGCCTCGGAAATGACGACCCAAGCAAATGTTTTAAGGACAACTAATTTCGGATATGCACGTGGAATGTTACGTCCCTTAATAGACCGCGTGCTGCCAAAAAATTAGCGGAGACCATCAACTGCTACAGAGCAGACATTACAGCTATCCAGGAAATGCGATGGGAGGATGCAAAACTGCGACATTTATTATCTTAATTGTTACCGAGACCAACGAAAGCGGCTCTTTGGATGAGGATTTGTCATGCTAATCAAACTGAGGCAAAAAGTCTTGAGGTTAAAATGTGTAAGCAAACGCATCACGACGATCCGATCAAAGCTAATTCGTCTAATATGTGTGCATGCCCCCGCAGAAGAGAAAAAGGTCGACACCAAAGACGAGTTCTACGAACTCCTCGACAAAACAAATGAACAATGTCTTAGCTATGACATTAAAATTGTCCTCGGCGATTTTAACGGAAAACTGAGAAAAGAAGAAAACTTTGGTGGAACAGTCGGAAAACACAGCCTGCACGACACCACTTCCGACAGCGAAATTAGGCTAATAGATTTTGCTGCGGGACGAAATGTTGTGGAAGCAAGCACATACTTCCCACATCTCAACATCCATAAAGGAACATGGAGATTTCCTGATCGATCAACGGTCAACCAGACTGATCACATTGCGATCGACGGAAGGCACTTGTCCAGCATTCTAGATGTTCGAACTTTCCGAGGAATTAACATCGACTCGGACCACTACCTCGTCGTAGCCAAAGTAGAACAAATATCCCGACAACAGCCAAAACAAGGAAATGCTGAAAGAAAATTCGACATCGGACGGCTATAAACGCAAGAGATCGCCAGATTCTGCCTCAAATGTGCTAGGTTTCACACAGCCATCAAAACGAAACCCCTAGTTTGGCGAAGAATGAAGGCTGGCCCATGCAGCCAAGCAGGAGGCATACAGCTGCGCTGCAAAGATGAACAAGAACTGTTCGTGAGCTCTACGAGCAAAAGAGGAGAGAGTAACGCCGCTTCTCAGGAGAAAAAAGAGGGAGCATCAGAAGGGTAAGATATTGGATGTTGAGAGAGCAAACAGCAGGAATGAAGTTCAAATGTTTTATAGGAAAGTTTAACCATTTTAGATTGCATTTACTATCTATTATTTTTTGTTTCAATTTGCCAAAATTAAAACTCAAATTAATTTCTTTCTTATGGAATAGCCAGTTTTTTGGTTCTTTAAAAAAATGTATTAGCAGATCAAGACCCTATCGATAACCTTCTATATCTCGTCGTCAAAACTAATTAATTAATGTTCTATCAATGCGATCGACCAAAAAACTATCGTCATCCAAATGCAATTTAATTAAAACCCCATCGAAATAACACAAAGCACGACACGACACAGCGATGCAATCATTAGTCAGTATGAAAAGCAGTAATTAAAAACAGAAACGACAACTTTGTATTTGGCAAATGATTCGGTTAAGTTAACACGTCAATAAAACAGTACCATTAAAAAACACTCAAAACTATTGCGAATGACTCAATGGCCGTTTGAGTAAATAGACAAGAGTGAATGAATTGCACTTCTGCTTCGATGGCAAAAATAAACATTAAGTCTTGCATTTTCGGCCAAGGTATGTCCACAAACGTAGATGTTAAAAACTTAATCAAACAGAACTAAGAGGCTGTTATGCAATTTTCAAAAGAACCAAGAGCAAACTTGAGCAAAATCACTTCAAGAGTGCACATTTTGAATGCCAAGACAAAGTCAAGAGCTCTTTAAAATGTGAGCAAGCAAGTGACACTTATTTATTTGATTATAACACCAAATCTCCATTCATAACGAACTTGACAATTTGAACTAAATTTGTGTATTCATTTTAAGTGTGACATCAATCAATCCTGACGACCGACGCACGGCGGCGACCTTGAGCATTTTTCACTCTGACTGTACAATTTCCTGAAACACTGAAATACAATTCAATTTATCACACAAACCTGTTATCCTTGACAGCACAATTCCCCATTCCTGAATTTGTTGGCCAGCAAAGCCAGCTACTTCGGCACCCAAACTGAAGCCAATCACATGAATTTTTGCCTTAGGGAATCCGAGGCCGATGAGGTAGCGCAAAAAACGTGCAATATACCGTCCAGCTATGGGTATGTTATCCACTGAATTTGTGTACCATGGCATTGCTGTAAGTGGACTCCAATCAACCAGGATAACATTGTAATTTCCGGCATTGAGAAAAGCTGTGCCCCAACAACGACGACGTCAAGGAAGGAAAAGAAAAATTGAAAAATAAAAATTAGATTAAATTTCATATCGCTCTCTCTGTCTCTCTCTGATGGAAATGACAAATAGCAGATAGAGAAGGCGAAGGAGACAATGTGATTAGTGAAGTTATACCATCCTTGATTTGTTGACTACTCTGTTGTTCGTCGCCAGATGATGATTCCGAGAATCCGTGCATGTAGAGTATCAGAGGATGTGCTATGTTCAAGTTACTTTGCCTCATACGTTTGTCATTGCTCATGTAGAGTTGGAAGGGTTCCGTTGGGTTTTTGCTATGAAAAGAATAAATTTGTTGGACAAATAAAGTGGGAAGAAGAAGAACAGATTTGTGACAGTCTCACTTTGTGTAGAGGAAAAATTTGACATCTTCAACTTCTCGGATGAGGCAGCAACTATCGCAAGATCCACGAGGTGCTGGACTGTAGATGAGGGGCGCTCCAGCTGTTAAAAATTCAAATGATTAGAATATAATATGTCAAGTGTTTTGCTTTGTGAAATTGAACGAATAGCAGAACATTATATCTCTTAAAAAAATATATCATCCTTTAATTAGCTGCATTAAGTGTGGTTTCCATTTGAATATTTGTTAGCGAAGCGAACAAAAACTAAATTATTTATAGAATGGCGTGAGGTGCCAACAAGAAATTTACATAATTTATTCATTATAAAATGAGAAACAAATAAATGCGAAAACCGGCATCAGAAACTGGCGATTTATAATTTAGTTTCAGGTTTCACGTTCGCACGTCAACTCTTTTGTTTACTTAATCTCTTAATGAATTCAAGTGGAATCTCGTCTGGGTGGCTAATTTATTTGGTGTTTGTATTAAAAACATGATTCTCGAGAAGTTGAAAAAATAGATTAAAATTTTTAAAATATTGTTATCAGTGGAAATTCACTTAAATTTGTTTTGATTTGCAAATAAGTTCAATTAAAATGAACGCGGAGAATAACAAAATAAGAAATAAAATGAGATTTATGTGATGTCGCTTCTTGAGGCAATAGAATACTAATCATGTTGTAGTTTAATTGACTTAAAGTAAGTTTGATCTTAATCAACAAATGTTCGTTTAAGTTTAATCTTTTGCGAGAACAGCAGCGGTTGAACTGCAAGTCACGTTCGAAGAGATGTTAACAAAAATGTAATAAAATTTCAATAAATTGTTTGTTCCATTGGACATTAATGATAAGGGATCGTTCATGGAAAATTTAGGTGACTCGTCATTTGTAAGCTCATAATAAAAAGGAATTTCATTAGAAATCAATTAAAAGTCAGATCAGCTGTAGTTCGTTATTCGCTTGAAATTTGTATAAAAACTCGATGAAGAGAAAAGAGCTTGTTCTAGAATTCAGAGCGATTGGTTTGTTGATGAAGGTGTTTGTAGTAATTCCAAGCCAAATGGACTCATTTGGTTTTTTCTTAACTCTTATTAGCAAAAGACATTCCGCGTTCCTATTGGTAAGCAATCCCGAAAAGTTAAAACAGTTCAAATAAAAACTTCGACTTCACTCTCTCACAACTCTCAATACGACAACCCAACAAACAAAAACTCTCTCTTGAACATTAGCAATATTTCATAATTTCAAAAACATTTTTACCTCACTTAACGTAAAAATACGGGAAATTAATTAACTGCAAAATCTAAACTACTTCGATAGGTGCATGCACAGCCTGGCCTTGAAATAAAAATTAACACGAGTTTTTCTTGTTCTAACATTGACATTGCTGTCGATACGTTCATGTACACTGTACACAAAGCAAAAACAAAGACAATAAAAAACGCACATCCAAGGTCATCAAATATTCATCCACATTGTTTTATGAAAAATTCACAATTAATTAGAAGTCAACACCGTTAATAAATTTATTATTTATCAAGCATCCATACATTGTTGGACCCGTCATCATCATTTAAATTAATCAAAAAGTTTTTGAAACGATTAAAAAATAAAAACCTTTTTCAAAAGGTACTCGTACATCAGTCACACGATTATGAAACTAATTAAACTAAACGTTAGCTTTCAAAAGCTTTGATTATAAATTGATATGAAAGAGTTAAACGGAAAGTGTCATTGTATTCAGTTTATAATAATTATTGTTCTGTTTCCTGTTTGGCTTGTGGGCGCCAATTTAAACTCACATAAACACCCTCTCGATTAGGAAAAAAGGGCTTGTCAGTTGGGACATACACACCCACACAGACAGGCTAAATGGGGCTGGGTGGTTTAATTACTGTTCTTCAGTTTGAGTATGAATGAATGCGTATCAAATTTTTTGCTTTTATTGGTAACGATATGGCATTTAAAGAGCATAAAGAACTTGAGAGGAGTGGATGGTAAATAAATGACTTAATATTTGTTGTTTGTGTTTTGGTTGCAAATGGACAGCATTAAAATGTAAGATGATATTTGCAAGCACTTAGCAGTTCTGGGGAACTTAACTGGAAGTGAAACAAGGTCAGTTAGAATTCCCTTATGGTTCTCTTTATTTTAATTGAATTTTTTTAAATTCCACTTTTAATTTCTTTGATTTGTTTGTTTGTTCATTGGTCGACAGAAATAAAAAATAAAAAACATAAATCATATGCCTTAGTGTACGAAGGGCGAAAGCGTTAATCTATCCGTTTAATTAAAAACGACTTTTGTTTGTGGTTTTGTTTTCATTATTTGTTAAGATTACTTTCTGCTGTTGTGTAACTATTCTGGATGTAATAAAAACATGATGTATAACAAAGTAAATTGATATCGTGCTTCATATTAATAGATTTTGTTCTAGTACCTATAGCACATGTTAATTTATGAACGAAAATATTTTCAACTGTGAAGAAAAAATGGTTCTTGTTGAAACCCTGCTAATTAAAGTCCCGGATTACAATTTCTCTCTTTATTCCTTTTTGGAAAAAGAAATTTTAAATAATTTCGTCCTAAAAAGGGATTTTTAATTTAACAGGAAGAGAAGATTCAGCGTTTCTAACTCCCTTTAAATTCTTTTATTAAATAAATTTGTTTGTATTTTATTACAAACAAAAACCTTAATCGAGAGTCCTCCCTTCAACAAGAACATAATAAGGCAATTGCTTATTATTTGAACGAAGAATTATAATACTTTGTTCTCCATCAGATCAGCTCAGTCTCGAGGGGTCTCCACCTTGCCGTTGGTGAAGAGGCTTACGCGAGAACTTCAAGAAGGTTAAGTTGCAGATTCAAGCTCTTGAGCAGACTCTCAACCACCAACTTAGGTTTAAGCAAACTAAGAGAGGCCCACCCCTATGAATATGGAAGAATTACAAAAACAGAACAAAACCATAGCGGGGATATACGCTATAAGGTCGGTAGAAGTCACGGCTATCGGCTTAGGCTTTGCCTCGCGGTCTCAATACCGAGAGGAGAAGTCGCCAGTGACAATTTTTCCATTCACAAAATTTTATTTTATTATGACTCAACTTATAATTTCGAAACATCTTCTTTTTCTTCTTTCTTTTTCTTTTCTCTTTTTATTTTCGTTTCTCTTTTCAGTTTTAGAAAATTATAAGCACACGGAAAACCTCAATATGAGCTCAATCAAGGACAATTGTTTAACCGAAGAAGAGGAAAATCTTCTCCTGAATCCCTTCTTAAACCTTGGTATGGGATTTGGAGCCAGCGAAATCGACGTTGATGATAACGTCAGTGAAGTCTGTTCGGTTGCCAGCTCCAATCTCTCAAACGTATCAAGGGCATCAAGAAGATGTCGTATTACGAACAGTAAGAGGACTGTTAAAAGACTAGGGCAGTTAGATTGGGATCAGCTGACAGAGCAGGAGAGGAAGAGGCTGCATAACGCATGTGCTTTTCTGGATAGGGAGGGTCTGGGAAAAGATAGGCACCCCGCTAATCTAGCACCAGAACCTCTCGCTTCGGGGAGTACGAGCGTTAAAACCGTGATGGGACCACCTGCCTCCATCGCTGTTACAATACAGCGTAAGGAAGGGTGCCCCCCATCAACGGTTGCAGCCACTCCTCAAGAGGGTGACAATCAAGAAGGACAGGTCGTACGGACAAACAGTGAGTCGTCTACCGTACCACCTACCGATCCGCCGCTGATCGCTCCGATATCAGTGAGCAGTGAGGTAGGTGAGAAGAAGACACTCGATGAGGAGAAAGATAATAGGGAATGCGTAAGCAATGCTAATGGCCACAGCCTCAGCGTTGACCTAAACATGACCGCTGAATCTGGACCCGAAAACCCTACGATTAACACAACGATCAACAGTGTAGCCACGGTTATAGACAGAAGAACGTCAAAACGTAAGGCAAAAACTAGAGATGACAAAGAAATCAGACGACGACAGAGACGTAACGCTGAGAGGATTGTCCGCCGTTTTGCTAATAGGACACCAGAGTAATTGACTACAAATGAGAAGGCAGCGTTGGACAGTTCCAAAAAGCGCTTACAGTCTAACACTACGGGACAAGAACTAAACACACAAAAAACATCGACAGGTAGGGATGAAAAAACACCTCTTGATGAACCTGGTTCTTCTAAAAGAACAAGGAATGAACTTTCCCCGACCGACTCTTCGCCTAATAAGGCAACTAAGAGGATTAAGATCTCCCGAGCAACCGTAAAGGGGCAACAAGTTGCCATTGCTGATTTCGGTAAACCTTCACGGAAGCTGTCCGAGGATGAATGGCAACTTCTGGAGCTCAGAATCTTGGAAGAAGTCAATGAGGCCATAGTGAAAAACAGGCCTCCCCCGCTCTTCGGAAATTTAACAACCATCCATGGGTTCAAGGTAATGGACTGTGAAAACGAAGCCACACTCAAGTGGCTTCAAGACTTCACTAAGAACACCTCGGCTCCATGGCCCAATGCAGATCTGCGCCTTATCGATGTGAAGGAGATCAAAAATATCTCCATATCAACTGGCGTACTACTGGTGAAAGGTCCAACCCTACCTTGTGCTCCATGATTCTCAGCGGTTGATGTCTCATAAAATTTCTGTTTTTCAAAAAGATTGTGGCCTTATTCGGGGCTGTAAGAAAAATTGAAAAAGGTACCAGATTTCGATCACCTTAATTATGATTTTTTTGAATGACTAAAAGGAGAAGATTCTCATGAAAAAGTTGGATTTTTTCCGGCCAAATGATATGCGGGAAATTATAGTGCGCAAAAGTACTTTCCGGGATTTGCTATCCGAGGTTTCATTATCCAGGATTTTGGTTTCCAGTCATTCGACCCCAACCCTCTTTATGTTTTTAAACCTGGTCTTTTAGTCAAAAGAGGTTCGAAATTGTAACATAAATTTGCATATTGATACAATTTCGAAAAACGGGAAAAATGTAACCGAAACTTTGTCTTCAAAACTAACAAAATTGTATAAAAACTTATGAGGTTAACCCTAAAAATTATAGGAAATTATCAAGACTAGTTTGAATACAAAGCAGAAAGAAAGTGGCTGAAGGCTCTCAAACTTTTTTGCGAAACAAATACTTGTAAGAAGTACAATATGTACAATGTACATATTATTAAAATCGAAAGACCGAATTTTTGGATGGTTCATAATAACAATGAGTTGCTATGTTTTATGCAAACAAAAGCATTGCATTATCTTGTTTGAAGTTCGAATGGACTTTACACACCACCCAGACGCATAATAAAATGTTTACATAAAATTTGAACACCTTTGATGTTTACTCACAAAGTTCAACATGCTTTACTTACGAGTTAATTATTGAAGTAATATTGTCAAAGCCAAATGCTGAAACTAAATTTTGACCCTTATAGAAAAGACTTTGGTTTACAGCTCATATTTACCTAAGTCATCGAGCTCAAATTGACTGGTAGAAAAAATGTGATAACAAGAAGATTAAACCGGAAACTATACCATCTGTACGCGGTTATTTATGTATCAGAAAACAAATCTCCTTGGATTTGCCACAAAAATTGTGGAAACAGTAAGATCAACCCTTCGTTTCAAATCCCTAGAGACTGCTGTTACCAAAACACTTTGATTCGATAACTGGTCAACGCATTAGATAATAGTAGTTAACTGAAACTGTGATGGTTCTCTGAGTGCAATTGCTATGGTTTGGTCACTTGCCATTTACTTTTCAGGGGGCTTAAGGAGTTTAAAGGAATAAGTAAGGTAGAGATTTTTAGTGAAAAAACCAACATTGTAAGTTTTGTGCCTATTTGACAACGAATTTAAGAATAAAGGGACTCGCTTGGTAGAGAAACTGTAGTCTTCCACTATGATAAGGCACCGGCTCACACAACCGAGTTGGTTGAATTTGACTACGAACTGCTGATTCAGATTAAGTCCCTGGCGAGTTCTTCTTCAGCCATGATACTTGACAACCGATTTTTTTTTTTTGCTACATAAATGACAATCGATTAAGAGATGCAGTTTTTCTACATTTTTTTTATTCCTTCGTAAACGAGCCACAGTGGAATAAGTTAATAAACGTCAGTTAAGAGAATTTTTTTATCATCGCATCTTCCATCTAGTCCGCAGATAATATAAAATAGAGTGGCACGACAGCCCTTGAATAGCAAAGGCATAAGTGGCTTACACTCACCAACAATTCTCTGAGTGCGTGTGAAGAATTGAGGCACCTTCAATTTAACGCCGATTCCGAACGGGAAAACTTTTTTCATGAAAAATGTATACTCTTGAAAGTAAGACACAGACAGTACCCGGGAAAGATGAAATAAAAACTGTATGGGCACGAGCAGGATTCCAACCCATGCCTAGCAGCAAAAGCACGACTACGCAACGGGCACTGCAGAACAAGGGGTAATTCCTACCGATTCTGTGTCTAATAATTTGACTGTTTGTTTCCAAACTCTTAAAGCCACTCGCTGGGAAGAAATTTCAGTAGGTAGAGTAACTCGTCCGCGTTAGTAATACACTAATTCAAGTACCAGTGTATCAAGTTAAAAGTACAAAAGAGGCCGATTGAAGAAGCATTTTCTTAAAGACAGTATCAGCTACGATGAAACACGTGCGAATTTATTATGCATTTAAATTTAATTATATGCAAACCAACTCACAAGAATACACATTTCTAATTTTATTATCTTTTACCACAAACATTAACTTTCGATCCCGTCCGTTCCTTACACCAACGCGAAGTTTTAAAACAAATTAATTTCGACTAGAACAGGTTTCACCACAAACATCAATTTAGAGTCAGAACCTGGAGTAATAACAATTATGAGATCATTCCTTAACAAACTCTGAATTCTACTATAAAGGAATATTTTTTTCTTTTTGTGAATTCATAATTTTTTCAACAAGGAATCCATATCCGTCTCAATAATTTTTTTTTTGTTAATCGCTCTTACCGAAGAA
Organism: Sphaerophoria rueppellii; assembly: GCA_920937365.1. NCBI lineage: Eukaryota > Metazoa > Arthropoda > Insecta > Diptera > Syrphidae > Sphaerophoria > Sphaerophoria rueppellii. Next base: position 9,978,037 of record CAKKXW010000004.1, on the reverse strand, counting down.
AAATGTAAACATCCGACATAATGTTGATGTCGAAGGAAGTGTCATTTTGACAATTGACGTTGATGGATGACTTTTCCGTTGAAGATCCTTGCACCACTTAAACTAAACAACACTATTTCTTTCTTTCAAAAAAAAACACACAATTTCCAATTCTTGTTCACTTATCAAAATTAACCTTCTTCTTTTTTATGTTTGTTCAACACTCAGTTATCGTTATAATTCAAAAAATACGCGCTCTTTCACTACCGTCGTTGTACCGTCTCATCGGATATGCACAGAGTTATTTATTATAGAAAAAAAATCTGTTTCACACAAATATTTTCTTTTATACCTTGTCGATTTGAAGTTCAAAAAATCGCTTGAAAAGTATAAATAAAACAAATAGAGTTCAGGCAAACTAAACTTGAACTAATCGAGGCTGTTTGTTTATTAAGTAATAAATTTTGTTACTGCAACCGGCAAACAAGACATAACAAAAAAAAAAAACGCACCAGCCCGCATAAACAACTCAAATAAAAATCAATTATTGTCAGCAAGTAACAGTATCCGCAGACACAATAGATACAAATATCAACTCCAGCGCAAAAGAAAAATAAACAAAAATCGACTGATATCGATAAAAACTACGCTGATTTGCTATCGAAACTTCTCTGACCAACCGACGAGTGAACTAAACGCAACCACCGACTGACTTAACTCAATTCAAGCCCTCGCCTGGAAGCGCCGGGCTTTAAGTAAAATATCTCAGCAAAAACTTGAGACTTGAATACATCTAAACAAGCTTCTTAAAGCTGTATATGAAAATTACAATTAAACAAAAATTAACAAAAAAAAAAAAACGATAGCCGTATCGTTCTGCTCTCGCCTAGAGACGTTGACTAAGGTCAGTGGGGGTTTCTTCGCATAAAAGTACATAACATTGTTTTTTTTTTTTTTGGTGAGAAGCAAAATTGTATGCAAACAAGAAATGTTGAATTTTCATAAACGAACGTGTGCCATATCGGCGGTTATCACAAATAGTATCAGTCCGGCTTTTTCTTTTGATTTCCGTGATTGTTCTGATGAATATTAAACCGGCAAGTCATGCCTTAAGAGCGAGCTCACGAAGTAGTAAAAAATTGTCAGATGCGGAAGTTTTGTGTCTGAGAATTTTCGCTTTTGACCAAAATGTTCTGAGACTAGATATTTTATTTTGCGAAGCAAACAAAGCCGGTGGCCATTGGCCAGTTGATGATTTGTATTCTATAAAGCTTTGTTTTTTTTTTTTAATAAATAATTTAACTGATCATGTTTTAAGCATAAATAACTGCAGCGCGTACGATTTATGCTAATTTTAGATGAAATTTATTTTGATGCTTTTGTTTTGCTTGATTTTCTTGAAAAATGTTTTTCAAATGGGGAGGGTGTTGTTTTTATTGTTTAAATTTTTTACACTAGGAAGTTTCTTAACAGGGTTTATAGATTGGCTTATTTGGTTAAATAAAACTGGGTGCTGACGGCATCCATAATGTTTGGCGTACGGAGGGGCAGGAGAAGTCGTTCTTAATAGGGTATTTTGGAAAATCAAGTTTGGGCGCTTTCAGAGGAGTTATGTTTTTTTAATTGTTCAGGATAAGCTTATAGGTTGTTGACCCGTTTCTTATTATTATTTGTTTTTATTGCTCACAAACTTAACTTGGAATAACCTTCCAAAAAATTGTGGGAGTGGTACATTGCAGGCCAAAAATGCGAGTAAATAAAGGGTTTTCCAATAAGAGGTGTTACTTTGATATTCAAAGAAAAATGGCATTCTTTGAGAAAAATGATCGGATGTTTATTTTATTATAAAGAAGAAGGTATGCCGTTAATAATGGAACACAACATCAGCCAATGGCCGCCACGACCACGCTTACAGGACCATATCCTTTTCATGAAATTTTCCATAACCAAATCGTAAAGTGGCTGCCCTATGTCATCGATAGCCTCACGAATTCCATCTTTAAGGTCTACAATCGACGCTGGGCTGTAGGCGTAGACCTTTGCTTTCAGGTGGCTCCAAAGGAAGAAGTCGCAAGGCTTTAAATCACAAGTTCACGGTGGCCAACCTCTTCGAGAGATAACACGGTCCGGAAACTTTTCCCGTCTCTGCCAAATTTTCACCATTTTTATAGTGAATTTTAATATTTCAATGCATTGTTGAAGCGTGTATCGTTCCATTTTTATTAATGGCGTAGCTTCTACTAGTCAAATTTCAAAATGTTCAAAAGGACATACCGTAATAGCGGGCTATTCAAAATAACACCTCTTATTGGAAAACCCTTTATAGGTAGCGTAATGACCAGCCTAAACTGGACGAATCAAATTATTGTAAGTCATTCTTAGTACATCAAGTTGCCTAGCACTGATCCCTAAAAAGGTTTAATCCTCAAAATCGTGCTATAAAAAAATTAAAATAGATGGCCACAGCCTTGAAGCCAGGCTAAGTGGCTTACTCTCATCACCAATTCTCTGGGTGCGTGTGAAGAATTGAGGGGACCTACAATTTAACGCCGATTCCGAACGGCAAAGTTGAGAAGCACTTTTTTCATGACATACTGATACTCTTGGAAGTTTTGTCAGTTCTTCGCAAGAAGCTGTGCCCGTGAAAGATGAAATAAAAACTATGGGCACGAGTAGGACTCGAACCCACGATGCTCTGCTTAGCAGCCAACGCACCTAACCAGTAAGCTACGGACACTACAACGCTGCTATCCCTTGACCAAATTTGAAAGCTTATGGCTTGACGAAAAGTTAATGCATTCTTGGAAAACAGGTTTAAAACTAAAAAAATGAACAGGCATCAAGAAACATTCTTAAAACCTTCTTCTCGATAAATTTTGCAAATAACAAATGAGTGTCCTTGTTAACCTCCTGTCAACACAACATGGAATATCCCAAAATTTAAATTAAGTAAGTTTCCATGGTTCATCTTGCTTCGAAGGAATTAAATAATAAAAGCTTCCTCTACCCATATCGACCATAAAAGATTAACTTGATATCGAAACCATTAATTCCTTATTGACGACAACCCGCTCTGTGTGTATGTAGACAGGAAAATCTTAAAGCGATTCACTTAAATAATTAAGTAAACATAATTAAATTAATGTTAAGTTTCGGTTAAGCAAAGAAAACCTTATAAGGTCGTTTGGGCGATTATGTTATTATTGACTCGAAAATAACGCAATTTCATGCCGGAAACCCAAAAGCGACTCCAAGCTCCCACTATAGGTGTCTGCTATAGTCGCTTACCCTTTGGGGTGACAAAACAATAAACAAACAATGGTCTCCTTGATCTTGAGTGTTTTCAATTGTTGTATGGAGTCGAAGTATAGCTGAAAGCAGACCTCAATAATATAATTGTAAAAACGTCATAATTGCAAATTGGACACTTAAAATGCACAGCTTCCAACAACTCAATTCAAATGAAACGAAGCCGCATGGTGGTTCCAAGCTGGGGTTTTTTTTTTTATTGCTTTTTTCACATTTGAAGCTATTAACTGCGCGATCCGAATGTGTATGGCAGAGAGCAGAGAAGAAGAAAAAAAATGATAATTCACAACATCGACATTGACTTTGACCGAATGTAAACTTTGAAAACAAAAACAGAAATTAAATTATGGAAATTTATCTCAAGAGATTTGATTCATCAAGTTTTTGGCTTTAGTTTTGATTATTTGATGAAGCAGCGCTGTCGTTGGGAATTGCTATGATTGTTGAGATGTTTGTTGTTTCGATTGTGTTCGATTTATCGATAGCGCGGGCTATGGAATGCTGTTCGTTTATGATTTATTAAAGCCGCCTTTTGTGCGGAATAATAATTTTCGGCTAACCTTGTCTACGACCCAAAAATGGTTCATTCGTTCATTTGATTAAAGAAAAAATAATAAATAACAGACAGATCTCATTATTTGCTATTTATGATTATTATTTCGATTACTGAATGGAATTCAACATTTTTTTTTTTTTTTTGCACAAAAGGCCAGCTTGGTATATTCGGATAATAATAAGATGTACAATAAGAATTCAGATTTTAATTGTTAACTAATAAATCTTGATCAAAAGAATATTTTGTTTTTATTGAACACTCTTCACCGAGACACTAGACATTAATGAATGAGTAATTTATCTTATTTTGTTCGATAATCACAATAAATTATAATAAGATGTTGAAAAAATGTTTGTCAAAAAGAAGTACCATTACTACACATATTAAACAATAACATTAACATTTTTTTCAATAAAGTAAGAGATGTTACATTCTCTAAATAAATTAGTTACATATGTGAGGCAGTAGCGGACTCATTTTACATATGCTCATGTTGCAAATTTTGTATTCGTCCAAAAAATTCAAGCTCGAGATTTTGATCACATATGACATCATGACGGTAGATAAGTCGAAATAAGTGCGTCTGGTGATTCTGTCATCCGACTGTCTGTCTGTTATCTAAAGCCTTAACCGTTAGTTTGATTGTCTTCAAATTAAAGAAAATTAGTCGTTTGAACAAATTAGCGTAAACTTTTTTGCACATTTAATTTTTAAGATCTAAAGTTAGAGAAGCCTCCATACACATATTGGGTATCTGGACATGTAGGGAAATCATGAGGCAGATATACTGGCAAAGACAGGTGCGACAACTCCGCTATTAGGACCAATACCCTTCTTCGGAATAAACAAAAGAGTAAACCAGGAGAAGAAAAAACTGGATAAAGCTGACCGGACTGAAACAGGCGAAATTCTTCTGGGTGACTACAACCTAAAGCGCTTTTCGACCTGCATCAGTCTTAACAGGAATAAACTCAGGATAATTAATGGTTTTCTCTCGGGTCATTGTAAATTAAAAAAGCACCGTGGCATCCTCAAACTAGTCGAAAGTCCAACATTCAAATTCTGCAACGAAGCAGACGACCAGACCGAACCATATTCTGGGCAGTCGTAGTGGTGGATCCAAAAGGTTTAAAAACCTAGGTCATTACCATATTGAGGAGGAAGGTCTTCCATCTGAATTAGTACTCCAAATTCTTAAATTCTTTAGTGATTTTATGTTACAGGAGGAGCTATAGTTTGAGGTACTAACTAACTCATCAGATAACTAAGGGCACACAGCATATCTTTAGGTAACACTGTACTTTAATCCCTAGCTTAATTCATTCATTCATACAAATTTTTCGGCCCAATATCAACAAGACTTTGAATTTTCTAAAACTCAGTTTTCACCGTTTTTTTTTTTTTTTATTCTCATGAAATAAATTAAAATAACTCAGCAATATCAAAATTACAGAACCCAAAAATCCGAAAGCCCAAATGCCAAAAAACTCAAAAACCACAAAGCTTAAATACTCGAAAACCTCTAGAAAGCACGAACATCCAAAACCCCAAAAACTCGAAAACCCTAAAACCCGAAAATACCAAACCCGAACATCCCAAACCCTTGAAAACCCAAAAACCTGAAAACAAATATAAAACGAAAATACAAAAGCTACTAGGCCCGTATGCCCAAATATCATAAACCAAAAACCCCAATACACAAAAACTAGAAAACTCAGAAACGCCAAAACTTGGAAACCTATAAGCCCGAAAACCCTAAAAACCTGAGAATCTGAAAGCCCAAGGAACTGAGAACCCAAATAACTGGAAACATCAAAATTCCAAAACCCAAAAATCCGAAAGCCCAAATGCCAGAAAACCAAACAAAAAAAACAAAATCGGTTTTCGAATGGAAAATAGAAAGTTTTTGATGGCAAACTTGAAAAACTCAGACTCGATACTTAAAAGAAAATATGCATGTACCTAATATCTTGGACTGCAACCTGGATTTCCAAAATGGAAAAACTGAAAAATATGCAAATTCCGATTCTCTCGAAATGGAACAATAAAAAGTTTACTTGATGAAAAAACTCGGTTTTCAAAGACCAAAAATCGAGACCCAATTATTGTTCATGGCAAACTTGTAAAAATTTAAATTTTGATTTTGAAACTAAAACGAAGGTATTGTCGTTTTCAAAGTTGCGGCACGAGTTTTGATAGTGGTTGTCTTATTTTGAAATAAAAATAGCAATTTCTACCTTATAGACAGGTGGCCAAGGATCAGAGGATTGGGTATTTGCTAAACCAAATGCTGCAAGTTCAAAGCCCAGCTTCGGCAACATTCGTGTAGGATGTTATGATGCAAGTAAAATATCTAATCGTCTGTACCACATAGGTTAGGTTACTGTTCTGTTCTGATAAAATCCCACCTTTTTTCACGAGAATCAGAAATTGTATGAGACGCCAAACGCCAAGAATCATGGAGAGCGATGCATTAAAATTCTTCGTTCAAATAATTCAGTCTGTTAGAGATTGTTCATCCTATAGGGAAGACGCTAAATTGTTTTTTTTTTTTTTTTATAAAATACAAAGTTATACTTTAAAATTCGCTCGGCCGGGCGTCGGAATAAAATGATGGAACAAAGGAATCCATTTATTGCTTCAAATTTGAAACCTAAATTCAAACAAACCAATTCACACATTGCCAAAATTCCACACCATATACCAGACTGCTTTGAAAAGCATTGACATCAAGACGAAATATTTCTATTTAACATCTCATCTCAAACACAACCTTGGTATAATGACAAAGCTCCACACCATCGCCCAGAACTAACACCAACGGATTAAAAAAAATTAAACCAAAATGAACAAAAACCAAATGAAATCTGCACAAAAATTGACCATGACCTAGCCTAACACACAAGCACAACTAAATTCCCATAAACCCCCCTGAAGCCAAAACCAAAACATACGGTGCACAAGCAAATTATAACAACCTGCGGTGTATGGTTATGAATCTATAATGTCCACCGGTCTGGTGGTTATGCTTTCACACATTTTCACATGACGTCACAACAAATTTGGAACCAAACACTGCTTGCCCATTTATTCAAATCTCACCTGCTATATCTACATATAACCAAAATTCCATAAACAGAGAAGCTGATTGTGTGTTAATGACGATGGGCGGTGGCGGCGAGGGTGAGCAACAACGACGACGATGACTGTCTACCTGCGTGAAAATTTGTGTTTAGCTTTGTGATTTCTCCCAGTCTCCGTTTTGCCCCTAAAAACCGACTAACCATAAAAATCAATAGAGCTACACTCGAAAATGTTAACAAATTCTTGGCATAAGTTTGCCCCCAAAAATACCGAAAGATAGATTCAAAATAAATGTCAACAATGACATCGACATCGATTCAAGGTTTTTCACGTTGTTCGAGTGCTGGTTGTGATGGAAGTTTTAAAGATTCATAAATAAAGGGGCATACTTTCAGGCGATTGTGAATTTAATAATACAGCCAGGGTTGGATAAATCAAACCACCTTTTTTGAAAAAGTTTTAAAATTATACTCAAATATTTGTTTTTGTGTAATTTCAGGATAAACTATTAAGCAAACTTGAGGAAAGTGAACCTGAGCCACCAACATCACAAGAAGATGAGTGCGTCATCTGTATTAACGCTCGTGCCACAATGCAAACATCGCCCTGCGGTCACCGCGTTGTCTGTCGTCGATGTTTTGTCAAAACCATTCAAAGCGCTGTGGCACAACGTCTGCTGCCATTACGTTGCGTCATCTGCCGGGCTCGAGTCAATCGCCTTACATCGAGTTCCGGCACATGGCGGATTCAAGAATCGGCTAGCAGTTATTCGATGGGGGGCAAAAGCTGGTCCTCCTCCACCTCGGGCTGTATACAACCGTCGGCAAGTTCGTATTCAATGGGCGATGCACACAGCGGTCATCATCAGTTTCACGCGCATCATCCAATACACCACAATCGAGTGGCCCAATCGGCCAGTTTGTATTCGATGAGTTCCGGCACATCATCGATCTCGAGTGGCTCCAATTTGACAAGTTGTTCGAAAACGTCTTCCGCATCGAGTGGTGTTGATACCTCATTGAGTTCAACAAGTTCGGCAACGAATCGAAACTTTCTGGCTCCACCACCCGCTTCAGGTAGTAAGCCACATCACAGTCACAACCATTCAACCTGCCCCAGTGGATGTTCGGGTGCGATTCCTAGAAAACCACTCTCATCGTCATCGTCGTCATCATCATCGCCATCGGCAACACCAAATGGCACCTTTCCCGGCCGACGACTTGGCAAAGGTCGCATAGCTGATCTGCAAAATCGCCTGCCGCCAATCAAGGAATTTCGGTCGCCCGCAAAGGTGCCTCATCCATCTCCAGTTCATATAAGCAATCCTAGATTTCGGTAAGTCGTCGAGCCACATAGACCACATTTTTTTGACACACCGTTTATATTTAAATTTAGATACTCGTCGTACACGAAATCAGCAACAAATCACCACGAAATGATGCCACTGCTCGCCAAGGACCCCTCACCACCTCGCCGGGCATCAACTGCCACAATGTTACTATCAAAGCAATCCTCTGCCTCTACATCACTCGGACTGTCGGCTAAAATCAGTCCAATCACATCGAAGAATTCGGTACCGAAAAACGGCTTCATGATGACATCAGCACAATCAAAAAATTCAAAATACACCAACGGCAGTCTCAAAACTATCGAAACAACCAAAATGGACGCAATGAATGTTGGCAGCCGAGCAACAACCAGCAACAATAGCGCCAGCGGAAGTAGTACCAGTGGTGGCGGCAAAAAATTTGAATTGAATTCAAATAATAATTCAAGTTCTTCCAGTAAAACGTTTCCATTGTTTAATAATAAATTGAACAGCAATAGCAGCAATAATAACAGTAATGCCCATTTAAATCGTACCACTAATAATAAACTTACTAATCTAACTGTTAATTCTCGTAATCTTCATTTAGAGGAGAAAGCTGACAATAAAAAGAATGAATCGGTCGAGCGAAAGAAAAAGGAGGAGAAACTCAAAATAAAAGCCGAAAAAGAAGCTAGAAAGGTGAATAAGTAAAACTTCGATAAAATCAGTTCGACACATTCCAACAATTTTATCTCAACTGTTGTTTTTTTTTTCATTTTCTTCAGGAAGAAAAACGCTTAGCAAAAGAAGAAGAACGTATGGCAAAATTAATTGCCAAAGAAGAAAAGAAAAAAGGTAAAAAAGAAGCTAAGGAATTGCTCCTAGCAAACGATGGCAATAGTAAAAAACTTTAAATTCTAAAATTTAAAAATTCATTTAACAATTTGCGATAATTCTATCAATTAATAAAACATTTAATTATATAGGTTAAAAAACGAAAGTGTTAAATAAGTCATGTGTATAAGAATTTTGTGAATATTTTTTTTATAAAGCGAACATTTTTATTTTGTAAAAACGAACGATTCTCTTGATTGCCAATTTGTTTCTACTTTATTTGTAAAAAAAAAAAAAGTAATCATGTTAATAATAAGAATTTTGTAATATAATCATATCGACATTTTATATATTTATCATTTTTTGTATTTTTCTTTTTATAAGAGGGAATATGGAATCAGTTGAATTGAACACTTTTTAATATCTTTTATTTTTATTAATATTTATGTTTATATAGATTTTTATTCCAAATAAACAACGAAGTTCTAGTTTATTGGTCACGATGTGGTATTTGTTATCCAAATACCTTAAACTTCAAAAAAGACGAATAACTAACGATGCACAGAAGTTTGACTTGGTTATTTTTAGAATTTGAGGAAAAAAATATTACAAAGAAACGTATGAGCAGTTGATAGTACTATTGCCAAACAAAAGTCAAGGGATCTGTTCGCAGACCTTAGTTAGAATTTGGTTTTTTCAACAGCGTATTTCATAAACACTAAACTTGCGTCTTTGTTGTGAAAATGTTGTCGATAGCAATAAAACATGAAATCTCAAAATTTCAGCTAAGGATACAAGGCGTAAGTACCTACTCAGTAAAAGATGAGAAATAATTACCAAGAAACTATGTATCATTTTCAACGAACATGCCCTCGAGATGTACGGAGTTTCCAATTGTAAGAGCATTTATATTCGATACTCGATCGTTTTGACGTTCGCTATCCCCGGTTGGATCCTACTTTTACTTTTATCTACACTAAAGGATTGTATTTGAAATAGGTGTAAGATCTTACTTCACTATAGATAGGTTTGCTAAAATAAAACTTCAAAGTGTTAAGCTTAACATTAAGTCAAACATTCATCTTTGACTGTCACTATCTATTTGCTTGTTCTCCGGATAAGGTTTTTGGGCGATTGATTGCTAATTCAGACATGCAATATGACGCCAGAAATTCAGTAAAAAAATTTCGTTTATCAAAAAGGAGCAACAAATTTGACTGCCCTACAGATCTGACAGCGATTCACTACACTGAAAACTCAAAATAACCAACAAGCCTTTTGTGACTGAGTTGGACTATGATTTCCGATGATAATTCCTCCAACCAGTACTCCAAGTAGTATCCGTAGCTTAGTGGTTAGGTGCGTTGGCTGATAAGCAGAACTTCGTGGGTTCGAGTCCTACTCGTGCCCATAGTTTTTATTTCATCTTTCACGGGCACTGCCTCTCGCGACGAACTGAAAAAACTTCCAAGAGTATCATCTGTCATGAAAAAGTGCTTCGCAACTTTGCCGTTCGGAATCGGCGTTAAAATGTTGGTCCCCTATTTCCATTATATTTAGGGGGTGTATTGTATGGACACAAGAACTGAAAAACGTTCTTTATAAAGCATTATAAGCATTTTCATCTTATCTGATCAAAAATTACCATACAAGCCAATCTCCCCTAAATAAATGACTCAATAGAAGATAGCTTGATTTTCTTTTAATGTTAACAAAATTGAATAAATATTAAATAAGTACATGTTAAAGTCTTTTACCTACCAAGTAAAATAAACTTTTTATCTGGAAATGCATAAACAAAATAAAAGTTACTTTTTTCGACAAAAAACACCTTTCTGCATTCACCAGCTGGAGTCTATTGAGGATCTAGAATAATGTTTGTAAGCAAGTGGAACATCGTAGGATGAAGAAATTTTGTATACTTATGAGTCATTTCATATTTAAGTGATTAGGTTTGCTCGATGTGCGCTCTTTTTTCGCCCCGGTGCACCACCGTGTTCGATGTGTATTCAGTGCTCGCACCGGGAGCGCACTCCAAGTTTTTTTCGGGCGAAAATTTCGAAGCTGTTCGAATCAGCAATTGCTATACAACAAAGAGAAAAAAACAGAGCACTACTAACGCGTTCGATGTGAAACCAAACCCAGAGAAATTTTTCAGTTTTCTGACAGTTCACAGTATGACAAGCACCGAGTGCCCCAGAGCTGGTTACACCGAACAAACCTTATTATTGAGAGTGGCTCATGTCTCCGAAATAGTCAAGTCTCTCTTTTTCCCCCTACTTTATGACTTTTTAGAATCTCGATTAACTTTTTATTTTAGAACGCACCCTTTAACTAAACATGGAACTGTCATTGTCGATTCAGTGAACTCAATATTTTCATCATGGTAAAGTACACGAGTGTTTAACGTCTACAATTATAAACAATTTCTTCCGAAACTTTGAGAGTCTACATATTTGTTTGGTTAATTGACCGTATCAGTGAGATAACAGGCTGGTCGAAGTAGTGCCATTCAAACATCTGAAGTAAACGATCAAAATAGTCCATTGTCAAAGTGGCTTCAACGGGATGGTGCCACAAGCCTCACAGTACACTTTACAGTCGATTTATTGAAAAGGAATAACAATCAAGTTGTAGCAAGTAGTTAACGTATTGCATTTGTTATTATTTGTTTATATCAACAATTTTCTGGTCCATAGCGTAAATTATAAATTATTAAGGATTCCATATTCTTATCTTCTTCTGCGAATTTTAATTAAGTGTTTTTTATTGTTTCTTATTCAAAGACAGGGTCAATGTGAAAAACTAATAAAAGTTATCAAAATTGAAATCTTTGTTTCTATTTTTAGTTCACAGGCAATGTTAATGGAAAGTCCTCCCAATCCAACAGATGAATTTTGAAAACATTTATGTTTTTTTCTTTTGGTTTTAAAAAGGTTCTTGTTTCATTTGAATTTTGCAGCAATTTCGTTTATTTCTTCAAAATTTTGCCTTCGATACCTTCTTCATTTCATTAAATCAAACACAAACCAAAACAAAAAAACCATCTTATCCTTACTCTTTCATACTCAACCACACAAAAGACTCAAAAATGTACAAAATACTACAAATAAATTGTAAATACAAATAAAAAAAATCGACCACATAAATAGTATTAAAATACATATTTATCACATTGCAATAAATGGCTTTCAATTTTTTAAAGAAATAAAATTTAAAAAATATATAATCAGCTAAGGCCACAATCTTTGAGTCTTTCACTAAGCTCTCAGAATAATTCAAAAAAAAGAAGAAAATTACAAAAATTTACAATTTAACTCACGCCAGTGCTTTAATGACTCTGTGAAACGAGCAGAGTTACAATTTAAAGTGTTAATACCGGCACTAGCACATTCTATTCAAATCTTTCTACTGTATTCTATATAAATATTTCTTTTTTTTATTTTTGAGAAATAATTGGAAAAAAATATTTTTTTAAGAATAAAAACAAAATCAAAATTCCTGTTCCTTGAATTTTATTCTAAATCTTAAATTAGTGGACAAAAATTCTTATGAATCAACTTTTAAAAAAATATATTTTCCAATTAATTCTTTAAGAGCTGATTTTTCAATCGTCAGATAAACAAGCAAATAGTGTTTATTCGACAGATAACGAAATATTGGATTTTTCAATCGTCAGATACACTTTATCTGACGAATAACTCTCTTATTTATTCGACCGTAGAAAACTCAGATAAGTTTATTTGCCAATTTGTTATTTGTAGATTTGTTCGATGAATGAAAAATCGGCTATAAGTTTTATTTTTGTTTATATGTACCTACTCCTCTTAAATCTTAATCAGAAGGAAAAATATAAGAGAATTAAGGTTAATTGTTGACTAATGCTTAAAGTTATAACATATAATATTGTTCTGATTTTGAAAACAAGTGTTTGCTATTCTTATTACTATCTCTCAACTTGCTCTTCTATCCTAAATTAATCAAAACTACTTTTGATCTATTTAAAAAACTATGTATTACTTATATATAAATGTGTATGCATAATATACTTCGAAAGGTTCAATAAAATTCAAAACTTTTTTGATTAATCATCACCCAACTTTCAATTCAAAAATTTAGAGACTGGACTGTAGAATTTAATAAACAAAACAAAAATAGAAAAGCAGTTTCACAATAATTAATAAAATTTAACGGTTTTTTTTAATAACAGAAAAATAAAATTTATAAATACAAAACTTGAGGTTGTTAATATTTTAATATTTACATTGTATAGCTGTTAAATTGTTTAAGGTCAAATATTATTTAATTAAATATAGAAAACAAACAAACTTTTGATAGAGAAGTTTGAGTTAAGTGAAATCTCATTGCTCTGTAACTACTATTACGTATTAATTATAAACAGTAAAATCGATAGTAGTAGAATAGTATTGGTATAAATATGTAGATACGTTAATTGAATTGAATACATATTAAAACAAAGCAAACAAGAAAAAACAATTATTTAAACAACAACAAGTTACATTTGGTTTTATTTCAATTCTAAGAAATTCCAGAACAGGTAGGTACTCTCAATTTTAGATTTAATTTAAATTTAATAATGATATTTTTGGGAATTAAGTTTGACGTTGAGGAAATATGAGTATGACAGCCAGTTTGACGGATGTAGATTCAATAACTTTCAAAGTTCGGAATTCCTTAAAGCGGAAAACACAAAGCTGCTTTTCTGTTTGCGCTATTCCGTTACGCTAATATACGTCTGATTGAACTTTAAGTGACATCTGTCATATTAGTTATCAGCTGTTTCAAAAAGAGCTTTGTCTTTCCCATTTCATTAATAATAAATAATAATAAACATACTTACTTACTTATCCAGCTCACAATCCATGAAGTATCTCAGCCTAAGATATTGCAACCTTCCATCGTGATCGGTCCCTCGCATGCACTCTTCAGTCGCCGAAACCAAGCGCTCTGGCATCCGCAATCACTTGGTTCTTGTATCGTAGGTTCGGTCTTCCTTGCCGTCTCAAACCTGGGGTTTGGGATGAGAAGACTTTCTTGGCTGGAGCGCTGTCGTCCATTCGCTCGATGTGGTCGAGCCAATGTAGTCGTCTTTTCCTGGCCTTCTGGACTACATCCACATCTTGGTACAGCTCGTACAGTTCTCGGTTGAACCTTCTCCATTCGCCATCGTTCGCATACTGGACCGAAAATCCCTCGAAGAATTTTTCTTTCGAAAGTGCCCAGTATCAATTTCCCTTTTTAGTTATCGTCCAGCACTCGGCGGCGTAGAGTAGGACTGGTATAATCAAAGTCTAGTATTGCAGACACTTTGTCTTTCGAGTGAGGAATTTTGAACCCAGTTGTTTTGTCTAACCAAAGCAGCAGCGCCAGCGGTTCGCTAGGGTAATTCTTCATCGGATCTCCACTAAGGTGTAGTTTGTGGGATTGATGTTTGTTCTAAAAGGCTGTTGAGCTCCTTAACTTCCTCGAAATTGCTGCTACCAACAGTGACGTTTTGTCCGTTTTGGACAGATGTTGCTTTTTTTGTTGATATCATGTACTTTGTTTTGTCCTCTTTCACTTCAAAACGCTTTGGGCTGCTTTGAGTGATTTTTGGTCCTGTCTGCATTAAGGGAGAATGGAGACGAAGATTAAACCAAGAACTGTACGAGCTCTACAGCGACACTGACCTAGCCAGAAAAGTTAAGGTCCAATGACTTAGATGGTTGGGTCATGTTGAGCGAATAGAAAATAATGCTCCGGCTCGTAGAGTCTTCGAATCCAATCCGGATGGACATCGCAGAAGAGGAAGACCGCGACTCCGGTGGAGCACACAGGTGGTAGAGGACTTGAACCAGCTTGGCGTGCGAAACTGGAGACAGTTAGCCAGGGACCGAGCTGGCTGGAGAAGTTTGTTGGGCGAGGCCCTGGTCCGACCTGGACTGTAGCGCCACCATAAGTAAGCAAGTAAGGATGGCTCTTTCTCAGGGGCGATTCTTCATAGTTGGCTAGTTTAGCGGCGCTAAACCAATAGTTTTAGAACACCTATTAATTTTATTTCTAATATAAAAACATTATTCTTGTACAAAAGTCAATAAACGACAACAAATACGTTAGATTATTGCAGGTACTTAATAGCAACAAAACAGAATTTCCTACCAATATGTATTTTTCATTGCATACAAACAAAACTATCATTCAAAAATCTATCATGAAACAATATTTAGCTCCAATATTTGCGCTTACAGATTTCATACAATCCTCAAAAACAGAAAATGAACACATTTGAATAAATGCCTTTAAAAATGAACAGGAGGGTTAGCGCAAAAATCACAGCTAACTCTAAGTATGAAACGAGAACACAACAACTACAGGCAAGAGCCAACCCAACACAAACAGATCCGAGTCGTTTCCCAGCAAACATTTTTGTGAATGTTCAGATTTTGTTCACAAAAAATGAAGAACAATTTTCATAAAACGTTCAGTTTTGTGAATGAATTATAAATGTACAGAAAGATCCTTCATATTTTTACGGGGGACATGGTGAGAGATTTGATAAATAAGGGCAAACAAAAAAATCCTCATAAGGATACACAAAGATTCGAAAAAATGAAACAAAACGAAAAAACAATATACATTTTTCATTCTTTTTTCTTCACAAATATGAGTTGAGTGTATACAAGAACTTGTTGGTGCATCTTTCTATGCAAAATTTTTTTTTGTCCTTTATTTATTTTTCTTACATAGGCAAACGTTTGTGCATTATCAGTTTTCGCTCATTTTCTTGAATCTTTGTGTATCCTTATGAGGATTCTTTTGTTCGCCCTTATTTATTTTCCTTACAAAGGAGTAAAGGATAACGGGTCATTGTCGCGACAAAGTTTCCGTTTATCGTTTTGAACCTGAAAATCGTGAAATTATTATTTGGCAAAAGTTTTTTGATGTGGTGATGACGGTGCCGAAACAATTGTACGGGTTTTAAAATAAGCACAATAAAATATAAAAGTTTTATAAATTGATTTTTGTATTTTATGGTTGCAAGTATGTGACGTAAAGGTGTTAAGACCAAAAAATAAAAAAAAAAAGAAAAAAATTTAAATGATTACTTCTTGAAACCTTTTTTGAATCATAGAAAAGATTCCAATATAATTACATTTAAGTGAGAGAATTCTGAGTATATACCTTCATTTTAATTAATCATATTGAAATCATTTTTATGATTTAGAGAAGGTTCATGAAGTAATCATTTAAATGAATATATAGAACATTATATACGTTCATTTAAATGAAGACTTTTAAAATCCTAAATGATTCCCTTTAATGATTCAAATCGGTGTCTAAGAGCCCAGGTAAAAGAACTCAAAATGATTCTTTTCTGTATTCTTTTTCGGTCGATTTGTTCACTTTTTTGATTTTATTGTGATTCATTTCTGAATGAAAATGTTTGCTGGGTTCGTACACGAAACAAAACTATCATGCAAAAATCTATCATGAAACAAGGTTTAGCTCAAAAGTTTGCGCTAACAGATTTCATACAATCTTCATAAACAGAAAATGAACACATTTGAATAAATGCCTTCAAAAATGAACTCGAGGGTTAGCGCAAAAATCACAGCTAACTATGAAACGAGATCACAACAACGACAGGCAAGTCGCAAGACGCAAGAGCCAACACAAACAGATACGAGTCGTTTCGTACACCAAACACGATTCGATTACACGAGTAACGATAACGAGTCGGCTGTCGCTGGCTGCTGTATGATCAGGGATGGAATTCGAGGTTTTTCAATTGTATTGAATTTGTTTTTCAAATTGTACCAAAAACTAGTGCGAATGAAAATAAACAAATTAAAAAATTGTATTTAACAAAAAATGTTAAGAAAAGTTTCTACGGAACTCTCTGTGAAGAAAAACTTTTAATTTATACAGAAAAAAATATAATTACAGAGTATCTTACCGTTAATCAACAAAATAAAATTCATGAGCACTGTTATCATTTATTTAACATACTTGGGCTGCCGTCGTGTGAAAAATACAAAATTTGAAAATAATGAAAATAAAGGGTTCCACCGGAGAGTAGAATCCGTAATAATAGAACTCATTTTATTTATTTCTAGCCGATCTTCCTTTTTTGATTGATTGAGTTCATATTTTTAAAGCAGTTAGCGTGTGGTAGCTGTATTTTTATTTTGAAGGAACGTCTGAAGCAACAATTTACGACATAAGCTTAGTACAAATGCTTCATTTATTAATGCTGTTGAGGTAATTTTCGGTTTTATGAGCAGAAAATGGCAGAAATTTTGAATTTCCCATTCAAGTAGCCTAACTCAATTAAAAATGCAACAAGGCCAATGTGAGAGCAAAACGAGAGAACAAAATAGAACGCATACTTTCAACTTATTAGTTTTATTACAGGGGTTGGTCGAAAACAGCTTTATAAAGCGTGACGTATTTCATGGACGTTCCCATAACTTAGAACCTGGAAAGAGCCATAGAATATTTTGTATTCTACTAGCTGACCCAGCAAACGTTATTTTGCCATACATATAAGTTATTTCTAAGAACGTATTTTTCTGAACTCCTTCTTAACGACTGGACCGATTAAAATTAACTTTTTAGTTGAGAAACACACATTAGGTATTTGTAATTAGATTTTGAGGTTTCTGAACATATTCTGAAAACTTTACGATAGTTCCTGGTGTGGTAAAATAAGTTTCGTTAGTAAAGGGTGTATGATATGAGATTGAAAATTATTTAATAACTTAAACATCGCTCCTAGCTAAATCTAAAATATGAAATTTATTAGCTCACTAACCGGCCCTGCGAACCTCGTCTCGCCACCTTTCAGAACGACTCCAAAATAATTATGATTAATGATGATATTAGAATACAATGTGATTTTCTTGTATCCAATTGAAATAGAGCATAATATCTTAATTTTTAAAAGCCTTACAACTAACGTTCTACTTTTATTAAAGAAGCAGTAAAATGCAAATTTAATTGAAAAATTAAAAACAGAATATATTTAATTTATCGCTAATTTTAAACATTATTTTTCATTTTATAACTTTTTATGAAGTTTATTTATTTATTTTTAATTTATTTTATTTTGCTGTTGTGAATGTTTAAGTATTATGTTATTTGTTTATTTTGTTTGTTGTAACTTACTCCGATTTAAATATTAAACATCATATCTGTTGTCCAAATAGATAAAATTGTTTTTTTAGTATGTAGTAAATTAAACTTTTCCGAAGAACGTAGCTAACCCACCCAATTTGACCAGGAATCGCCACTGCTCTTTCTACGTCTTCTATATGAATTTTGTTTGAGCTGTCAGACAAAGCAAATGTTTATAGCATATATGAACTAGAGCTTCCATATAGAGTCTCACTACGTAATGAAACGTCAGGCGAAGCGTGTTTGTGTTTCAGCCACTTCCGACACCACGCATTTTGAATTCTCTAATGGAACGATGCTGTCAGTATTGAGACCAAGGAGGTGCTTGTTTTGAAAAATGAACAATGCATAATGGTTACCAGTACACCAGAGACTCAAAAGCTATTTATTTGCCTTTCTTAAAAGGAAGTTGAACTTTTTGAAAATGGAACTGCATTTTCTTATAAAAAATGAAAAGAATTGCTTGAAGGCACTTTATTTGCATGTCACATCTCATCTAACCAAAGAACACCCACAATCGAAATTCCTCAGGTGGTTTTCCAATGAGCCATTGGTATCCAAGCAACTTCGCAAGCTTATTGATTATCAAACATCGAAAGTTTCTCTCTTCAAACAATCGACTGAAAATTCATTTTTGTCCCGAAAGTGTACCCAAGTTCCTCTTATTTTATTATTTTTTAAACAATGTCCAACAATATTGAGTACACCTATAAAAAAGAACGTCGCACCTTCGGTCAACAGGTCAGTTTTCAAGACAAAGATGACATTATCATCAACGAACCATCGAATCGTGAAATGTGCAAAGATTACATTCTGCGAAATCCGGTGGATATAATGACCCAATTCACCAATCAAATGTCCTTAAGTGTCGCGAATACAGAGCGGGCGACATACAAGCATTGTGGCATAACCCACAATGAAGGCGGTTGGCCAAAGGACATCAATATGCAAGATCCCGAACAGACAGTTCGATACAAGCGTAAAATCGAAAAAGACGAAAACTACATAACTCAAGTGATGAATCTAACCAAACCGATGGAACATTATATTCATCAGAATAACGCAGTGAATATCTATGAAAATTACTTTGAGGACATGGACCCGGCACCTTTGCCTGAGCCATGCCGTTCACGAACGGTGAACGTCTATCGAGATCCGAATACCTTTAAGGTACCTGTAACGCATTTGTCTTGGTCTCCCGATGGTGGAACTAGATTGGCGGCAAGTCATTGTGACATGAAATTTCAGGGAGAAAAATCGGGACAATTGACGAACTCGTACATTTGGGAGATTGAGAATCCAAATGAACCATTAGTCACTTTGGAACCGAAGGTTCCGTGTGTTTGTCTCGAGTATAATCAAAAGGATCCAACCAGTTTGGTGAGTGGAATGTATAATGGACAGGTTGCAGCATGGGACACACGCCATGGCCGATATCCGGTGATGATAAGCGAACGGGAGGTTTGCCATCGGGATCCGGTGAATTCGATTCTATGGAACAATTCGAAGAGTGGTACCGAGTTCTTCTCGGGCTCGTCTGATGGTCAGGTATTGTGGTGGGATACGAGAAAACTGACTGAACCACTTGACAAACTTCTAATGGATCCGGTGAGAACTGACGAACAGGATCTCTCCCGGTCCTATGGAATTTCAGTCTTGGAATATGAAACGACAATTCCGACGAGATTCATGTGTGGCACGGAAATGGGAATGTTGTTTTGTTGTAACCGGAAAGGCAAAACTCCCATGGAGAAAATTCAAATAAGGGTGCGTTGGGAAAATATGGGAAAAAAGTTTTTAAAGTTGATTTCGTTTCTTCACTTCTAGATGATGTGCCATTTGGGCCCAGTGTATGCAATCACAAGGAATCCGGCATTTGTAAAAAATTTCTTGACAGTTGGCGATTGGACAGCTCGAATTTGGTCAGAAGATTGTCGTGAGAGTTCGATTATCTGGACCAAGAGTAGTGCTGCGATGTTAACAGATGGAGCATGGAGCTATACAAAGTGAGTTAGAGTTTGTGAAGGAAAATGTATGAGACTTTTTGTCTTGTAGAGTATCTCTATTCTTTATCACCCGAATGGATGGAGTTCTCGATGCCTGGGACTTGCTCCAGCAGCAGAATGAACCGGTGCTGAGTGTTAAGGTCTGTGACGAACCACTCTTGTGTTTGAGGACAAATGAAAGTGGAAAGTACGTTAGTTGTGGAAGTCAGAAGGGTGCAACGTTTCTCATCGAAGTGTCAGAAAATATGCAGCTCTCGTCAAAGAATGACAAACCCTTATTGACAGCGGTAAATATTTGAATTTTCAAACCGTTAGATGTTGGAATTTGTAAAGCAAATATCTCCTCCTACTCTAGATGTTTGAACGTGAAAACCGTCGAGAAAAGATTCTAGAAGCCAAATCAAGAGAGATCAAGTTGAAAGTCAAAGTGGCTCATGGACCGGAGCAGGGAGATTTGACAATGCTCAATGGAAAGGTCAATGTCCAACCGTTTAAAAGTAAGGAAGAGTTTTATTTTGAGAAAAAATATGTGATCTCGATAATATTCTTACAGGTGCATGTGAACAAGCTGAGGCTGAGTACTTTGCTGCTGTCGAACAGGAAAGACTACGGCGAATACCCGGCAACAAGCGTAGGTGATTGAATTTGATCTTGAAAGATTTGAATTTGGTTTTCAATTTTTTTAATTTCCAGAGGAGGCGGATGAAGCTGAAATGTCAGAAGCTGAAAGTGTAAAAACTTAAAATTTGTTGTTATCTTTACAAATACAGTAATATATTAGCACAACATAATTCTGTTCTTAAACACAAGCATTTTCCCAAACAGTAATCAACATTTCCTTTTCCGGATAGTATCAAACGTATGGAATATTGGAATTCCATACTACAAGAAAATTTTATATTTACGATACTTTAATCTGGCAATGCCTTTTCAACATTTTAATCCAATCCCAACCAACTTCGCTTAATAACACAAATCTGTCAAAATAATCTATTTTAGCATAAAATTTACCTACATAACCGTGTTCTTCACACGTTTTTTCTATTATTAGACAAGTTAATATTTAATTGTACACTTTCGATTGTGTAAGAAATTATATCCTCAAAAAACTCATCATCATTAGTGAAATTTTATTACTGACCTTCCAAAGAAAATCCATCGCTTGCCCTTACCTACCTAAAGCCAGTTTGTGTTTTTGCCTACGTGACTGGTTGCCGATGCCCTATGGTTGAATTTTCACACAACCTCCCCATCTGCTGCGCACCGACTTCTCAAGCAAAGTGTAAAGAGAATACAAAAATAAAAAGCAATCAACTTCCACACAGTCAGCAGTCGAAGACGAAGTCAGTCTGTCTGTTCTCAGTCTCAGTAGTTTTGTGAAAGTCGTTTGTGTTGAAATAGAAGCAAGAAAATTATTAAAACAAATTGTTCTTTGTTTAAATAAACAAATAAAAAAAAATAATTGAATCTCCTAACGCTATGCTTGAAGTAGCACAACCACTGCCAGCTGCGACTCAGCCCGGAGTCGTTGTCGTCCGTGCCAAGCCCAAGAAAGTCTTCAAACCAAAGGCCAAAATCAATCGTATTCCACAGGAATTGCTCGATGACCCTATTCTCCAGAAAGCCATCGAACGTTTGCCATGGAATTATAACTTTGAAATCCACAAGACCATCTGGAGAGCTCGAGAGCTGAAAGCCAAACGTATAGCTCTCCAACTGCCCGAAGGTCTTCTCATGTATTCCATCATAATCAGTGAAATTCTAGAGCGATTCACTTCAGCAGACACAGTCATCATGGGTGATGTTACCTACGGAGCTTGTTGCGTCGACGATTACACTGCAAAGGCTTTGGGTGCTGATCTACTTGTGCACTATGGTCACAGTTGTTTGATTCCAGTGGACCAAACCACCGATATCAAAGTGCTGTATATCTTTGTCGACATCAAAATCGATCCGTTGCACTTCTTGGATTCGGTAAAGCTCAATTTCAAGCCCGAAGACGGTCAGATTGCTTTGGTGAGTACAATTCAGTTTGTGACCACACTGCAGGCAGCTTCAAGTGAACTGAAGGAGAAAGGCTACGATGTGATTGTTCCTCAAGCGAAGCCCCTAAGTCCTGGGGAGATTCTCGGCTGTACCTCGCCTCAAATGCCAGAGACAACCAAAATTATCATATACCTTGGCGATGGCCGGTTCCATCTTGAGTCAGCTATGATTGCCAATCCCCGTCTGAAGGCCTACAGATACGATCCCTATGACAAGAAGTTCACCCTCGAGCAGTACGACCACAAGGCAATGCAAAACATTCGCTGGGATCACATCAAGCGGGCGAAGAGTGCCAAGAAAATTGGCATTATTTTGGGAACCCTAGGACGGCAGGGAAGCAGTCGTGTGCTGCGTTTTCTCGAGAAACGTCTACACGCCAAGGGCTTTCAGACTTCGGTGATTCTTCTGTCGGAGATCTTCCCACAGAAGTTGGATCTCTTCGGGGACGACATTGATGCCTATGTTCAAATTGCCTGCCCGCGTTTGTCCATCGATTGGGGCAGTGCATTCGCCAAGCCACTGCTTAACCCCTACGAGTTGTCCGTTGTGTTGGGCGATGTCGAATGGACACCGAATAATCTGGAGCCCGACAACGCATATCCCATGGATTTCTATGCCACCGGAAGTCTCGGCCCATGGACACCGAATTTCAAACCTCCAGCGCTGGGCGAATGTGAGAACAGACCATCGGCCAAATGCTGTGGTCGTTGCACCCGCGGCGAAATGGAAAAGGAAACGCTAGCAGCTGATGATCTGCTTGATTTTAAGAAGGGATAAGGAAGAGGTGGCGCTTTAGAGGTCTTTTGTTGAGTACAATTCTAGATTAATTGCGTATTTTAGTTCTAATTTTCGTTTCTTTTGTTCTTTTATAAAAAAATTGTTTATAAACTAAAACAATAAGAAAACTATGTAAATAGCGGTTTTGTATGTTAGGAAAAGCAAATATAAACATAAATGCTGAATGAAACAGGTTTATGTGAATCTGTAAGCAATAAATAAACAAGCAAATTGTATGGAAGTGGCTTGTCTTTTTGTTTGCTTTGTTTCCTTGACATTGGTTTGCGATCAGTTTGGTTTTGATTTTTTTAGTTCATTGCCTTGGAATTTTAATTCACGTGTGGCGATGGTGATTGTGAAATCATCTTTGAGTTCTCTCTTTACCGGCGCTAAATATTTGAATAAAAGGAATTGAAACAACAAAGAAAACTTAAAATAATCTTGGTGGCTTTCAGAAATAGCTATCAGCTGCTTCTCTTCATCATGCTCGATTTGATCATATATCTTGAGTTTTATTTACTTCGGAGTTGGAATGGAATAGGAAGGCAATGAGTGACATAAAGACATTCCAAGGTATGTGAATAAACAAAAGCAAGAAAACGAAAACAAGTAAAAATATCAAAATACACGCTTTTGCTTGCATCAGCTGTTTCTTGTTTTGTATTGCTGGTAACTGTGAAATGTATTCCTTCCGCATTTATGTATAAACAAACATTTAAATAATATATTAATGAATAAAACAGGTTAACAGTTGTGAATTTTGTTTGAGCTGTCAGACAAAGCAAATGTTTATAGCATATTTGAACTAGAGCTTCCATATAGAGTCTCACTACGTAATGAAACGTCAGGCGAAGCGTGTTTGTGTTTCAGCCACTTCCGACACCACGCATTTTGAATTCTCTAATGGAACGATGCTGTCAGTATTGAGACCAAGGAGGTGCTTGTTTTGAAAAATGAACAATGCATAATGGTTACCAGTACACCAGAGACTCAAAAGCTATTTATTTGCCTTTCTTAAAAGGAAGTTGAACTTTTTGAAAATGGAACTGCATTTTCTTATAAAAAATGAAAAGAATTGCTTGAAGGCACTTTATTTGCATGTCACATCTCATCTAACCAAAGAACACCCACAATCGAAATTCCTCAGGTGGTTTTCCAATGAGCCATTGGTATCCAAGCAACTTCGCAAGCTTATTGATTATCAAACATCGAAAGTTTCTCTCTTCAAACAATCGACTGAAAATTCATTTTTGTCCCGAAAGTGTACCCAAGTTCCTCTTATTTTATTATTTTTTAAACAATGTCCAACAATATTGAGTACACCTATAAAAAAGAACGTCGCACCTTCGGTCAACAGGTCAGTTTTCAAGACAAAGATGACATTATCATTAACGAACCATCGAATCGTGAAATGTGCAAAGATTACATTCTGCGAAATCCGGTGGATATAATGACCCAATTCACCAATCAAATGTCCTTAAGTGTCGCGAATACAGAGCGGGCGACATACAAGCATTGTGGCATAACCCACAATGAAGGCGGTTGGCCAAAGGACATCAATATGCAAGATCCCGAACAGACAGTTCGATACAAGCGAAAAATCGAAAAAGACGAAAACTACATAACTCAAGTGATGAACCTAACCAAACCGATGGAACATTATATTCATCAGAATAACGCAGTGAATATCTATGAAAATTACTTTGAGGACATGGACCCGGCACCTTTGCCTGAGCCATGCCGTTCACGAACGGTGAACGTCTATCGAGATCCGAATACCTTTAAGGTACCTGTAACGCATTTGTCTTGGTCTCCCGATGGTGGAACTAGATTGGCGGCAAGTCATTGTGACATGAAATTTCAGGGAGAAAAATCGGGACAATTGACGAACTCGTACATTTGGGAGATTGAGAATCCAAATGAACCATTGGTCACGTTGGAACCGAAGGTTCCGTGTGTTTGTCTCGAGTATAATCAAAAAGATCCAACCAGTTTGGTGAGTGGAATGTATAATGGACAGGTTGCAGCATGGGACACACGCCATGGCCGATATCCGGTGATGATAAGCGAACGGGAGGTTTGCCATCGGGATCCGGTGAATTCGATTCTATGGAACAATTCGAAGAGTGGTACTGAGTTCTTCTCGGGCTCGTCTGATGGTCAGGTATTGTGGTGGGATACGAGAAAACTGACTGAACCACTTGACAAACTTCTAATGGATCCGGTGAGAACTGACGAACAGGATCTCTCCCGGTCCTATGGAATTTCAGTCTTGGAATATGAAACGACAATTCCGACGAGATTCATGTGTGGCACGGAAATGGGAATGTTGTTTTGTTGTAACCGGAAAGGCAAAACTCCCATGGAGAAAATTCAAATAAGGGTGCGTTGGGAAAATATGGGAAAAAAGTTTTTAAAGTCGATTTCGTTTCTTCACTTCTAGATGATGTGCCATTTGGGCCCAGTGTATGCAATCACAAGGAATCCGGCATTTGTAAAAAATTTCTTGACAGTTGGCGATTGGACAGCTCGAATTTGGTCAGAAGATTGTCGTGAGAGTTCGATTATCTGGACCAAGAGTAGTGCTGCGATGTTAACAGATGGAGCATGGAGCTATACAAAGTGAGTTAGAGTTTGTGAAGGAAAATGTATGAGACTTTTTGTCTTGTAGAGTATCTCTATTCTTTATCACCCGAATGGATGGAGTTCTCGATGCCTGGGACTTGCTCCAGCAGCAGAATGAACCGGTGCTGAGTGTTAAGGTCTGTGACGAACCACTCTTGTGTTTGAGGACAAATGAAAGTGGAAAGTACGTTAGTTGTGGAAGTCAGAAGGGTGCAACGTTTCTCATCGAAGTGTCAGAAAATATGCAGCTCTCGTCAAAGAATGACAAACCCTTATTGACAGCGGTAAATATTTGAATTTTCAAACCGTTAGATGTTGGAATTTGTAAAGCAAATATCTCCTCCTACTCTAGATGTTTGAACGTGAAAACCGTCGAGAAAAGATTCTAGAAGCCAAATCAAGAGAGATCAAGTTGAAAGTCAAAGTGGCTCATGGACCGGAGCAGGGAGATTTGACAATGCTCAATGGAAAGGTCAATGTCCAACCGTTTAAAAGTAAGGAAGAGTTTTATTTTGAGAAAAAATATGTGATCTCGATAATATTCTTACAGGTGCATGTGAACAAGCTGAGGCTGAGTACTTTGCTGCTGTCGAACAGGAAAGACTACGGCGAATACCCGGCAACAAGCGTAGGTGATTGAATTTGATCTTGAAAGTTTTGAATTTGGTTTTCAATTTTTTTTAATTTCCAGAGGAGGCGGATGAAGCTGAAATGTCAGAAGCTGAAAGTGTAAAAACTTAAAATTTGTTGTTATCTTTACAAATACAGTAATATATTAGCACAACATAATTCTGTTCTTAAACACAAGCATTTTCCCAATCAGTAATCAACATTTCCTTTTCCGGATAGTATCAAACGTATGGAATATTGGAATTCCATACTACACGAAAATTTTATATTTACGATACTTTAATCTGGCAATGCCTTTTCAACATTTTAATCCAATCCCAACCAACTTCGCTTAATAACACAAATCTGTCAAAATAATCTATTTTAGCATAAAATTTACCTACATAACCGTGTTCTTCACACGTTTTTTCTATTATTAGACAAGTTATTATTTAATTGTACACTTTCGATTGTGTAAGAAATTATATCCTCAAAAAACTCATCATCATTAGTGAAATTTTATTACTGACCTTCCAAAGAAAATCCATCGCTTGCCCTTACCTACCTAAAGCCAGTTTGTGTTTTTGCCTACGTGACTGGTTGCCGATGCCCTATGGTTGAATTTTCACACAACCTCCCCATCTGCTGCGCACCGACTTCTCAAGCAAAGTGTAAAGAGAATACAAAAATAAAAAGCAATCAACTTCCACACAGTCAGCAGTCGAAGACGAAGTCAGTCTGTCTGTTCTCAGTCTCAGTAGTTTTGTGAAAGTCGTTTGTGTTGAAATAGAAGCAAGAAAATTATTAAAACAAATTGTTCTTTGTTTAAATAAACAAATTAAAAAATTGAATCTCTCAACGCTATGCTTGAAGTAGCACAACCACTGCCAGCTGCGACTCAGCCCGGAGTCGTTGTCGTCCGTGCCAAGCCCAAGAAAGTCTTCAAACCAAAGGCCAAAATCAATCGTATTCCACAGGAATTGCTCGATGACCCTATTCTCCAGAAAGCCATCGAACGTTTGCCATGGAATTATAACTTTGAAATCCACAAGACCATCTGGAGAGCTCGAGAGCTGAAAGCCAAACGTATAGCTCTCCAACTGCCCGAAGGTCTTCTCATGTATTCCATCATAATCAGTGAAATTCTAGAGCGATTCACTTCAGCAGACACAGTCATCATGGGTGATGTTACCTACGGAGCTTGTTGCGTCGACGATTACACTGCAAAGGCTTTGGGTGCTGATCTACTTGTGCACTATGGTCACAGTTGTTTGATTCCAGTGGACCAAACCACCGATATCAAAGTGCTGTATATCTTTGTCGACATCAAAATCGATCCGTTGCACTTCTTGGATTCGGTAAAGCTCAATTTCAAGCCCGAAGACGGTCAGATTGCTTTGGTGAGTACAATTCAGTTTGTGACCACACTGCAGGCAGCTTCAAGTGAACTGAAGGAGAAAGGCTACGATGTGATTGTTCCTCAAGCGAAGCCCCTAAGTCCTGGGGAGATTCTCGGCTGTACCTCGCCTCAAATGCCAGAGACAACCAAAATTATCATATACCTTGGCGATGGCCGGTTCCATCTTGAGTCAGCTATGATTGCCAATCCCCGTCTGAAGGCCTACAGATACGATCCCTATGACAAGAAGTTCACCCTCGAGCAGTACGACCACAAGGCAATGCAAAACATTCGCTGGGATCACATCAAGCGGGCGAAGAGTGCCAAGAAAATTGGCATTATTTTGGGAACCCTAGGACGGCAGGGAAGCAGTCGTGTGCTGCGTTTTCTCGAGAAACGTCTACATGCCAAGGGCTTTCAGACTTCGGTGATTCTTCTGTCGGAGATCTTCCCACAGAAGTTGGATCTCTTCGGGGACGACATTGATGCCTATGTTCAAATTGCCTGCCCGCGTTTGTCCATCGATTGGGGCAGTGCATTCGCCAAGCCACTGCTTAACCCCTACGAGTTGTCCGTTGTGTTGGGCGATGTCGAATGGACACCGAATAATCTGGAGCCCGACAACGCATATCCCATGGATTTCTATGCCACCGGAAGTCTCGGCCCATGGACCCGAATTTCAAACCTCCAGCGCTGGGCGAATGTGAGAACAGACCATCGGCCAAATGCTGTGGTCGTTGCACCCGCGGCGAAATGGAAAAGGAAACGCTAGCAGCTGATGATCTGCTTGATTTTAAGAAGGGATAAGGAAGAGGTGGCGCTTTAGAGGTCTTTTGTTGAGTACAATTCTAGATTAATTGCGTATTTTAGTTCTAATTTTCGTTTCTTTTGTTCTTTTATAAAAAAATTGTTTATAAACTAAAACAATAAGAAAACTATGTAAATAGCGGTTTTGTATGTTAGGAAAAGCAAATATAAACATAAATGCTGAATGAAACAGGTTTATGTGAATCTGTAAGCAATAAATAAACAAGCAAATTGTATGGAAGTGGCTTGTCTTTTTGTTTGCTTTGTTTCCTTGACATTGGTTTGCGATCAGTTTGGTTTTGATTTTTTTTAGTTCATTGCCTTGAAATTTGAATTCACGTGTGGTGATGGTGATTGTGAAATCATCTTCGAGTTCTCTCTTTACCGGCGCTAAATATTTGAATAAAAGGAATTGAAACAACAAAGAAAACTTAAAATAATCTTGGTGGCTTTCAGAAATAGCTATCAGCTGCTTCTCTTCATCATGCTCGATTTGATCATATATCTTGAGTTTTATTTACTTCGGAGTTGGAATGGAATAGGAAGGCAATGAGTGACATAAAGACATTCCAAGGTATGTGAATAAACAAAAGCAAGAAAACGAAAACAAGTAAAAATATCAAAATACACGCTTTTGCTTGCATCAGCTGTTTCTTGTTTTGTATTGCTGGTAACTGTGAAATGTATTCCTTCCGCATTTATGTATAAACAAACATTTAAATAATATATTAATGAATAAAACAGGTTAGATTCATAATCCTCGATGACGTCAGGACGATGATCGAGGCGATTCTTACTCAGGCTTATTATAGTACCCGGAATCGGACTTTACCCGAATCGTACATAAAATATTCAAATTTATTCAAATTTATTCAAATTTGAATAAATTTGAATATTTTATGTACGATTCGGGTAAGGGGCCAGAAGTGCGTTTTTGCGCTGACTATAGTTGACTATAGTTGACTATTTCTCGTTTTTGCACGCCAATAGTTACGTTTCGTAACCACAATTGTCGTTTTTGCGGTCAGTGTTAAAGTGTCAAATTGTAACTATTTCTAACTATTCCCAACTCTACTCAGGAGGTGAGTTGAAAATGGTTGATGTGTCAAAGTCTTTTTTTTTCTGTTTAATGGTGTTTTTAATGACTCAAAAAAAAAAAAACATTCTGTTCGTGCATTTTTTACCGTCGTAGTTGTCCGTATCCGTGCCGCCGCAAATTTAATTCCAATCAAAAGATTTCTGTTCGTCTTCAATTAAAAATATTTAATTTCAAAAATATAAAGAAAATAAGATTCCCCTTACAAATTTTAAAGCTCCACGAGTCAAACTGAAAATCCTCAGTCACTACGAGGAGATACACACCAAGGAAATGATCGCATTTCCAAGTGGCTTAAAATTCAGCACCAATTTCAAGAATCATTCTCTTACCGGTCACAAACCCTTCCAATCGAATTGGCTATACTGCAATCCGCAAACACTCCTATTTCAACTGCAACTGCGTGGCGACTTGCAGGCTGCCAAAGATGGCCAAAACAGTCAGCGTCTACGTTCGGTTAGTTTACAAAAAGTCATCGAAAAACTCGAGGACATGGACATGGTTTTGGAGGATAAGTTGGCCACTGCCCATGAGCATAATGATTGTCGAACGTCAGTCCGCAGGAACGGCAAATGGAAGTTACTCTGCATGAGAAGAAATTGACGCAGCGGTGAATGGAGCTGACTGAGGAGAAAATTACGAAGATCACAGGAGAAAAGGACAATTTGGAGAGGAAGCTCAATGACGCTCCCGCAGAAGTCAAGCATAAGGAAACCCAAATCAATGATTGAAGGACGAAATCGGCATACATATTTGAATTCATTGTTTTTATGTTTGTTTTATGTTTGCAATAAAAAATGTTTAATTAGTTTCGGAGAATAAAGACTTTTTTCATTTATTTATATAAAATCACGAACTAGATATTGGTATTGAGAGTTTTTCACTGAATCTGGGAGCCGCAATTAGGAGAATATCAGGAGCTGGCTTACTTGGAACAGCTTGAAGATTTCTTTATGGAGGGTGGTCTTCAGTCTCTTTCTCTTTTCTTTTCTTGCTGTGGGTTGTTCAAAAATAAATAAATATTTTCTAATCTCAATTGGCTTTAAAATCTTACCATATCAAGATCATTCTTGAATTTTTGAAATAAATTTAGAGCAACAAAAATTGTTATGATCAAAAGAAAAGAAAAATGTAACCTCAAAAGATTTGTTTTTTTTTTTCTTGTTTGACAGATCAACCAAACCTAACTAAAAAGCGTTTTTGGATGATTTCAACTATTTCTAACTATTTCAACTATGACACATCAACCATTTTCTTTTTGACATAAAAACTATAGTCAACTATCGTCAGCGCAAAAACGCACTTCAGTTATAGCAATCATTGAAATCCATCAGGAAAAATGTTTGAATGGATATTTAACTAAGTTTCTTTCGATTACCAATGCAATTTATATACCAATCGACCGGAAAATTCTTAAAGAATTTTTTTTGAGAATAAAATATAAGTTCGCAAACTTATTTTTCACTAAAAATGTATTTTTCTATTTTCCGTACGGAAACTCGTTTTCCTGAACAGCTGATGGATTTTTGTCAAAAAATGAAACGAATCGTTCCAATGTTTTGTGTTTCATTTTGAAATAATTCCAATGACAGATTTCTGTCAGGAAAAATTTTCCGGCTGCATTTCAATCAGGAAATATTTTGGCGGTGGACAAGTGACATTTTTTCAATGACGTAAATTTCCTGATTGCTATAAACGCTTATCAGGAAAAAAATTCAGATTCCTCCTGTTCCAATTTTTCCTGATGAAAACCAATGATCGCTATAACTGGCCCCTAAAGTCCGATTCCGATGGGACATTTGCTCCGCTCGGGTACTATAATAAGCCTGAGTAAGAATTGCCTCGATCATCGTCCTGACGTCATCGAGAATTATGAATACATAAAATAAAGACGTGAACCGACGGCCGACGCACTTCCTTGCTGGTTTGTGAGTGAAAAAATATTTTTAGTTCCGAGTTCCGAGGTTCCGACACTTTTTTATCAAAGATTAAATAAGTAAGGGGCGGTTATAGCTATCAGAAAAACGGATCAGAAAAAAAATTCTTTTCCAAATATGACTACTTTAGAACTTCATTTGAGCAAAAATATTGATGCAATTTGACGAACGTTTGTTTGAAATATTTTTTTCAAAAGGAATCAAAACATTTATGACCGAATTTAATTAGAAAATTGAATTTAAATTTTTTTCTGATGAGATTTCATTTTTCTGAACAGCTGATGGTAAAAACTTCAAAAATATTCCATTTCGTTTTTCTCATGTGTTTCGATTTTTTTCTGTTCCAATCACATCAGAAAAAAATTTTCTGATGAAAAAAAATATTCTGATGTCATAAAAAAAGCGCAAAGCTGGACTGACATTTAATTTCTGACACAAAATTCTTGGTGCTATAAACACTCATCAGAAAAATGTTTCGAGTTTTCACTGTTCCAATTCCTAGCTATAACTGGCCCCTAAGTTGCCTATTTAATCGTTTTTTGCTTCGGAGACAATCGGTCGGATAAAAAAAAAAATAAAAATAACTAATCGCAGTACATCGCATGAATTCGTTTTCATTTCAAAATTCCGACGCAGATTTCAAATATTTTCATAGATGACTACGATTGAGATGTCGGAAAAGATACGGTGGTGGAAAATTTTAGTAAATTGTACATTTCGGAGCGAATTTTACTCCGATCGGTTACGATAATTAATAGTTTATAACAGTAAGTAATAAGGCTGACTGTCTGTTGCGTCTACAATCTTTGGATCGATAGACTTCAAGTTCCGAAAGAAATAAGTTTTAGAGAATTATCACCTACCAGTGTTTTGGCCACAAATAAAAAACGTCTCCTTCAATATTAAGAAAATATAATATTGCTACAGTTTCCGAGGCCTGTTGTTGCCACTGAAGAAGTTAAAACGGCAATATAACGGCTAAAATCCAACAAAGCCGCTGGAGCAAATTGTATAGCTGCCGAGCTGTTCAAAGCAGCAGGCGACGATCTAGATAGGAGCATGCACCAAATCATGTAAGTTATGGTCGGAGGAATGCATACCCGATAAATGGAACCTGTGCATTGCTTGCCCGATCCTGAGAAAGGGGGATCCTATAAACTGCGCCAACTACGAGGATTCAGCTTCAGACGAGGAAAGTCAATCATAGATCGAGTTTTCACCTAACGGCAGATCCTGGAAAAAACCTATATGAACTCTAAATCGATACCCACCACCTTTTCATTGATTTAAACGCCGCGTACGACAGCATCTACAGAGACGAACTATATAAAGCTATGTCTAGTTTTGGCATCCCTGCCAAGGTCGTTCGCTTGTGCAAAATGACGATGGAGAACGGGCCGTCAAGGTTGGCAACGACCTTACGGAATCTTTCGTAGTAAAAAAGCATTCAGACAAGGCGATGCACTACCATGCGATTTCCTTAAAATCGTTCCTGAGAAGAGAAGTGCAAAACTCCACCGTCAACACCAGAGGCACTATCTTCCAAAAGTTTCAACTTCTCGCATTCGCCTATGATATTGATATAATGGGGAGAACACAGCGTGATGTCAATGGTGATTTTGTGAGAAATGAGACAGAAGCGGCAAAAATGGGTTTAGCGGTAAATAAGGGAAAAACGAAGTACGTATACGCTGTCTTCGAGGAAGGACACCCAAACCGACGGCTCGGACAGAACGTCACAATAGACTCATACAACTTCAATATAGTAGAGGAGCTTGTTTACGTAGGCTCTGCGGGCAATAACACCGGAACCGAAATTAGAGGAAGAATAACTCTTGTTAGTCATTTCTTTAGGCTAAGAAAGCAATATTGATTGGAAAAGCCCTCTCTCGAGCAACTAAGGTAAAACTGTATAACACCCTCATCATCTCAGTGATCCCAGTTATTTGTTGACATGGGCGTAGCCAGAAGATTTAAGGTCCAGAGACTCAGATGGCTCGGTCATTCAGACCGCAGGTGGTGCACACAATTGGAAGAGGACCTCAATCAACTTGGAATGCAAAACTGGAGACAGCTAGCTAGGGATCGAGCTGGCCGGAAACGACTGCTGATTGAGGCCCAGTTCCACAACGGGACTGTAGCGCCACCTTGAGTAAGTAAGTTATATTAGCTACAGACAGTATCCTCCAACACCTTCGGACGTACTCTCAAGTATAGAGAATCATTTTTTAACCGTACTACGCGAATGTGGAACTCTCTTCCACACTCTGTCTTTCCCAGTCATTACATGTTCAAGAATTTAAGACCAATGTACACCGACACCCAACCCCTTCTCTTCTTCCTAATGCACTCACTGTGCCTCTGGCTTAAAAAGGGTATAAAATCCCTTGAGTGGTGATTTCAAAGAATTTCAAAGTTTAAAACAAGGTAACTAGCTCTCATGCGACTTTTATATATAAAGTTTGCTTGCTCTCATGTTGCGGAATACAAATTCACCACACAAGCTTACATTTATTTTTCATTACTCTGGAACGTACTCTAAACGTAGATGTCAAAAAACTGTCAGCTGTTTTCAAACTCGCACATCTGTCGCTCATCAAAATTGAATTATCCTCTAGTTTCCATCAAGTTTCCCGTGCAAAGTTCGTTACGCGGAAAAAATGTGAATCGCTAAAAGAAAAGAAAAGAAAAAAATATAATTAACACGAAATCACGCAATTCAAAAGTGCATTTCGCTACCTTTACCATTCCTATTAGACGACATTAAACGTTTTGTGATAGTGCTAATTTAATAATTTATTTATTCTTTAACCTGAAAGCGAAATAAAACACAAAAATGAAACCAAATGTGGACAAGGAACTTTTGCCCATGAAGGCTCATTATTTTCTCTTCAATGCAGGTAAGTCGTATTGAAGTTAGAAGTAGTCTAATCTAGAACACGCAATACAAAATGAGTATCAAGGTAAGGTTTTGTTTCCACGACAAAATTGGGTGAATCATCATTTATGATAATATTTTTTTTGTAAGATAAATTAAAAGAGAAAAAACAATTCTAGGAACCGCACCGGTTGTGCCTTTTATGCCAACACTTGCCAGGCAGCTGGGATTCTCCTCTGTCATCGTTGGTACGATGTACACTGTCCTACCCATTGTTGGAATGCTTGCCAAACCTTTTTTTGGATTTATAGCTGATAGGTGAATATTTTTTCATAATTATTATTTATTGAAGAATCAGATTGACCATGAGATTTTGGTTGATTGGAACGGCTTGAGGGTTAAATGAGAGATCGACATTGAATATTGTAACTTGAGTATCATGTAATGCAGTCAATGTCGTTGAACTATAATTTTGCTGTCTGGTCTAATAGCTGCAAAGTATATCATTAGAACACTTTTGTGGTGTCGCTGTCGTGTAACGTGTGACAAAGTGATCACATCAAGTTAATTGAAGGTAATAAAGAAGCTTATCTGCATGATTAGCTAAATGTTTCAATTTTCAAAGTGAATGATAAACTCTTTGATATCAAGTTGCTTAAATGTTTTGTTCAACAAGACGCGATTGCGATAAATCATTTGAACAGCAAACAGGTTCTTGGGCTTTACCCTACCGACGAACAAAAACGGCGCGTTATTTGTAGCAAAGCAAGCGAAACAAATAAGTTTTAGGTTAACCGTGGCAACTGGCAACCTTGAATGACAGTAGCATCTGTGTCTACTAGGCTTGCCTTCTGGTTGTAAATAAAGCAGCAGAGCAAAGAATGAAAGAAAAAAATGTATTGTTGGAAGAGTAATGAAAACAAATAAAGTAACGGTAATCCAAGACTTGTTTGCAAGCAAAAGAAAATATTGCTTCGCTTATTTGTTATTGTTTGCTTCGCTACATGCCGAAAAGACTCCACGAAGTTCAATTTACTTCCCTCATTTTAATTCGTCATCGTGTTCTTGCTTTTTCGTTTTTTGGCGACGAAAGCAAGTTAATCTTCAAAGTTACGTCATAAATGATATAACGAGTTTAACAGACTTGTAGTACACGAGTTTATAGACGCCAAGAGTATCTGTTATTCTACGTGAGGAGCTGCCGCTTCCCAGACACATTTGGACGCCTAAAAACCGCTAGGCAAAACAATCACAGAAGCAGACAATGAGACCCAATCTTGCATTTTATTTGAATAGTCAATTGAGAGCGATCACTAAAAACCACAAAGACTCAGTTCAGTGTCTTTATCAATTTTTAATTTAAAATCATTTAAATAATTTTATTAAACCAATTAGTAGCAATTAGTATTCTCACAGTAACTACATGATCTCTGCGTCTTTCCCGAGTGGTTTCGTTTCTACTATCAACGCTTCACTCGCCTTGTGTGTTATCGACACCCCGAAATGTTTAATTTCACAGTAAATTCAAATTATAAGCGATAAGTGTCCCAAACAAGCAATTAACTAAAAATAACTCACTTTGAGCGTGGCATAGATTTGGTCAATTGATTTCAATTGCCCAGGCGCTAGTGAGGCAGCCCGTTTGACTTTTGCCGATTTTTCCTTTGGTCAATTTGTTCAATTAATGGTAAATTGTTTAACACATCATCATCACCACTTGCAGATATCAGAAACATCGTTTTCTGTTCCTGATGGCTCAACTGCTCACAGCAGTTGCATTCTTCTGCATAATGTTCATCCCGGCTATTCCGCAACCAAAGCCTGCCGTTCAACTCCATTGCCATGGCGGTGTCACCGAAATGGTCTACTGTTCTGATTTGGACAAATGCATCGAAACGAATCTCGACGAACGCTATGGCAATTCCACACTTAAATGCAATCTCCGATGCCAGGCAGACACCTGGATGTGGGACATTGTGTGCAACGATTGGCTTAACAACACCAAAGACTGCCCAACGAAAAATCCCTACTTGGATCTAACGGTCGAAACCAATATGACTGAGCTTGAGCCTGTGAAACAATGTCTATTCTTCAAGGTCCAGCATGATCGTGGCCAGTTGAATGGACAGGATGTCGTTTTGAATTGCCCATCGAACAAGAAATACTTCAATACGACATGTGAAATGGATTGTGGTGATGAATACCTACAGAACGCACTTGGCGAGAGTCCAGTCATCTATAGTTCGGATGCTGTGGGTCTGTATCAGTTTTGGTTGTTCTTTTTGCTGTTGATCTTCAGCTGGATTGGTATGGCTGTTGTGGTGAGTGTGGGCGATGCGATTTGTTTTGGCTTGCTCGGGGATCGTCATCACCTGTATGGCAAACAGAGGTTATGGGGCGCAGTTGGATGGGGTATAATTGCGCTTCTCACTGGCTTTCTGGTGGATAAGTTGTCTGGTAATAGTGTCAACAAGAATTATACAATTGTCTTCTGGATGACGGCTGTTATCATTGGATTTGATATGTTTGTGTCGACAAAGTTGAGAGTAAGTGGATTGACGAGTCGTTTGGTTTTTCTTTTATTCATGTTTTTGATTGTTTTTGCAGTTCACTCAGACAACCCTATCCAAGAATATATTCAAAGACGTGAGCAAGCTCTTCCTTTCCATTCGAGTTGTGGTCTTCTTCGTTTGGTGCATTTGCATCGGTTTGTGCACGGCTTTGGTGTGGAATTTCCTCTTCTGGCATCTGGAAGATCTGAATGCCAAACGTGCCGGCTGTGAGGGAGATTCAATCAAGACTCTGGAAGGCTTTGTCATGGCTGTCCAGTGTTTCGGCGGCGAGCTGCCGTTTTTCTTCCTCTCCGGTTGGATTTTGAAGAAAATCGGCCATGTGCATTCGATGAGCTTGGTGCTGCTCGGATTTGCAGCTCGTTTTATTTTGTATTCGTTCCTCGATAATCCGTGGTATGTGCTGCCAATTGAACTGCTGGATGGTGTGACATTTGGAATGTTCTACTCGACAATGGCATCGTATGCTAGTATTGTAGCTCCAGCTGGATCCGAAGCTACTTTACAAGTAAGTTGGCTGGCAATTGTTTGTTTTGATAATCCTTATACATTTTGGTTTATTTTAGGGACTCGTTGGTGCTATTTTTGAGGGAGTTGGTGTTTCCATTGGTAGTTCGTTGGGCGGAATTATGTTCAACTCAGTGGGTGGATCAAGGACATTCATGATATTCGGTTTGGGAGCTTTGGTTGCATGTTTGGTGCACTCGGCAGTGCAGTGGTATTTATCTCGCAACGTCAGAGATAGTGGTAAGCATAAAGAGGTCAACTCAAATGATATTGATAACAGGGTGAAGGACAATAAGGAGGTGACGGACGACCAAAATGGTATTGCTTTGAAAAACGGGGCTAGGGCCACTGTAAATATGGATCCAAATGAATTTACAGAAATTGACTTAAATTGATTTTATTTGATTTATTTTTAATTTTAAGTTATTTTTTGGTTTATTTATCAATCATCAATGCAAATGGGAAACTGGATTTTTTTTTTCTACTAACAAACAATAAAAATACACGACGACTGTAGTGGATTCAAATAATGGGTTTACTAATCATTTGCAGCCCACATACAATCGGTTGTAGAACAATGTAAATTGGAGTTCTTATCAGAATTTGTTTTGTTTTCGGGTTCTGTTTACTCAAGAAATTTATTATTATTATTGTCATTATCTGCATGCTTTCATGGTGTAAAATGAGAATTAAATAGTTTTAGTTGATTGATAACAAAAGCCAGAGTCGAAGTCGAGTGTGGAATGCCCACTTCACATACAAATTAGTAGGTGGATAGGATGATTTATTGAATTAGACTTTGATCTGATGTGTTATCAAGAAAAGAGTGAAGGCGATGCAAGGTGACGAAGATCTGACTTGTCACCAAACACAAGTTGTTGTTTTTGTTCGAATACTTTTGTTTTCTTTTTCTTAAGCAAAGGAATAATTAAGAGTAATTTATCTTTAGATTTCTCTCTTTGTTCAGTTATCTACTCACTAGCTGTTTAGACAATGTCTACAGAAAATCATACAAAGTTGCATTTTTACTTAGTTCAGTATTACAATAATTTCGTATTGTAATAATTGAAGTCAAGACATTTTCTTTGTGAACAATTGCAAATTCAAGTCCGCTTCATTCAAGCCTCATTAGACTTATCTCATTGAATATTATTGTCTTTGAGCTTCTCGAACCATTGTTCCAACCCAGAAATTAGACAAAATTTAAAAACAGTCGCTGAAAAAATTTACAAAAGAAGAAGTTCTGGGAATGCATTAAGTTGAGTATTTGGTTCGATTGTTGAGAAAGACTTTAATGCATTAATTTTCATATTTTACTTCAATTGAATAAACTAGGTGTAAAGTGGTCCCATAAAAGGTTCGCTTTCAATCAGACCTACCCCGACCCATTCATTAGTAATTTTCAAACAAAACTTGAAACTTCCAGACGTAAAAGTGGCAATTTTTCTCGAACGGATTGATTTCTCTTGAATCTCTTTTCGGAGACGGATTTACACATACTTGTACACGGATTTTACACACATACTACAGCTGAGTTTTCTGTTGTTTTGATTCATCAAAACGATTGCTGACCAGACAACACAGACATTCAAAAAGCGATTTTTTTGCACATTTCTTACATACCAAGAACATTCAATTTTAGTAGCAATTCTTCGTGGTTGTAAGAAAAGCCACATCAGAATAACTGACAAAAATTGTGTTTACTTTTTCGTAGCCATTAACAATGAATTTCCTTGAAAAAAACTAAGATTCAAAAGTTCTAACTGCGTACATAAATATTAGATTCGTTCGATGATATCAGCTCTGGGTCGCTCCGGTGCTTGTCATTGTTTTGGCACATCGAACGCATTAGTTCTCTGTTTTTATTTTGTACAAAAACAGTTGTTTCGAAGAGCTCGATTCTCGTCCCAACAAAAAACTAACAAAAAACTGGTCGCTTAAATGTACTCCCGGTGCGAAAAATAATACACGTCGAACACGGTGGAAATGCACCGGGCGAAAAGAGATCGACATCGAACAGCTCATTGCGAAATTAGAGCGACCAAACCTGATAATTTCTGACTCTATTCTATTGATTTGACACTTTTGACTATTTCTTCTAATAATATTCCAGTTGATAATAAATAATAAACACTCTTTGGCTAGTGAATCCGCAAAAAAAAAAAGGTGTCGGATTTCAACTCGCTAGCCAACATTATGACATTTCAAATTCGCTTTCGAGTTCGTTAATTAGTCGAATTTGAAACGAAGAAGGCGAATGCGAAAGCGAAAGCAACAGTTGAAAAATGTCGAACTCGCTATTTTGCTACTAGTAAAACGATTCGCCGCGAATCCCATAATCAGGCCCCAGTATCATTTTACTTTATACATTGGCGATGTAGAGTTTTTTTCTTCAACTTTTGGTTAGCCTTTTTATCATGGTTGTTAATGTTGCAAACAAATCTGGCCATGTTTGGATATACCTTCAGTAAAAACTCTGTCCACTCCTGGAGAACGCCATATTTATGAAAATCAGGTTGAAATGCCCATTTGGGAAGCATCTTTCTATTTCCTTGCAACCGATTTAACATGCTCAACGCTAAACATGATATTGTGATCTTGGAGATAAATATGAACTCTTGATATGAATTAATTGTTTATCAAGAGGGGAATAGTCTGCTAGACAAGAGATCGCCTGTTTTTATGGGTTACACAGTAGACCTATAAAGACTGCTTACCTCGTTAGAACGGATAAACGGATAGGCTTAGCTTCGTGTTGACCTTACCATCTACAAATGAAAGATCAAGTAACATAAATTGGGAAATCTCCAGGAAATGCATGCACTTCGGTCAGAATAGGTTGTCCGATTAAAGTGATAAGTCGATAGATTTTCACGTCTTGAAGCCTGTTTTTCTCCCTTGCGGTTTGACATACCTTAAAACGTTTCACGATTTGTTTGTTATCGACTTTATTTTATGTGTGCAGCCTAAAAACGAGCGAAGATAAGTAAACGCCAGGCAAAACAAATACTAACTTTAAATACAATATTTCTGAACAATGTACAAATTATTATTTATGAACTAAAAAACGTACTTACCGCGAAAAAGAAAAAAAATCAGTTTCCAACATTTTCTTCTTACTTTATTCTAATATTATTTTTTTTTTTTTTTTAAATAAAAAGCCTCGCCCACCAGTTAATATTTTTAAGCTTCGCCAGTTGGTCCAATTTAATTGGACAATATTTATTTTTAAGCATTTAATTTAATTTTAATTAAGTTTGAGGTTAGAAATTATAACTTTCATGAAATATAAAAATCATCCATTGGGAGAAATTAACAGTCGCTTTGCAAATAAAATTCGCACACTGTAGTATCAGTCAATCGCATTATTACTCATTCATTAGCCTGTAAAATTAAGATCACTAATTTGTATTTTTGTATGAAAAATAAAAACAAATCTGAATTATAAAAATACACTTGTGCCGTCTCTGATTTTGTGTTGAACGTTTGTGATTTGTCGAACTTTCTCCTCTTCCTCTCTCTTTTACTCATTTACTTTATTAACAATCAAATACGAAACTTCTTTTCAGCTACAGCAAAATATGCAGCGCCAAGCGATGCTATGCATATGCTGGACGAACAGGAGTACTATATTGTTCCGTGATTTCGGTTCGATTAGTAAAATTAAAAAAAAAAACGGGTGAAATTAATATATAACGATTTAAAGTCGATGATTAGCAAATTTTGCATGGTGTTAGCTTAAGCTTTAGTTTTAAGGGTTACACTTAACAAATTGATGAAGACAGAACTGCAAAAGAGTACACCGGGAGCAAAGCACTAGCACTGTAAGTTATTTAATTTTTTCTAAATTCTATTAATTGTGTAAGCATGGCTTTTTGATCTTGATCTTCTTTCTAGTATTTATTTTTAAGAATATTTTCTTGTCTTTAAGCAAATTTAAGAAGAAGAAAAAATAGTATTTTTTAGTTTTAGTTGAATACCAAAAAATAGTAACAAAGATTATATATTTTTCCTTTTTGATTACAAATTCTAGTAAGAGTATTTACAAAATATTTATTTGATGGTTTGATATTTGTACAAATTTCTGTGTATGTTGAAATTTAAACAAATCAGTAACAATAATTAATAAGAAAAAGGAAAAAAGAGCAAATAAAGAAACAAAGTATACAATTTACTCATGCTTTTTTTTGAAAATTTTATTACTATCTGTCGGATGGTGTTGATGCTGTGGAAGTTGTTGGTGTTGAAAATGATGATGCTGTAGAGTTTTGATTTCGTTTTCCAATTAGAGCTTCTTCATGTTGTTGTTTCTGTAGTTTTCGAGCAAATTCCTTTTGTTTGCATGCATGAATGTTCAAAGCTCGTTTCTGAAACAAACAATTATTTTATTTAAAATAATTATTCATAGCTTTGTTCAGCGAGAAAAAAGACAGCACAGCTTCATGAGAAATATCAGAACAGTTTGGAACAGTTTCGAACACAAAAAGTGTTCTATCTAAAAAGATGGAATAGAAAATCCTGTCCTAAACTGTCCCAAACTGTTCAAGACAGACTCAATGAACACAAATCCAGAACAGTTTGGACAGTTAATGTGTCAATGAACACCAAAAAGCTGTACTTTTCTGTTCCAAACTTTGCAGAACAGTGTCGCTGAACATACCTCATATCACAAACGGAGAGGTAAGTCGAACACGCTGCTTGTCAGCAAAATATTTGATAATCAGTGGGAAACGATAAATATCAACTTATCAATCTTGAACCATGATTATTTCAGACTGAAATTATTTTGGATATCGATTGATTGCCTAGAAACTCTTATTCGCTCGGCAACAACATTTGCAATAATTTCTTATCAATATTGTTATTTTATTGTTTAAATTTAAATAAAGAAACATTATGGTTTAACAACGAAACAGAGTGCTTGGAACAACTGGTACTTAAAAGCAGTAATAAAGTACTGATTATCGGGAACACTTCCCTGTGGCTTGAACATACAGTGGTGAACACGATAACGGAAGAAAAGCAAATAATTCTTTTTGCAGTCGGAAATTATTTAAATAATTAAAGTAGTAGCACCCACTCCGAGCGAATGCCTTAAAATGTGTTCC
This sequence comes from Sphaerophoria rueppellii, assembly GCA_920937365.1. Classification (NCBI taxonomy): domain Eukaryota; kingdom Metazoa; phylum Arthropoda; class Insecta; order Diptera; family Syrphidae; genus Sphaerophoria; species Sphaerophoria rueppellii. Next base: position 9,935,424 of record CAKKXW010000004.1, on the reverse strand, counting down.
ATGTGTTGTGTATTAAGCGTTCGCACCGGGAGCGCTCTGCATCGCCCCAAATTTTTTCGGGGTGAGAATTTTTGAGCTGTTCGAATCAGCTATAAGGTATTGTTATGGCTGCATTGCATGATGTGTACTCGGATGCAAGCACGCATCGAGTTAAGGACGTCCTTTGATGTCAAACGAAGCGACACTTATTTTGCTGGTGCAGGCGATTGTGCTGGTTTATCTCGGGATGGGTGGTGTGGCTGCAGGAAGGAAAGTCTAGCTGAAAATGAGAAAAGGTCGGATTAGCAAAAGGAAAATGTGAGGATAAGAGATTGGAATGTTACTTAACTTCGGATGGTGGCGGGCAGATGATAATTCCTGAGGTGGTTGAGTTGAGCTCCGGTCGTCTCCTAGGCTAGAAATTACTTTAACGGTATTAGTAGGCAGTAATTGGGTTAAATATTTGTTAAATAAACGCGAATTGAAAATTACCGTCTGAAAGTAAAAACTGAATTGTTTTGGTAAATGACACTTGTCAGAGATGTCAAGATGACATCTCCATGGAAAGCTTTTTTGAAGCGCCCCCTTGGGGGAGTTCGAGTAAGAAAGGGTGGGGTTATTTGCTAAATAATGTAAGAAAAAACATTTGAATCATAATTACGTAATTATGATTTCAAATATAGAAATACAATTGATTACAATACATATTACATAATATGTTCGGTGAACTTACCTGCTGATGGTTTGGTGTTGCATTGATATCAATACGATGAGCGGTAAAGATAATGGTCCGATGATGAGGAGATTAGTCCATTGGTTGGATGTTCATTTACCTATGTACTTGGTTAATCTTGGCTAGCATAGTTAAGTAGGTAAATTGGACCTTCAGTTAGATTAGGTAGATGTATGCTAGTCAGTCCAATTTGTAGTGTCGACCCGGTAAAAGGCAATTTGTTAAGCCAGGAAACATTGAAAGTGTCCAATTATTGTTCATGTCTGGTTTTCGTTTTTGTTTAAAATAGTATAAGCAAAATTACATTTTTTGGTGACAAAATAAAAAGAAGTGACCTACAACCGGAAGAGAGTGGTGCGGTGGACCTAGTGTCAGTCAGGGTAGGTTTTTATTTTAAATTACTTAAAGAATGGTGAAGTGAAAATAGGAATACTTGTCGCCATAGGGTGGATTTTGGCAACAGTTGAGCGCGCAGAAGATAAGGCTTACCAAGCAAGGCAAATCACAGTCATCGTCCGAGGATTTTGTTGGGCCCGTGAAGACCCGGGTCGACCAAGTAACTCCTAGAACTTTAAGAAAATATTAAAAATTATAAAACGAGTAGAGAAAAGTACAGGACACAACAGTACTCACCCATAAGTAATAGAAGCCAAGCAAACAGCCAGTCCACCCCTCATTAAAGTTAAAATAAAATTTCTTTGGCAATAATTGCACGAAACTTTCACATTGTCCGGACGGACCCAAGGCCACACGAAAGAGGATCATCGTTCCTCTGGGGCCCAAAAGAAGACGTTTTACCGCCGGCCAGTGGCGCATCGTAAATTAACAACAGCTTGGCGCTACTTTTTTTTCCTTTTTTCTTATACCTTATATATATTTATTTAATATTGCATGTTTAGTTTGTAAGTTTTCTGATATTTATCTACTTATACATTTTGATTTATTCCGTTAGGCATTTAATTTGTTAGTTTTTTTTGATTTATCGACATATAACGGTTTGTCCTCAAAGCAAGGGAAAACGTAGAAAGGGTTCTTGGTACGGAAGTCCTTTACCCCAACTCGGCACGAGGAAAAGTTTCCCTCACGCCCCACGGTATCAACTTTGTTTGCTTTGACAGTCGAGTTTGTTCAACCAGCACAGAGCTCTCTGCAGGTAGGGACAAACGGTGTAGAATCTGCGTTCGTTTTAAGGCGGTAGCAAAGAGACCCCGCAGTCGGAAGTGTTTCGGGACATAAGGGGAGCCAATCCGGGCCCTTTGAATTTTGAGTGGGTGAGGTAAAGGGATTTCATGTCAAGGATCGTCCGTTTCATAGGACTTCAAACCATAGTTTTTTTTGTTAAAGTTAGAGTAAGACGTCGTTTGGTCATTATTATTGTTCGAAAACTTAAGGTTAGGATAAGTGCCAGGGCAAACTTTTGTTCATTTCATTCTTGTTTTATGTCTAGTTAGGTAAATAAAAGATTGTAAATGCGCCATAGCATCGAAGATCTGAGTTTTTATTTTCATTCAAAAGTCTGAAGGAGCAGTTTGTAAACGCTGAAGAAGAAAGTATAATGAGTTGCTAAGCGCATTCCATGGGGAAAGCGGAAGGTAAGCTGGTTCTTCGGTAAGATGAAGTAGATTCCACAGCATCCACAACTTTGGGGAACCCGACAATCAGGCCGATTGGGTTCACGGTTGGGAGGGCAGAGGCCAAGCCGCGTCGTCACCAGCGGCCTCCGAGATTGGCGAGCAAGAGTGGAGGTATAAACAAGTTCGTTGTTAGGCATGTTTTGTGTTTTTTTTTGGAATAGGCGAGGTCCATCTGTGGTGGCAAGATCCCCACCCAATCCGACGAGCTAGGTCGTGTGCTGCAAGCATGCCGTGGCCGCCGCAGTGGACACTCTTTAACCAACCCATACCCTACCCCTTCCCTTTCCTAGACTGGTCCTACCCTTCCAAACCCCCTCATCCTGTCCAGTTGCTTATTTCAGTATGTTCAGTGACACTCTTCTGCACACTTTGGAACAGTTTGGAACAGAAAAGTACAGCTTTTTGGTGTTCATTGAGACATTGACACATTGGCTGTTCCAAACTGTTCTGATTTGGTGTTCATTGAGTCTGTCTAGAACAGTTTGGAACAGTTTTGGACAGGATTTTCTGTTCCATCTTTTTAGGTAGAACACATTTTGTGTTCAAACTGTTCTGACATTTCTAGAAGTTGTGCTGTGCTGTGCTGTACTGTGCTGTCTTTTTTCTCGCTGAACAAAGCTATTGCTATACAACAAAGACAAAAAAAAAAAACAGAGCACTACTAATGCGTTCGATGTGAACTAAACCCAGAGAATTTTTTCAGTTTTTTGACAGCTCCGTTCACGGTAGCGACAAGCACTGGAGCGCCCAGGGGCTGGTTACATCGAACGAACCTATGATCATATTTGTGGAAACGTCCATAAAGCTTAACACAGAAAAACATGCACAAGTGATTATTGTTGAACGTCACAATAGACGCATACAACTTCGAGGTAGTAGAGGAGTTTGTCTACCTAAGCTCCGCTATAAACACGGACAATAACACCAGCGCCGAGATCAGACGAAAGATAACTTGCTGATCACTGTTTCTTTGGGCTAAGAAAGTAATTGAGCGGAAAAGGCCTCTCTCAAGCAACTAAGGTAAAATTGTACAACACTTTCATCATCCCAGTCCTGCTGTATGGTGCAGAAGCATGGACCTTGACAAAATCGGATGAAAGTGCTTTAGGCTGTTTCGAGAGGAAAGTTCTTCGGGTCTTCTTTGGCCCGTGTGGGGAATGGCGAAGAAGATATAACAGCGAACTTTACGGGTTGTACAATGACATGGACCTAGCCAGAAGGTTCAAGGTCCAGGGACTCAGATGGCTCCGTCATTTATAGCGGATGGACACCAATGCTCCGGCCCAGAAAGCCTTCGACACTATTCCCGAGGGACGTAGGAGGAGAGGAAGACCGCGACTCAGGTGGCGCACTCAAGTGGAAGAGGACCTCAATCAACTTGGAGTGCAAAACTGGAGACAGCTAGCTAGGGTCCGAGCTGGCTGGCGGAGACTCTTGATTGAGGCCCAAGTCCACAACGGACTGTAGCGCCACCTTAAGTAAGTAAGTAGGTGTTTGTTGTTCATTCACTGATTCTGTTTGGAACATATTGCCACAGTTAGAGCAGAAAAGACAAAGTTATTTGTTTTAACTTGATCTAGAATTAACATACCCATTCGGTAGGCAAGTAGTTGAAAATTGTCTTTGATCGGCTTAAAAAAAAACTGTTTCTTATATGAAGCAAATTATGGTTAAAAGATACCGATACCGGTGGATCAGGTGTTTTTACCAGCTCTTAGTAGTTATTAAGTGGAAGGAAAAGTTGTACATTGTACATTGCTTGTAATAAAAGAAACTTACCTTAAGCACTTTGGTCCTTTGATAGATTGATTGCATTTGCTTCTTCATTTTAACCAGTTTCTCTCTGTATAGTTTTACGTTGTTCATCTGGAAATAAACAACGGGAATTTTTTTAATTTTCAAAATGTTGTTTTTCAAACAGTTTTGAATTTTAAAATTGAGAAAATCCTGTAACAGAATGCATATAACCCATTTCCATGGGATTACCAATTTGCCGCGAGTATTAACATTACAATCAGTGTCTCGAAATACGTACCATTTCTTGAAGGCCAGCAATTTCAACGTTGTCGTATCTGTACTTTTCTGTAGAGAGATCAATGTAAATCTTGTTTTGTTTCCCACTTCCAAGAAAAAAGATCAGTTAGCATATCAATAAGTTTTGTTAAAGAAAACAAACTCACATCAATTCCTTTAGGTGATTGCGCACCTTAATCAGCGGTGGTTCATAGATTTGAAGCAATCCAGTTGCCATCTGTACACTAGCCAATGACTGGCTATTGTCGGAATTTGCAGAAGTCTTGGCACCAAGGAATTCATCATTATGACTACACAAAAGAAAAGATGGAATTAAACTAAAATCTTGAGTTTGGGCAGCTCTCGAAAGGCATCTTATCGAAAGTTTATTCTTATCGCCATTCTCACATAAAATTATTAATTGTTCAATTAAGAACAAAACAATTGAATTCTGTTTACTACCTTTGATTACTATTATTATCTAAAGCAGACATTGTTGCTTATCGGGTGGTTCTATTAGTTTAGTGTGACCTGTTTCGGATAATTTGTAAAACAATCAAAAACGAAAAAATGAAAACAAAACAGAAAATCTACTTTTAAAGGAAGTTTTTTATTTTTCTTTTCGTTTCAAAAGATGACACCTCATCAGCTGTTTAATGTTTGACAAGTGTGATTCCTTTTTCCCCACACTGATTGGGTTAAATGTTGCGAAACAACACGGCAACTTGCCTTGTAAGCAGGGTGATTCAATTGACAAACAAAAATACATATCTTCTATGACATCAAGTTCAATTTATTTAATTCACGTTTTAATTTGTTTAACCTAATCATACATATGGCTATAATGTTCCTGATAAACTAAAATATAATTTTCTTTTTCATGTTGACTCATTTGTGCTATAAGATCATCATTAATAGCATCAATTGGATATGGATTGCCCCCGACATGAACAATCGGAGCATCATCATCTTCCGATTCGGAATTTATGTAATTATTTTGGTTGATATTAGCTGAAATAACAAAATAATTGTTAATTTGTTCACAAACAAGAGGCATTAAATGGGTAACTTACGAATAGTTGCATTTTCAATGTCCTTTTCATCATCGCTTGAGTCACTCGAATTGGCGTTGCTTCTCAAGCCCCTGACGCTCGCATCGGTTTTGCCAGGTTGTTTTTCATGCTGCAAAAGCACCGACATAATATCCTCATTCTCCTTACGATTACGTCCTGTATTCGAGGCACCAGCTGCTGATGTTTGCTGAATTGAAGTTTGTGCAGCTTGGTCTAGGATCGTGTCGACACTTTCAGAATTATCTTCGGATATGATTGTACTCTCTGTCATCCATACTGGACGAGCCTTCCTTTCAGCAGTGACTTCAGGTGTGTCATCGCCTCCGATACTTATATCAACACGAGTCTCTTCCACGGCAAATCCTTGGTTCCGGGTCGCTTCTCCTGACCAGGCTTGACCATCGGGACGTACTGTGTTCTGTTTGTTGAGCCTGCATTTAAAATGAAATGTTAGACTTATTTTAGAAGAAGCGAGAATAGATAACTCACCCTCGAATTGTATCAATATCAACTGGTTCTGGTTCCAGAATCTCAGGAGCCAATTTTATACCCTCAACTTCTCTCAAGAGATCATACAGAGGCTGAAGTTGTTCGTTAAACTTCGCCAGCAGTAGACGAGAATCTTTCTTTGGCATTGCAGACATGTCTTCCTCCACTCCACTATCACAGAAAGTACATCGAAATTCTTGTGACTCAAAATCGAAAAGTTGATCAGCCTAAAAGATGCGTCAAAATTCTTTTGAATGAAGTTAAGTTCAAGTAAAATAGTAACCTACTTCTAAGTCAGTGAAAGTCTTATTGCAATTGGTACACTTGAAACTAGCACGACTTGTTGCATCACGTTCTTCAGTTTCCATTCTTTTTCTCATCAAATCCAATTTGTATTTGACCACATTGACGAAAGTCTTGTAGTTTATGAAATAATAATTGACTTTTTGGGCTTTGCCATCAGGTCCTGTCTCCATTTTCAAGCGTATTTGAATGAATTTATCGTTTCTGAGAGTTGATATTCGAGCACGCATTTGCTTTTTTTCGAAACGTAATAACTCGGCGATGTCATCTTCTTTCATACCTGCATTGACAAGTATTGAAACTGGACATATGAATTGGTTTATGTTTAACTTACATGGATTCCGGACTAGCATATCAATTATGAGGGCATCTTCAATTGAATAGAAACCTCTGACAACTAATCTAGCTAATTGTTTAAGGCTACTTGGTACTTCGGTCACATATTTTGTTTCGGTGGTCGTTGTGCTTGACATTTTGCTTTAAACAAAAAATATATTAAAATAAATTAATTTTTGATACACCCTATTTGAAATTTAGCATTTCCACCACCGTTCTGCGCAATTTCAACAAAATGTTTCCGCCTCATTGTTGCTAGTCACACTAATTCAAAACAAAACACAAATATTCACCATTTCACCACAGATACACTTCAGAAAAAACAACAAAACATCAGTTTAAAAACAACAGCGGTGGTGGAAATACAGAAACGAAATGAGCTGCGGCATGGTGACATCGAAGAAGAAGCTGTCAAATGTGAAAACGTCGACTTACCTTGGAGTGCACTTACGAATGTGGAATTTTCTAAAACGAATTTTCAATTGAAATTATCACAAATCTCGAGATGTTGAATGCCTTAAAAGCATTAAACTGCAATTAAGGAGGACTTAAAGTAGAGAATGAAATTGTTTTTGGAATTAAATTGAAGGGTTTTCGGGGGTAAATTAAAGGTTTAAATGTGTAGCACGATTAGCGAGACTGTTCACCGAACGCGCCATCACAAAACAAAACGAAAAAAGTTTAATTTTTAACAGGGTGATGCAAAAAGTAATTTGTATTAACTTGTTGACAGTTCTTATGGCGAGATTACATTTTGTTTTAAAGAAGATTTTACTTGGCAAGTTCAAATTTGATGGGCACTGACGATGAATTAAAGAAAGATTTGTACTTTGGAGAATTATTCTGCCTTATTCTTGAGGGAAGTGTACATACAAGCCAATGGGGCAATGGATTTAAAAATAACTAGTTTGACAGGAAGTAAGTAATTGTGACATTAATTGAAATTATTTAAATGGATTTTATGACATCTTCAATAATATGCATTTCTTTTATAACAGAATATGTTAATCGAAAAATTAGGCCAGTTCCAACTAAAAACATGTCACTTTGACTGAGGCAAAATCATTTGGTGGAACAAAATTCTTAGTTCTCATTGAGATAAAATGGTTACCTTACAAATTGTTTTTGTGCATATGTCAGTCACGTCAAAATAGCTGAGTGAGAAATCGAATCCAAAAAATTTTCATCTCAGAAATCTCAGAAAAAAATCTCAATTCCCAGCTGAAATTTTTTGTTCCACCTAAAAAATCTCTGAGATCTGTGAGATCTCAGTGAGATGTTGTTAGGTGGAACTGGCCTATTGATACAGTTCAAATATTGAAATTTAAGAACCTGAATAAATATTTAAGGTGAGAATTTGGTGAATTGCGTTAAAAACACTGGTTTAATTTAACCACTACTGTCATATTTTAGCCTGCACCGCAGCTAGTGTATTTTTAACACATTCATTCAACACCAAGTGTCAAAATTCAACCAAACGTCAAGTTTCAACACACTTTTAAACGCTATGGTCCTTTTAATAGAAACGGTTTTAGAATGTGTTGCCGCAAGCATACAAAATATTAAAATTAAAAACTGACCATGGTAAGAACTTGAAAACACTTATTTTACTAGCTGACCCCAACTACTTCGTTTTTAATGGATATAATTAAACATTTTCACATATTTTATGTAAGGTATGTTGGGGTGATGGTGTCTCGACGATTATTTTTATTTTTAGCTTAGGACAAACAAAATTGGTCGGAAAAAATATTTTTAAATGGACAATGTGGTTAAAAGTTTTTTTTGTTTGTTCTATTTTTTTCAAAGAAGATGTAACAGTTATATCATTAACGTTTCCTTTATAGAGAATATAAATTATAAGAAAAAAAAAAACAACTTTGTCTTTTTAATTTAATAAAAGCATTAATTAAAAACTTTAAGCACAAAAACGTTTTTTTATATTGTCGACATGGAGAGAAACAGACTTCTCCGCCAACGTACCTTGTCGAATTATTTCTGCAATGCTTTACTAGCTAGGGTAGATTTAAAAACCATTTCCATTTCGTCCATATCCTAATTAATTTCAGGTGAACTTTAGTTGGCTTTAATTAAAATTGAAAAACAACCTTTCAAATCCTTATTACAGCAAAAAAAAAAAAACTCCAAAAACTGTTCGGTACGATAATGAAGTCCCAATCAAAAAGTGAAAGGTCAATTCGTCCTATATAAATCTCTCAACTCCAGTAGCATTCCAAACGACGACGATAACAAGCATATCGTTTTCACGGAATTTCCCTTTTTGTCTCGCAATTTTTACATAAATCAAAAACAAAACTATCCGATTCTACTCAAACTCTTAGCCTTCACTTACGTCATATACCTTTATTTTTTTTTTCCTTTCCAATATCCTGCCAAAGTAAACATCCTTTCTGAAGCCCTTCTGGCGCCTCACATCCCATTGTAACAGCATCCAAAGCAGACATAGCATCATCATCCTAGTTTTCCTTTTGTGTCCTCGATCTGGATTTCGAAGGAATTTTTCTCAATGAAAGAAAATGAGCGCACAAAGAGAATTCCTTCATTTATTTTCATCCCTCTTCCAGTAAACCCATACTTGAGAGCACATTGACGAATTTTTCAACATATTATTGTTGTCATTATTTTCTGCGCAGGCTTTTTTGACATTTCGAAAAAGCTGCTTACCTTATTTAACAGCGTTTAAATGCAAATCCCATATGATGGCGCGGTCTGTTTGGCCACACAATGGGCGATGAAAAGTGTTGACTTTTCTTCTTCGACGACAACAACGACTACGACACGACGGAGCTTTCCAATGCTCGATTTGGAAAATTCTACTCTGCACTCTATTTTTACTGCAGTATTGTTTTGAGAGTTCGTTTGAAAGAACGCGTCGGATACGGAAATTTGTCTTCAATTTTTTTTTTTTTTTTGTTCAAAGAAAACAATAATTCTTACTTTTTTGCTACCCTCAAATTTGCATAACTATAACTTTTGCTGTTTGAAAATTGGAACAATCGAAGTTAGTGTAAAGCCTTGTACGAGTGTGTGGATAACAAAGTGATTTTAAACAAGAATAAGAAAGAAAAACGGTTTTCATTTATAACTCAAGAGATTAGGGGACATTTTCTCCAACCCAACAATTTTCTTCAACTGTTTTGGAACCACCTTACTTCTCTTTCCCAGGATGTTAAGCTGATTTTAATTAGTTGTGTTCAAAAGGAGTAAAATTTATGTGTTTTGTGGATTATAAAAGTCAGTAGGTTGTACTTAAAAAAGTGAAAAATTCAACCTACACTTTTTCGTAGAAAAAAACAAGCCATTGAAACCCTTAGCAATGCATCCCTATTTGGATGGGGGCGAGTTTGCATTGTTCAATAAAATTTGACAGACATGAACTCAACGAATGATTTTTAACGAATGTCTACCAAACACATTGTGGATATTGCTTTTATTTTTTGAAAATCGTTTTTGACTTCTAACTAAAAAGAATGGTTCATTTGGATAGAACCGTTAATATCCCACTCCTCTCTTCCTTTCCGTTGAAAATTTAGACATAAATTTTGGTGAAAAATCGATGTTGCCTCTTCTTTGCATGGAACTTTCCTAAACTGTGCTTTTTTGTCAAGGGGGGTGTTATTTTTATGATTCGTTTCGAAATAAAACTACACACAAACACTGGCTTAGAGAGAAGATGGCACTGACTATACCTACACTCGCCATGAATCAGAAGACCTAATATACAATAAAAAGAGGAAACAGCGAGAGATAGGGGCACAATGAAAAAAGGACGAAAAAGGGAAAAATCATCTGATTGTGTATATTTTTTTGTTTAGTGAATGAATTATTATTATTTTTATTATTTCGAACTTGTTTTCGTTGCCCCTCTTTTATGACCACAATGGAAGTTAGAGTGTATTAATTTTGTGGGGTTGTTGGAAAATCTTTTGGAAATTGTGATTTTTGATAATAAAGTTGTTCCGAGTGTCTTCTCCGCTTTAATATTTTTGATAACAATAGAGAAAAATAGAACCTTTTTTGCTAACATTAAATTGGGGCAGGTTTTTTTCTGTTCGATATTTTTTGGGGGTAGAATTCTTTTTTTTTTGTCGTTGTTGTGTGAAACGAAGCGTGTATCCAAATTTTGTGTAAGGTAGTATGTATGGCAGCGGCAGAGCATTTTTTGTTTCATGTCATTGTGAACGATACAAGCGACAAAATCAATAAATTTGGTTTATTTTAAAAGACATTTTCTGATGATGGGGGAAAAGTTCAAAGGTGTGTGTTTTTTTGTTTTTTGTTTTATGAAAAAAATAACCATCTTGTTTTATAAAACTCTGTGATTTGGGAAAGACGTGTTTTTATCCTCTGACAAGTGATTGACTAGGAGTGAGTGTTATGAAAAAGGACATTGAGTGCAAAACATGTTTTCAAGATCACGAAGTTTTTGTTCTTTATTGTCTGGTTTGGCAACAAATTGTGAGGTGTTAAGTTTTTGAAGAAAAAAGTTGTTGTTGAGTCTTGTGACATTGAAAAGTTCAGATGAGTTTGGTAATGATCCAAATTGAGTGCAATTTAGATTGCAATAACTGACGATGACGCTAGAGATAAATAGAGGTAACTTTTCGATCGAAAAGTAAGAAAAATCTAACAAACGGTTAAAAGTGACGTTTTATTACTTCGCAGCTGGCTTGAGAACCCTAATTCGTTGCGGTTAAAAAATTAAAAATCAATAAGACTTGAATTCAAAAATAAAATGGGATTAATCGTGAGCTTTGATTTACATATATTAGTCGTGTTTTTTTCACTGCTCAGTAGCCAGCACAGCAAAATTTCTCTTGGCAAACAACAACAATTTGGATAATATTCGATGAAAAGGCCAGTAAAAAATGACAGTTGTGATGTCGATAGAACTTTCAACTATGGAAATGAAGACAGCGCTGATTGCGTTAAGAAGACTTATTTTACTTCGCGAATCTAATGAGCTGAGTTATGAGTTTTGTTCGATGTTAAGGTGCTTTGTCATACTATGAACGAAGCTGTCGAAAAATTAAAAATTTCTCTGGGTTTGGTTTCACATCGAACGCATTGGTAGTGCTCTGTTTTTTTTTCTCTGTGTGGTATAGCAACAGCTGATTCGAACAGCTCCGAAATTCTCGCCCCGAAAAAAACTTTGGGCAATTCAGAGCGCTTCCGTTGCGAGCACTGAGAGCGACATCGATCAGACCAGTGCGAAATCAGAGCGGCCCAGAGCGCACATCGAACAAACCTATGTACTCTCTTTGGTTGAAGTATTTGCTATTTTCTTTATCCGAGACGATACCCTCAGGTAAATTTTTCGACGTTTTATGTAACTATTGCCATATCAATTGAATTTGACAGATAGAGTGAATTGGAGCGTTTTATTCGCACTTGAATACTGTGCTGGCTACTGAGGTGACACAACGCGGCTATTGTAAATTAAAACACAAAGTCTTGAAAATTAATTAGATTAAGAAAAATATCATAGGATGAAAATGTTGGCCAAGATGAAGTACGTATGAGGTTCGGAAGGCAATTGTGGGTGACAGTTAGACAGGTATCTCGCAAATAACACGAATAATGTTCTCTTCTTAAGTGTCAATCGTAACTGGCTAATACCTAACTTTCATTTACAAACTTAAAGCTGTGATATCGTCGGATCTGTATGTTTCTCAACAAATTCATTGTTCCACGCGTTAAACAGCGCATGGTGGGGTTTTGTTGAAACCAGAGCTCACCGAAACTGGTGCCGTGCAATAACGCCGAGCGAAATAACGCCGAATTTTGAAATTCGGCCTTATTTCACTTTGCTCAAGTGAAATAACGCCGAATTTTAGCGTTCGGCCTTATTTCACGTTGGCAAAGTGAAATAACACCGAATGCCAATTGAGAAATAAGGCCAAATGATAGAAGGTTTGATTTAACTTCTACAAAGAGCAATGTAGCTGTGCTTAACGACAAAAGTCCCGAATGTAAAAAAAACGGTTTTACCTTTAATGAGAATCACTTAATTTATTTGTACTTGTCAATATTATGTAGAGCTCACCGAAACTATATGAGCTTGAAATTCTTGAATTTAAATTTGCGTAGTCCGTCAACATTAGGGATAATTGATTTATCAACTTGTCCATTGAGTCAATAATGGACTTTATTGCTGATCAAAATTTCACGACAAAACATCGAAATTTGGTCGAATTTTTAAATATCTCAACCACTGCAACTTCGACGCTAATTCGAGTCCCCCGGCTTCAATTCTTGCATCAGTTCAACTGTATAAGGTTTCACGCCAAGATTTTTATGTTTAAAATACACCACCAAGTTGTCGAATACGGTTAACCAAGCTGCTATATAAGAACGCCAACGAATCGATTGGTTACAGCCTTCACTTACACTTTTAGTCGCATCACTGAGTGCAACGGTCGAGTACCATCCACTAGTGCAAGTTGGGACTAAAATTTGAAAATGGTAGAATAGTTTTTTCAGTTGGTCGACTACGGGGAAAGTAAGTTCATCGAAAACAATTAACCTTTTTGGAGACGCTGGCTTTCCTGTGAATCTTTCCATGATGACATGTTCGTTGTATGTGTGAAAATTCGTGTGAGAATATGTGTAAACCTGTCTCCAAAAAGAGATTTCAGAGAATACTTTTCCCAATGTAATTCATTTAAGGGAACAAAAATTGCCACACATCCGTGAAGAATCAATTTTTTGGCTCAATGTAAGATCCCATTACTTTCATGGGAAATCGACTGCTGTTGTCAGCCAATACCCCTTTGAGTACCGAAACAAAACCCTCATTATCGGCTTAAAACCTTTTTAAAATTCGAAATATCTCCTTTAATAATTCCACTGGGTTAGTCAAAAGGTAGGGTGTTTTTGTATGTCATTAAATATTACAAACTCCGTTCAACATTTTTTCATAACGTTAAAATTTCAATTGAAATGCAATTTCCAAGGGAAATAATTTCCACTTTACCTACTTAGTTAAAATGGCTACTAAACCAGAGGGAACCAACACAAAAGGTTAGTTCCTGTGGAAACCAGAGTAAAAAAGATTGAAAAAAAAATTCACCATGTTGTTTTAACTTTTTATTTATTTATATTCATAGCTGCATTTTTATGGAAGGAAAAAGGAACCAAACACAAAAGCCCTATTGAATTTTTTAAGGCTTTTCCTGTTGGATTTTTAAAACCATGCATTCATATGCAGGCAGTGGAAATCATACACATAAAGTCGAGTGAGCTCGTGTAACGCTAGGTGAAGAGGGAGTTTTATTTTGAAATTTAATTAGCAGAAACTAGTACGCTGTTGTATAACTTGCAGAAGAATAACTACATAAGTTTTTGAAAAAGTCATAATCATGTTTTTTCATTGCATAGTTAGATACATAAGGTTATTCGGAACTTGGAGGCTTAAATTATTTTATATAGTGCCTCGGATTCGATTGCAATTTTTACCAATAGGCTCTAGACGAATTTTTATGTGCGCCTTAGAAGAACAATGTTATATCACAACCGCCATCTTACTAACTTACTAAAGGTGGCGCTACCTACAGTCCGGGTTGGATTTGGTTCTCAACCAACAAACCTCTCCAGCCAGCTCAGTCCCTAGCTCGGCTAGTTGTCTCCAATTTTGCGCGCCGAGTTGTTGGAGGTCATCCTCAACCTGCGCACACCACCTGAGCCTTGGTCTTCCTCTACTGCGTCGTCTCTATGGGGTGGATTGGTGTCCATACTCTCCACGTTACCAAGCCATTCGCGTCTTTGGACCTTCACTCTTTAAGCTAGTGTCAGTTTCGCTGTAAATCTTTTCCTCCATTCATCGTTTATGCATACAGAACCATAGATCTCCCGTAGAACTTTTCTCTCGAACCGGCCTAGAGTGTTCTCATCAGTTTTTGACACATTCCATACTTTTGCACCACATAGACCGTCACCTTAGTTGTTCGAGGGTGAAGAGGGCTTTACTACTCAATGCTTTCTTAGCCCGTAGATCTATCGTGACATTTTGTCCAAGACGTCGGTGTTGGGTGTCACAGACTTCTAGAAGATAGTGTCTCTTGTGTTGATGCGGGAGTTTTATTCGTTTCAGTACTATTTGTTCGATTATGATATTAAAGAAATCGCATGCCAGTCCATCACCTTGTCTGAGGCCTTTTTTGACATCGAAGGCGTTTGGTGAGGTTGTTACCGACTTTAATGGAGCAGCGTGAGTACTCCATTGTCATAGTGCTCAGGCGAATGAGTTTTGTTGGAATGCCAAAGCTGGACATGGTTTTATACACTTCTTTTCTATATATGCTGAGATACGTTGCCTTAAAATCTCTTTTTCTTTCTGAAAAGCTGGTGTTCTTCTCTCCTCTTCTACTCGTAGAGCTCCCGAGCTTTTCTCGTCCTCAAAACCGTCATCTTAAGTAAAGATTATTTGATGGTAATTAAATCCTCATATTCGCTTTGTTCCTCCAAACTACACGCAGAGTGTCCCCACAATTCCACTGATTCACTCCAGTTATTGTCAACAACTCACCCATAATTAGTTCATAACCCGTGATGCAAAAAATTCCTCCCCAAGTTATTATTATTTCAACTGAACACAAAGACAAGAAAACCTCATCTTTTACTCCCATCAAATTTAAATTGAATCTCTTCAAGGCTCCATAGTGTCAACGTTAATCCTTGATTTGAATAATTTCTCACTGAAAAGAAAAACCCCCTGTAATTTTAATTGCAAAAAATAATAATAAAAAAGTCCATTTCAGCGAAGAAAAAACAAACAGAAGAATCCAGCGACTGAATTAAATTAAAAGTGAAAACCACAGAAACCGTTGCTGTCAGTGTTTGTTTCATTTCTTATTCTTATTCTTGTTCCTTGGTTATCCTTTGTTATACGCAGCACAATTGAAACAGTTTGTCACTTGTACATCCAAAAACCCTCGTTTCATCGTTTGTGCGCGTTTTTTTTCTTTCAAGGAAATGTCAACTGTGCACAATATTTTGATATAAAGAAAAAAAAAAACTAAACAATAACAGTACATATAAGAGAAAAATAAAATTTAAGAAAATCGACAAACAAAAAATAAAACCTTGCCGAATGAGTGAATTATGCATGATCAGGTTAATTGAAAGTCGACGTTTTTCCGCGCAGAAATCTTTCATTTGTGAATATCGACATTATGTCATCGATATCGGCACAGGGTGTTGTTGAACGTGCCTCCGCTGAGTTATCGAAAAGAATCAATGGCCTTGGTCTGCGTTCGAAACATCATCATGGCAACAATAGTGGCGGAAATAGCGGCAGTGGTAGCGGTAGTGGAAGTGGCAAAACGTCTGTAATGGAACGCGTCACCAACGCCCTCTGTGGGGGTAGCAATAGTGCTCACAATAACGCCGCCGCAGCGGCAGCCGCAGCAGCTGCTGCAGCTAATAACCAGCCTGATAAACCTTCTCGAGTTCCCGTAAATGCACAACAACAACAACAGCAACAACTACCCTCGCCAGCGGGTGGAAATCCGAATCAAAACATAACAACCGGAGGTGGAAACATGAATTCCAATATGGCAGGAATGAAACAACAACAACAACAGCAAGGCATGAATATAAACCAAAACGTCATGAGTGGCCAGAAAAGCCAGACAGGAACTCCACAGCAAGTGCGCAAACAACTTCCAAATCCCCATTTGCATCATCATCCGTACAGTAGTCAGCAACAGCAAATGTTGCTGCAACATCATAAAATGCAAGTGGTGGCGCCACCACCGTGTATCACTTCAATGGATCAACTATTGCTCGACGAACGATTTTTGGGCAAACTATTTTTGTATTTTAATCCCTATGAGAGACGGTCACTGGCACAAGTTTGTACACGATGGCGTGACGTTTTGTACAGAAGTCCAAGATTTTGGTCGGGATTGTTGCCAACGTTGCAGTGTCGCGAATTGCGTATGGTGCCGAATCATGATCGTGTGAAACTTTATAATTCGTTAGTGCGTCGTGGATTCCATGCGTTGGCGTTGGTTGGGGCAACGGACGAGGATGCACTCGATGTTGTGCACTCGTTTCCGTTGGCCTCGAAACATATACATTCGTTAAGTTTGCGCTGTTCGTCCATTAGTGATCGTGGATTGGAAGCACTATTGGATCATTTACAGGTGAGTCAAAGGAAAATTTATTTTTTTATTTTCCCCAAAAAAAATTTCAAGCAAATTCGAAATTATTTATTGGTCAAGGACGCGCGTCTTTCAAGTTGTTTATACCTCAAACACTTCAGGTAAACAAAATGTTGATTCCAATTACAATAAATAAACGAACAAAGGAAAGAAGAGGCATCACAACTCAAAAACACACTGTCTTGATTATTTCAAAATATTTTTCTGTTTTGTTTTTGTTTCTCCTTCTAAAAATATAAAAACTTATTTCGGTGTGGGGCAACACCTGTTTTGAGAATTTTCACCTAGAAAGAATTTTCGCAACAAAGTTTAAATTTATTCACAAGGGAAACGACAGATATAGGTACACATACGAAAAAGTAAACTCGTAAATAAATTTTCAAAAACAATAAATTAAATATTTAGAAGAGAAGACACACAAAAAGTCTGGAAAATATATTTCACGCGTTATTGTTTTTTTTTTTTTGTTTACTAAATATTTGAGTATTTGTATTCAAGCGAAAAAGTCTTCAATATATTGTGTTGTATGAATAAAAAAAAAAAAAAAAAATTACGGTAAGTTCGTTATTGATGGGATTCTTTTTTAGAGAAAACATTTGTCAGAACTGATGACAAGCGCCATCGCTCATCAACGTATTTAACATCCACTACGCAGCTGTCAAAATTGAAATTTTTAAGCAATCAAAATATTACCTTGCTAGCCGAACAATCGGCTGAATTTAGGGGCTTTTTCCTTGGCAAATGATACTCTTCAAAACTATCAATACTTCGATAGAGGCTGTACTCATGAAAGATGAATTAAAAACATTATATGTCTTCGGTCTTATCTTGATATTTCCTTGATCGTCTCTAAAGACTTCCGAATCTTACAAATGAAATATAAGAGAGACATCTGGTGTTGATGGTTGCCATTGCACTGATATCATCGAAGAAGGGATTATTGAGTTTCTATTGGAGAGTGCCGGACATGTACATAGAAGGTGTTGGACTGTTTCCTCTTCCTTCTCGTCCAAGCAGCTTCTACAGAAGTCATTAGTGTAGACGACTAGACTCATCATATGTATGTCTACCTATGAGGCAGTGTCCTGTTATGACTCCAATTGTGGAACTTTATTGTCTGCTCAGGGAAATCAAGCCTTTTGACCGCTTCATGTCTATTCTTGGCCATATTTGTTTGGTTCCCTGTGACCACCTTGAATTTGTTGATTCTAGAGCATATTGTTTGAGAAGATGTTTGCATGTAGCAAGTGGTGTTCCTATGTTGTTTCTTTGTCTAACAGTGGGCAGAAGTGTTCCGGTTTTTGTGGCCCGGCACCAAATGAGGTGAGATGTTAAACTGTTCTGTCATCTCATTCAGAGATAATCGACAGTCGTGGACTATAAGAGAGTTTGTGGAGAGAAGTGAGAGATTTGAAAGCGGCTTGGCTGTCCGAGAAGATACGTATATCCTTGTAAAATAGAACGTTTTATTTGAGCCAGGATAGTGCCTCTTTTACCGCCATTACCTCTGCCTGGAACACCCTACATTGATTGGGAAGTCTATATGATAGACTGAGATTCAGTTGTTTCGAATAGATACCACTTCCAACGCCGCCGCCGTACTCGGCATTTGAACTGTCTGTATAGAAATGTATCGTGTTTTCTTTCAGAGGTCTTCCTTCTTCCCAAAAGAATCTTGAAGGGATGGAAACATAGAAGTTATTATCGAATACCATTTTTGGGGTGGTATAGTCTAAGCGACCTGGGATAGATCTGAAATTGTCGAAGATAGTAGTATCACAATTGTTATTACTGATCCATTGAGAAGTGGCTCTAAGCCTCACGCATGAGTTGGCTGCACCATTTTGGAGAAAATGTAAAGAGATATTAGCTTCAGAAGTACCTCCAAAGCTGCTGTTAGTGCTGAGCGAAGTCCTCCCATAATGCCACATACCTGCTGACCTCTGAACTTAATGAGATTATTCAAATTTACCATCTTGCCCAGTGCAGTCCACAATAAGACAAACTCATAAATGAGTCTGATTACCAAAGTGTATTTTTTAGGAGAAGCCCTATCTTGATCCTGTGACATTTTTACAAGTAAAGAGTGCTACAGAAACCTTCTCTACTCTTCTTTGCCTTCCAATTTAGTTTTTTGTCTAAAAAGAGGCTTGGCTTGGTCGGAAAAGGGTATTCCTTTAATCGTGGGTGGGCTAATTTGAGAAATTTTGTACCTTCTCGTTAAGAGTACTAGTTTCGTTTTATTTGGATTGACGTCACCAAGCCACAATGCTTTGCTCAGTTGGTTAGCCTGTTTAAGGCGTTTTGTAGGAGTTCCAAGAGAACTTGAGGGTGTTTTCCATCCCAGATACAGTATTGCAACGTCGCACACTGGGAAAATTAGTAAGGGAGTGCGGAAAAAATTCTATAAAAACCGAACCACATGATGGATTTGGATGAAATTTTCAGAAATGATAACTTGGCACGTAAGAAATCAAAATAATGAATTACCGCCCACTGCCACGCCCCATAATATTAAAAAAAATTTTTTTTCAGAATTATAAGAAATTTAAATATATTCCTTTAAAAATGTCAAAAATACTATTATAGTAATATTAGTCATCGGAAATACAGATTATAAAATGAAACACAAGAAAGTATAGTGGAAAAGTACAAAAAATCCACTTTTATTGCATTTTATTGAAATTTTAGTCTTGTAGAAGAGCCATAACTTCTCCAGTTAACTGATCATGCTTTTTCATGGTAAAAGAATGGGTGAGGTTTGAGATTAAGGGGTCAGATGTCACCATCAATCGGCTCATTACATCCTGATTCGTTGCAATGCGGCTACATTTCCGAGAATGTCTAGGTCGGTATTTTTTATAGTCCTTATTCCGACATTCTTGAGCCTCTTCAGACAATGTTCCAACAGGAAAAATACATTTTTCCATTATGGATCAATAATTATTTTTAATCAAGAAAATCTTAAAATCACTTTTCCACAAATTATTGACTTCAAAAGATTTCAATAAATGTGTTTGTATAAGATAATGGACCATTTTTTCTTTGAGCCAAGGTCAAATTATCATGAGTAAATTTTTGTAGTAGATTTGAAAAAAATGAAACATTACATTCAACAATTTTTTGTTTGGCAAATCTACTCTTTTTTACTTATTTTGTATTATATTCAAATTCATTAGCATAGATAAGAGAGCTTTTTGTTGAATTTAAGAAAAAATATGTGATTGTTAGCCAAAGATGTACCATAGCTCTTAAACGATAAGTTTTAAGAAAAAAGTGTCTTCACAAATTCTATAGGAAATTAAATTTTCTACAACTTTGTCGAAGGTGATTTTTCTCTATCATCAAAATTGAGCCAGCTATGAGCAGCTTCTTAAATTCATTAAAAACAAAATGGCGGTTCATCCGGTTAAATTTTTAGTGAAATTTTTTTAAATATTGTTTGACTATTGATGTACTTCCATATTTTCGGTCAAAAATGCAAAAATAATTTACTAAAATAGATTTTGTAACACAAACAAAACTTTTTTTTTGAAATTATAGCCATTTTTAGTTTATTTTGTGACTAATTGCAGTTTTCCATCTGCAATAAAATACAGAGTGGCACCTGGTGGCACCTAAATTTGGTACCTATCGAAAGATAAACTTGAAAGGATTAAGATGACACTAGTCTCTGACTGTAGGCAAATGTAGCTAAAATTGTATGTCCAAAAATATAAAAAAATTACAAATTTTTGAGTGCTTTCTTAAAATAATCATACAATGAAAACCAAATTTGAAAAATAATTTTTTTCTTCGGTTTAATATTGAGACAATAAAGTTCGTTAAGAAAAAAATAAAGAAAAATATTGGGGCGAAACCAAAAAACAAAAACAAAAACTTTCACCTAAGTGCTTTTTTACCATATAATCAATAGCGCTACCAAGTTATGTCTTTAAAAAGCTATAAAAACGAAACCAATAGTCCGATTTCAATAATTCTTTCTGATTTAGGTGCAGATTTTATTCTGGAATCTGAAAATATCATCAAAAATTTGGTTTTCAAAATTTTATGTTTAAGACTTTTTTCCGCAAAATCCCCAGTGTGCGTCGTCGGCATGGGCAATCACCTAGAAAACCCTGTGCTTTCCAATGATGTTAGGAGGTCGTTTTACTACTATGAGGCGAAAGGAACCCAGCTTGGGTTGTAACCTCGTTTCAGCACCGATCTGAGTAATTTCTCTATTGGCAGTTTGTCCATTGCTGAATTTTCCTTTGATATCTAGAAAAGCTACTAGGTTGTATTTTTTGTATTTGAGGGAATATTCAATACTACGCACCAGCGAATGAAGTGCTATTTCTTAGCGTACACATGTTTAGCTGTGGAAATGAGACATGGTTTCAAGTTAAGTCTGATGTGAATTTCAATAAATCCTTACAGGGTTTTAAGAAGAAAGGATGATAGGCTGATTGGTCGTAGATCTTTACATTCTTCCAAAACCCACCGAATGATACCTCAATAGAAAGGCCTAGTTGAATCTTATAAATCGAAATAGGTTTCAAGATTTTTGAAGGCCTGGTAGCCGAGATATTGGCAAAAATCGACATTTATCACAATTTTCCTCGACAATCGTTATACAACTCTACATCAAAATAAATGCTTACAAATATTCTATCAGCCGTTGAAAGCGAATTTGTATTAAAACTTGACGTTTGGTTAAAACTTGACACTAGCTTATAGAAGCAGAATTTGCTGTGTCTGTTCCACTATTTAGCCTCTCGTTTTATTTGTTTGATTCTAACAGCAAAAGATTTGTTTGAGATTCTTAGGAACCGCGATGAGAAACGGTCTTGGCCATGTTTGCAAATATCTCAACACAATTAAATTGTCGAATCAAAGTAATCGTATCCCTTAACTGGGACCTATTTTGTCATTTTGACAGAGAATTGCAGACGCCACCGTTGATTCTATCTGGAAAATGCTTCCTCCGCGTGTAACCGTCTGTTAAACACGCTAAATATTCCCTCAAAATTGATGCCATAACATAAACACATCCAGTAAAACGAACATGTTTATTGGTTCAAACACAGAGCTCACTAAAAAAAAACTAATTTAAATTTATATAGTGATTGTTCATGAAAGAAATATAAATTACATGCCATGGATTATAATTCTTCTTTTTTCTGGAAACAAATTTCAGTCATAAATGACATGACGTAAGGAAAAATATGTTAATCATAGTGTACACCAGTACCATGAGAGAAACAACGAATAATAAAACATTCGCACACGCGACCTATTCACATCGCAAATTTATGTCTTTCAGCGTTTTGCCTAGCATTAGCTATAATTTATGTCCTTCATGGAGTTGTTTGTTAATCACATTTTTATTGATTGGCGTTGAGTTTCAAATTGCATTGTTTTTGAAGGATTATTAAATTGTCGAAAAAACAGTGAGGAAAGTGAATCATAATAAGGTTTCAAATTCATCTACTATACCACTGTACTCTGCTTTATGGAGACACAAAATAAACTCACAACTCCCAAAAGTGCTAGCTATATTGAAAATTAATTGCATGTTTTCGTCATACCATCTGCAAATTGCATGCATCCTCCAATGCCTCGAATAACCCAGAAAAATAGATGGCCACAGTCAGCGAGCGAGCAGCAGAAGAGCTATTAAGCTCGTAATAAATTAAATTGGCCAAACAACCGTTATAACTGTGTGTCATGCAGCTGCTTGCAAGGCTGGACCACAATCCACCCATATAAAGCCTTTCATTCCTGTCCTGTCCATTCATCCCCAGCTGAAAAATAATGGTTATGGTACCTATGGCAATAAAATTACGAATATTTGGCTCTGACTCCAGTTTTATTGTCATCGTCATCATCGTCAGAGCATCAACTATCCAGATTCTTTGTTATTTTTGTCATTTGTCGCTTGTTGTGAATGTATAGGACGCCGAGTTGAGTTGCAAATGGCCAAAAACAAAAATATCTTTAGGTGTCGTTCTGTAGACATTCAGGCGGTTTCTATTTGCAGAAACAAGCAATAAAAATCAATTTGGCATTTTTTTTAGTTTCGTGGGTTATTTTGTTGTTCTTTGTGAATACTCTGGAACGTAATTCTCTCATCATGGTCATTCCAGGACGACACAACAGCAAAAAAAAAAAAGAAAGCATACCTTTGGGGGCAACCAGCATGTTTTGTTGCCAGTCATGGCCTCATGGTTCTACGCGAACATTCTCTGGCCACTTTGAATGTAGGCTAAATCAATAACCATTTCATGGATGAACAGTTTTGTGTGTATACTGTTCTATAGGTGATGCATGTCATTTGTTAATGTGGCCAACACAACCATCCGCTCCGGTACAATGCCATCGCCAAAGCGCCGCCGACTGTTATGTTAACAATTTCCACTTTGTTCGTTTTTGTGTTTTGTCGTGTTGGATTTTATTGTTCGGCGGGTGTTGGATATAAAACTGAGGGTGATTTTTTGTTCTCGTTTTTAATGCTATAAATATTTATTATAACATTAAAATAAAAAGAAACACTTCATGAACAAATTTACATGTTTTTATGAGGTCTTAAGGGATTTTTTGAATCTATTCATAACCAACAGTAAATTTAACAAATAAATTAAACTTTAAAGAGAGTGAAATATTTGTTTTTATAGAATAACATTTTTAATCGGAAACACAAACACTTCATCGACTCATATTTATTTTGGAATCGTTAAAATTTATTGGAATCATGAAACCATAGTGCAAACAAAAATTCACCTGATGCGTATATTTGCCAATCTAACCCAATTTGAATTTATGTTTTTTGTTAATAAATAAAAAACACAATGATTTTAAACAAATAAATCTAGTTTGTTGACTTATGGATTACTTAAATCCGCCTCCGTCTGAATGTTTAAAAACAAAGAGAACCCAAAAAAGATATTCGATTTGCATCATCATCCTTCTTACCGTCTAGACCAGAAAAAGGTTGAATCAATTAAGGAATAAGAGTATCAATCATGACTTTTCTGACCTTTTTGAAGGCATCCGGATTAATTTAATTCGCATGCTTGAAAAGTTTGTAAATTTGAATGTAAATATTGCAAATTTAGCCAGAGCTTTTATAATTGGTAATTTTTTGTTTGTTTGTCATTTTCTTGTTTTCCAAAGGAAAAGTAGCAATTGAGACAATTTAGATATGAAAATATTTGTTTTTCATTCAATTTCGTAAAAGGTTATTCTTTTAATCAATCCTCGGGCGTACGAGTTTTTAAAAGCGATATTAAATACTAGCTGACCACGCTAACCTCATCTCGCCTACCTTCAGATTAACTCCGGAATAGTAATGTAAAACAGATTTTATCAAAGTGCAATGATATTTATTTGAATCCAATTGATGATTTTGATGATGATGACACACTGTGGCGTATGAGTACTTTCTTTTTATTTGTTTGTTTATCATTGGTATTGTGAGTTTTATATTTTATATACTATATTCGGCTTCGATAAATGTTTATTTAATTCAATGATTTTCTGTTTCATGCAATGCACTTATTTTGAATAAGTTGTCCTCAAATTCTGGGGTGAGGCCCTTAATAAAGGATTTAATTTTACTGTAAAAATGGCTCGGTGACAGTGTCGATCGATTTTGAAGTTTATAGCGTCAACATGGAGATTTTTTGCACTTTTATTATTATTTAATTTATATGATTAAACAACGTTTATCCAGTCAGCTTATCAACTTTGAGCCAAATCGATACACCCGTTGCTAGAAATTATTTATATGGTAAAAACAACATTTATCGGGAGAGAAAAGTATGTCTGTCCAGAGCACCACACTGAACACATTCAAAAAATTATTTTTGTAAGTCCAGGCGTTTAGGAGGAGATCAGTGAGAGTGACAATATCTTTGAAATTACTTGTATAAAGTTTGCTGGGTCAGCTAGTAATACAAAAAGTATCCTATATCCTGTCTGATGGTTCTTAGCAACCTACCCACAAATGTTAAACCAAATTGGTTCAGCCGTATTTAGAAATTCATTTATATGGCAAAACAATGTAAACTGGGTGAGCAAGTAGAATAAAAAAATACATACATACACAACATGATTTAAATGAATAAACGAAAGAATGCTTACCAAAAAATTTATTCAAGTCGATCCAGCCTTGTAATTGCAGTATTTAAAACGACTGCAGCACCACCTGCCGAGCTGATTTGTGAATCTAAACCATCTGAATGCATACAAACAAAAGTCATTCAAATCTGTCCAGCCATTCAGGAGGAGTTTCAGCTACATACACACGTATAGTAGAATATTATATAATAAAGATGTTTAGAAAAACTGGTTTCCTTCAATTTTTAATTACTTTGACTGCTTAAAAACATTTTTAGAGAGTTTCCTATATGCCACAATACTGTTTTGTAATTTTGTAATTTTCGCTACGCAAAAAAATAACAAAAAGTCTGTCAGACTTCTTAGCCAATATTTTTTAACAAAGCGATGATAGTCGGGTCAGCTTGTTTCACATTTGTTTTATGTTTTTTTATTTCTATCAAAAAGTTGTTATCTTATAAAGGGTTTTCCAATAAGATTTGTAATTTTGAATAGCCGCGCTATTTCGGTAGCTGTCACTTTTGAAGCTGTCATTTTTTGACATTTGGCAAGTAGAAACTATGCCATTAATAAGAATGGAACGACACACAAACAACAACAACAAATCATTGAAATTATTAAAAAAATAAATAAATAGAGTGGCGCGACAGCTCTTGAAGAGCCAAGGCCTAAGTGGCATACTCTCATCAACATTCCGAACGGCAAAGTTGAGAAGCACTTTTTCATGACAGATGATACTCTTGGAAGTTTTGTCAGTTCTTCTTCTTCGCAAGAGGCAGTGTCCGTGAAAGATGATATAAAAACTTTGGGCCCGAGTAGGATTCGAAACCCACGACGTTCGGCTTAGCAGCCAACGCACCTAACCACTAAGCTACGGACACTACAATTATTAAAATTCACTATAAAAATGGTGAAAATTTGGCAGAGACGGTTCGACCATCGATCTTTTACGGGAAAAGTTTCCAGGACCGTGTTATCTCTCGAAGAGGTTATCACCGAGATCTTGTGATTTTAACACCTTGTGACTTTTTCCTTTGGGGCCAAGTGAAAGATAAGGTCTACGCCAACAGCCCAGCGTCGATTCAAGACCAAATATGGAATTCGTGAGGCTATCGAGGACATAGGGCAGCCACTTTGCGATTTGGTTATGGAAAATTTCATGAAAAGGATATGGTCCTGTAAGCGTTGGTCGTGGTGGATAAACCTTTACTTATATGTTTATGCTGCCAAAGCGTTGTTTGACTCTTGCCTACACATCTAAGGATCAATCAAGGACAAGGATGTTGGGAGAAGTTTTTAATATGGCCTTATTGTTCTCAAGCTCTTGGATCCGAAAAAAACAGCATGATTATTCATATTTCCATACTGGCTAACCCTGCAAACATTGCTCTGTCATATGTGCATTTTTTTGTATTTTGTAGTAAAGGTTTTAAATTGATCGCTAAAAATAAATATTTGTGAGTATTGCGTAAGAAAACTATTGGTGTTGATTGCAGAACACATCATAAATGATGGTTTCTGGGCTACCTCGACAAATATCAAAGTAAGGGGTCTACATGACTTTGAGTACTCTGATGATCCAACTGTCACCATTTGAGATAATCTTGAACATTTTTCAATGTGATGAAAACACTCATTATCAGTTCATGTATCCATAAAAAAGAAAACAAACTGCCACTAAGTTGAAACCGTAACTCCATCATCCATTTTACCTCAAGAACTATAGAAATATTTGACCAAAATCTCGACCTAAATTTTGTTATCGCAAGTATACACCTCACCGCACTAGATGACAAAAACTTTTAAAAAATGAACACTCTTCATGTCACTACAAAGCATCCTTTCATTATAAAGCTCTTCTGCTACATTACGTTCTATATGTACTACAATCCTACACATTCACCCAATTGACACAAATCTCGACCTAGAATAAGGTGAACATTCATTATGTTTTTAACTATCTTTGCACCCGTGTTGTCGTCATCGTCGGTCGTGTGTCTTCCCCTAGCATCTTCGCAGCAGTTTTTGGTCGCGTGTTTGCTGATGTGCATATAGTGGGGTCGATGTTGTCTCTTTGCCATTATAGGTTATGTGCACTGCACTGCTTTGCATTTGCACTCTCTCATTACTCACATCACACAGAAACTTACGTTTAATTTGAGTAGGAAACACGTAAAATTGTGCATACTTGTGAGATTTTACACTCGCGGGGATCTGGTGCAGGAGAGACCGACTACCGAGCAGATATTGTATAGTTCTCATATGGTTTCCGGGATAAGCTGTAAGCTCATTAAGTCCTTTGTCAGACATTGTCGTCGTCGTCGTTGTTGTTGTCGTTGTCATTCTTGAGCAAAGGAGGTTGTTCGTTTTTTTTCGTTAAGTTTTTGTTCCTCAGCTCAGTGGGCTTATTCTACAATCTGAAAAGTTGCAGTAAAATGGCCTAATCCGAAAAGGTGGATAGAATTTCGCTTTGACATGGCATACATTCTTCTTATGGAAGAATGAACGCAATGAGATGATGTGAGTTTTGTTTTCTATTTTTTGTTTTTTATTTTTTTTATATCTGTAGAAAAAGAAGCGGAAAATGTAACTGTTCCTTGGTTTTTGCTTAAACAATTTTATACAAAGTAAAAGAGATCGTGTGTGTTTTATTTACCTTCTTTGTCTCTGTTCCTTGTGCTGTAATTTTGTTCATTTTGCTATTTTTAAACAATATTACGTCTCAAGCAAAAATGGAAATTTATAATTAATTTTTAAAAATAGATTTTATTTTGCAAGATTCATCTAATTGATTTGATGATGAATGATGCATGAACTCGACAGGTGTAAGTGGCAATGCACTTTTCGAACAAAATAAAAACATAGTGGCGCGACAGCTCTTGAAGATCGAAGGCCTAAGTGGCTTACTCTCATCAACAATTCTCAAGATGCGTGTGCAGAATTGAGGGGACCTACAATATAACGCCGATTCCCAACGGCAAAGTTGAGGAGCACTTTTTCATGATAGATGATACTCTTTGAGGTTTTGTCAGTTCTTCGCAAGAGGCAGTGCCCGTTAAAAATGAAATAAAAACTATGGGCACGAGTAGGACTCGAAGCCACGAAGTTCTGCTTAGCAGCCAACGCACCTAACCACTAAGCCACGGACACTACTTTTCGAACAACGCAGGCAAATTCTGATAAAATATGTTTTCAGGCCATACAATTGCCTTAGAAAATTCTCTTCAAAACATTTAATCTCTACAACATTGTTCACAATACACTTTAAAGGACCCTAATACTCAATTTAAGTTCATTAAGGTATGTGTGACACGTTTTCAAAAAGTTAACTAGCCCTTACCCAGAATGTGGATAGCTTTGCTGACATTGCTATTCACTTAACAATACGCCAACCTAAAGAGTACTCCAAAGTGCGTCAATAAAAGATTGTTAGTCTTCGTCTGCCCGTATATTTACAATCGACCATTATTTACGTCGTATATACTTTCTTAGTTATAGGACAAAAATGTATACACACATAAGTCAATATACCTTAAGTTGTCCCTTTAAATATAGTATTGTAATATGTATACACTTTCTATTCCTACCTCTCTATATCTCTATATGTCAATCTATACACACTTTGTAACTCCGCCTCTTTATATCTCTATACTTAAATGTGTAAACACTATCTATCTCTGTCACTCTAATATTGTCTAATTGCTGAATAGTTATGTGACAAAAGTTTTATTTGTAGTTGTAAGTAATTGTGTATACACTCTAGTGGTTAAGAGGAGAACTTCGTTAAGCATCGAGAAGTTTCAGCGCCTACTAGAACCTAGTAGTTTCTCGAACTTATTTGAGTTGTATAAATACCCGCTCGGTGTCGAAGAAAAAAATTAATTGAATGTGAACTGCTATAAAGTAAAGACACTGTGTTTGAAAGTAATAATTGAAAGTGTTCAATAAATAAGTTTGTGAGTGATTTGAATTAAGTGAATTTGTGTTTTATTTGAAAAGTGAATAAGTTTTAATTGTCGGACCAAGCCGAATATTACATTGGTGTCAGAAGTGGGATTAAGACTTATTGAAAATAAAACAGTGAACAGTGATTAAATTATTGTGTAAAGAAGTGAAGTTAAAATAAACAAAAAAAAAAAAAAAAAAAAAAAAAAAAAAAAAAAAAAAAAAAAAAAAATGAGTAAAGTGTTGACAGACTTAACTGTCCCTGAGCTAAAGGCGAACTAAGCAAACGGGCTTAAGTGGGGCAGGAGTGAAAAAACGAACTCGTTAAACGGCTGCAGGAATATCTGGAGCAGCAAAATGAAGACCCGAATACATTTGCTTTCGAATTTGAAGCAAAAGTGGAAGAGGTAAATGTAAATGACGCCTTATCTAACATGATGTCTCTTCTTCTAGCAAAGTTTGAAGAGAATAAGAATGATGTCCGGGAGCAACTACAAACTCAACTACAAGCTCAAAGGAATGAACAGAAGCAAGAGCAAGAGAATGTACTCAAACAACTAGAAGCTCAAAGAAATGATGTTCGGGAGCGGTTTGACGAACAGAAAAACCTTCTAGAAGGCAGGTTTGCGGATTTCGAAGAAAAAATCAATACTCTCGATGAGCGCGTCGAAAAACAAAATTCGACAACTAATGCACGTTTTGAGAAAATTGACGAACAGATCGCTTCCATCTCAAACGAACTGGAAAAAGTGCGAAAGTTGAAAGTTCGAGAACCTTCTGGTGAGTGCTCAAGGAAGAGAGAAGTGAATCCTCCAAGTTTTGATGGCCAGATTCCGTGGTCAATCTACAAGAAACAGTTTGAAGCAGCAGCGTTAACAAACGGCTGGGATGATGACGAAAAATACATTGCTCTCACGCTTGCTTTAAGAGGAGCAGCTGCTGAACTGCTACAAACGATCCCAGCAGAGAAGAGTGGTGACTTCACAGTCCTTGTAAGCGCAATTGAACAGCGGTTTGGAGATAGTCACATGACAGAAGTCTTCCGAGTTCAGCTAAACAACAGGGCACAGAAAAGAGGTGAAAGTCTGCAGCAGCTTCAGGCAGATATCGAGCGATTGGTTCACCTGGCATATCCAACAGCTGGCAACGAGATAATAAATCAACTTGCTGTTGAAGCCTTTGTGAGAGCTGTTAGCGATATAAATCTCCAAAGGGCTATTCGCACTGCCGGAAAGAGAACACTACCAGAAGCATTGGCTTTCGCTCTGACTATGGAAGCCGCGGAACAAGCTTCCCAAAATGTGCATCGCGTAAGAGAGTTAGAGGTCCAAGAATGCTCTTGTCAGAAAGCTACTATAGAAAGGAGTCAGCGAGACAGACCAGCACGATGCTGGAGCTGCAATAAGACTGGGCATCTACAGCGACAGTGCAGATTACCGCGAAGAGGAACCACATGTCAACACTGTGGAAACAGAAGTAATTCAAGTGTTCAAAGTAACACCAACAACGTTGCTTCCGAAGC
>CAKKXW010000004.1:9749699-9904610 GCA_920937365.1 Sphaerophoria rueppellii | reverse complement strand
TGAGGTTCCTTCTTGAAAATGGAACGACTATAGTTTCGTCATGCCTGTCTGTTTAATTGATAGCGAGCGACTCTTACTATCGTCTTTTAGTTTTTTCTTTGTAACGAGGAGATACCCGTCTCAGGCGTAACCTTGTCTGGGAGGGACTTACTTACTTTATTAACAGGCTCACAATCTATTAAGGATCTCAGCCTAAGATACTACAGCCTTCTATCGGGAATGGTCCCTCGCATGCACTCTCCAGTTACCGAAACCAAGCACTCTGGGCATAAGCAGTCACTTAGTCCTTGAACATTAGGTTCGGCCCTCCTTGTCGTCTCGAACCTGGGGGCTGTGATGAAAAGACTTTCTTGGCTGGAGCGTTATCGTCCATTCGCTTGATGTGGCCGAGCCAATGTAGTCGTCTTTTCTTGGCGTTCTGGACTACATCCATATTTTGTTACAGCTCGTAGAGTTCGGGGTTGAACCTTCTTCTCCATTCGCCATCGTCGCATGCGAGACCGAAAATCTGTCGAAAAATATTTCTTTCGAAAGTGCCCAATATCAATTCCCCTTTTTTACTTATTGTCCAACACTCGGTGCCGTTGAGTACGACTGGTTAAATCAAAGTTTTGTATAGCAGTCACTTTGTCTTTCGAGTGCTTTGCCAAACCGAAGCAGCAGTGGTTCTATAGGGTAATTCATCTTCGGATCTCCACTAAGGTGTGAAGGCCTCAAACACAACTCTCTTGGATTGTTCTATGATGTCAATGTCGTCCGCATTGCCTAGGAGCTGGGTGGATTTGTTGAAGATAGTGTTTTCGGTGCTCACGCCTGCCTTGCGCACTAACTGCTAAAGGACTATGTTGAAGAAGTCACATGACAGCGCATTTCCTTGTCTAAACTCTGCGCATGTTTATAACAACTCGGAAGAGCTGTTACCCATCTGCACACTGCACTGCGGATTGTTTAGTATCATGGGGCACAGCTGGCTCAACTTGTTCGGGATCCCGAATTTAGACTTGATATTCGTTGGTCTTTACTAGGATTTGCCACAGTGTGAATATTTGGTCTATTGTTGTTCTGCCTGACCTAGAGCCACACTGATACGTTTCAATTATTGTGTTACAGAACGGTTTAAGACGCTCACACAGTACGATGGGTGGGACTTACCCCACCTTATTTTTCAGACCATCCGAAAATTTTCCCAGAAATGTTTTCTAACTATTCCTAATGTTCCCGTAAATCTTTTATTATTTCAAGCTCAATTTGAGACTTATAAAAATGTTCAATTAAAGTTAAAATAAATTAAATTAAAATTTGTTCTATTCTTATTAAAAGTTTTAACAACGGCATTTTATATGGAACACTCTTTCTTCGTCGTATTTGATTACTTTGTCCATAGCACAGATATTTCTGTCTTAAAACCTTAAAAGCATTTTAAACCACTTTTCTCCCTCCATTATTACGCCTCCAACACACTTTAGACTCATAAAAAACAAGCCATTACAAAATGTTGTCAATGCGACAGGTATACATTTCATTTTAATTTGTATTTTATTTTTATGCAGACACACATTTGCGTTTACCCAAATATTCTTTACATTCCTTGTGGTATCTCCATTGGCTTGTTTGAGTTTTAAAACACAAAAAACCAAACACGTAAAACCACCAAAATTTGTCTAATTATTTCATTTTAATTATTATTGCATAACCAAAAAAGGAAAAAAAAAAAAAACAATTACAAACACCTATGACATGTTGCTTTAACTCCATTTTAGACATACACAAGAAAGGTTGGGCGCCATTTTAATGAACAATATTCGGCAGATGTCACTCAGTCAGATGGTGGCTGTGTTTATTTATGTGTAGGTGCTGTCCCCCATCTTACACGCACTGTTTTTCATTTTACTGTAGGCGAAATAGGGACAAAAAATGTCCATTATTACGAAGTATGTTTTTTACTTCAATCCCAAGTCCACGTCAATCCTAAGACTTAATCTTACGATTTAACGATTTTTTTCTTCTCGTGTCGTATCCTTAAAAACACTTGAGACACTTTAATCCTTAAGAAAAAGCCTTAGGCTAAAAGAAAACTCTAGAAAAATAATCTCAACCATATTGGTTTACCCAGTGAATGCGAAAAAACACAAAAAACACTTACGAGGGCAATTCCGATGTATAAAACGTCAAAGCCGTTTTAGGGCTTCTTTCCGTGTAATATTTTGCTTTTTATCCTGTCTGGTAGCGACTCACTGAAGAGGTTATTCATTGCAATTATTTAAAAGGCAAATGTGACTTTGGCTGGGTTGGCTTAGGCTTTTATGAATGTAAATTTTGTCTCCACAAAAAAAGGTGCTATGACCTGAGAAGATCAAAGGATTTGCGGGAAGATTATGGTTCTCGTTTTAAGTGTGCCATCTGTTGGTTACTTTTTTTTATCACCGAAATGTGTAAAAAAAAAATCATTATTAAAAGCAGGAGATAATACTTTTTCCATTAAATTCGGGTCACTGATTTAAGGATCCGAGGTCTGTGAAAAAATAAACCCTCAAACTCACGTTTCTTTTCTTTTGAAAAATTTCAGTCATTATTTGAACTTGAACTCGCTGGCTGCAACGAGGTTACCGAAGCCGGTCTCTGGGCATGCCTCACCCCGCGTATTGTGTCACTTTCTTTAGCGGATTGTATTAATATCGCCGATGAAGCAGTTGGAGCAGTGGCTCAGCTCCTGCCATCTCTCTATGAGTTCTCATTACAAGTAAGTAATGTCTCAAACAAATAAAATGTCATCATTCAAAATAATGTCAATCTTTCAGGCCTACCATGTGACTGATGCCGCTCTAGGATATTTCTCACCAAAGCAAAGTCATAGCCTAAGTATATTACGCCTGCAATCATGCTGGGAACTTACCAACCATGGTATTGTTAATATTGGTAAGTAGAACGAACACCATTTATACACCAACAGCTCACTCTGGGTAATTAAATTTAAGTCAGAGTTTATTTCACTGTAATTTAACAGAATCACACACACAAAGACGAGAGGGTATTGGGTATTGGGTTCATCGTAAAGACAAACCAGAGTCTCAACGAACAAAACAACATTTCGACCCGAAAACCTCAATAACAATAATTTCAAACATGAATGCTTTAGTGTTAGAGTATGTTGAGATTTTTATATCCCATTTAGCATTAACATACACACAAACATAATCATAATCAGTCAATGTAATCCATCCATGTTGTTGAAATAACTGAGTGACGAGCATATTTATGAATGCCCTCTGGTGGATGAAAATTGAGTTATGGTTTTGTTAATCAATAAATATTACAACTGCTAATAAAATGTCTTAACACATACGAACAGACGTTTCTCTCGAACCGAAAAAAAAACGAATGAATCACTTCGTTTAGCATTGCCTTTTATTGAATTTGACATCAAATGGAGTGGGTGGATATAGGCAGCCGTTTCACCACACCGCAGTTTTCGGTTTTGAATGTATGTAATTTGACTGAGTTTATCGGATGGTGGTTGCGTAAATTTCGGTAATTTTATTAATCAATGTTTTTCCACGTCTTGAAGTTGATATTTTAGGCTTTATTATGTATTTGTTTCACACCATGAAATAGAATTCGTACGGTGAAATTTTGAAGGTGAATTCTGCTTGGTGTCAATGACAGTGAAAAGTGATCCACAATTGATAACGCAAATGTCAAACGTCAGTTTTTCAATTTTTGGCATCTGTCAAACTCAAAATTGTATGCATTTTTTTCCGAGGAAGAGAACTCATTTTGATATGATTTTGTTTCAGCATTCTAAAATTACAAATTTTTTCATCTCAAAGAAAACTCAAAGGATTACGTCTGAATGGACGTGTTAAGTCATGAAAAGCGATACATTTTTGACAAGATTGATTTCATTTTCAATCATTTTTATCGCATTAAATCAATCAAACTACATTCAATTTAAACATTTACCAATTCAATTGAATCATTCAATATACCTTTCAATAAATTTAAATTTTCACCCTCCACTTTCATGCCTCATCCACACTGATACTCTGACGTGTCCTTCAAATTTAATTCTCTTATCTTGGCAAGAATACCGAACAGCGAACACCCTTTTCGTTCTTTTTTTTTTGTGAATTCAATTTTTTGTTATCAATTTACAAAAACGAGTTCAGGGAATGGGCCTTGTCTTCTTGTTTTCCTGCGCCATGGCCAAGCAATAGCAAGGTGAGGTAAAAAGTGAAAGAGGTTCGGAAGAGTGTTGACTTTCGAGTATGAAGTAAAAAAGAACTCACCAGGGAGGTTATCTTTCTGCATCTTTTTTTCTAGAGAAACAAAATTAAAAAAAAAGCTCGCATGGTTCACATTAAAAAAACAAAAAAAATGCTTTACTTATTTATAGACGAAAAATCAATACGAGCAAATAGATGCACACGGTGTATCTTGCGTGTTGAGGTGTCTATAAAGTGAAGCATTTATCTTTAATTAATCGAACAGTTAATCAAGTCCGGCAGCCGTCAGCACTCAAGATACCATAACAAGGTGCGTTGTTAAGCGTCATTATACATCCCACGAACTTATTCAATGCTAAAATTGCATTGTTGATGCAAAATAACTTGCAACGTCAATTGCGACGAGTTGTTGATTAGTTTGTCTTATTCTCAAGAAATTCAATTAGAAAATGAAATCCCCAAGGAAATTACTACAAAAAGTGTGTGGGCAAATGTGAATTAAGAAGAATGTGAGCTTTGGTTGTCAACAAGGGAATTATATTGATTTTCAACTTTATTGTATACGTGGCGGACAGTTTTGGCAACGTGTCATACCATCATCGCAGTGACAGATGGTACTGGCAACGCTCGATAATCGATAGAGGCTGCCTGGATAAGCAAATTTTCATGTCAAGCATTTTACTTCGATTTCGACTACCGACACGTGCAAAACATGGGAATAAAGCAAAGTTAAAATCGTTTTTATTTTTATCGTCTCGAGACTAAAGTGATGACTCCGAAGTTATGTCCGACAATGAGCAAGAACAACTCAAAAACCACCTTTTGTCGAGATCGATGTCGAAAACTATTTTTTTTTTCCTCAAATTTTATTTTGGAGCATCAGGTATCTGAAAAGATGGTCGCAAATTTGATACAGCTCACAGTTGCCTCTTGCACGGATCACCGAACTCCGAACAACTATCGACACAGCTTCGGATACCGAAAAGTATCAATATATTCGCACTGAACTGACAAATTACTTCGCAGATAGCCAGCAAAAACGACTTCGCCGAGTGCTCCACGACATGACCTATGGGCTTCATGCCTGCCAGAATCAGTACACGTTGTCATGATGGTAAAAGGGACTGCAGACAAGAAAACTCGCATCGCGGGCACATTTATGGAAAATGTTAAATAACTACAATTAAATGCAGTTGCACCATTCAATTCACCTCAAATGCGCAGCGAACACCAAGCCCATGCCACCGACACCATCAACTTCGTCCAAAGTTCTTCAGCTGATTCAGGAAGTCTCCAAATTATTGGCACAGCACCAACGACTGTCATGATAGCGTATTTGCACGCCACCATGCCCAGGTCAGCCTAGAATATCTACCCATCACCACCAATATCTATCGAGCAGGTTGACGACTGCTGGGTCCATCGTAAATTTTGGAAAAGAGCAACCAAATGTCGCCAACCGTGCTGATTCCGGCGAACGCAACCGCCAAGCCCTTGGATATCATTCTAAATCAATCGGTCAACAGACTGTGCGTACGTGAACAAAATACTAACCTACCGTTTCTTATCGACACAGTTGCCGAAGTTTCCTGCATTCCACCGTCCGCAGCAAACAAAATATTAAGACCAAGTACTATATTCAATTATTCGCTGTGAACAGTTCGCCTATCAACTTCTACGGAGAAGTCACGCTTGAGCTCAACCTTGGTCTGCGTGCGTCGCCCGTTCACAGGCAATGCACTTTATCCAGACAAACGGTCCACCATGCTCAGGTGGTGCACGTTGCCTACCGCCAGACAAACTTATTGCAGCGAAAATGATATTCTGTTGCTTAGACGTGCTGGGATATGCAGAACTTCAAAATCTAACTGGTGCAGCCCAGCCAGGGTACGTAAACCAGACGGTTCGTGAAGGCCTTGTGGAGACTATAGAAGTCTCAGCACGACTTTGTCAATATACTCCGATGTAAGAACATCTTCTCGAGAATGGACTTACAAAAAGCTTTCCACCAGGTGTCTATTAACCCAGCAGTTGTCCCTAAGAAGCCATTATCACACCTTTTGGGTTGTATGATTTCACTCAAATGATATTCGGCCTTCGCAACGCGCCCCAAACTCTTCAACGGATGGTCCTCGAGGTGCTAAGCGGGTATCGATTTCGCATACATAGACAACATTTGTATCTTTTTATAACAGAACACCGGCAACACCTGACATCGTTTTTTTATTTTTATCGTCTAGAAAAATAGAGTGGCGCGACAGCTCTTGAAGATCCAAGGCCTAAGTGGCTTACTCTCATCAACAATTCTCTGGGTGCGTATGAAAAATTGAGGGGACCTACAATTTAACGCCGATTCCGAACGGCAAAGCTGAGAAGCACTTTTTCATGATAGATGATACTCTTGGAAGTTTTGTCAGTTCTTCGCAAGAGGCAGTGTCCGTGAAAGATGGAATAAAAACTTTGGGTACGAGTAGGATTTTTGTCGTCTAGAAACCAAATATATAAAACTATTTGAGATAAGACCTCTTGTTTATATCACATTTTGACATTTCAGCTCAATCGAGGTATACGTAGTTAAATACAACGAACTAATAAACCAATTGAATTTTGGTCCTTCGACCCGGATATTCCCATGTTCAATGCGAATATTTGGTTGTTAAAATCAATTTTGGGAGATGATGTCGTTCAAGGCTGGCAAAGAAAACTTTAATTGTTTTTATTGTGTTTTCAACTCAATTAAACATTTTCAAAAATGTCTCAAAAACACATCCTCTCGAACAAAGTAAATTTTTCCAAAAGAAACAAAAACAAAAATTAACGATGCCGCTTGTTAAAAGAAGAAACCATCAAAAAACACTTTACAAATTGCCAGCGACTCATTCCAACCCCAGAAACACACGCACACTCACACAATAATTAAAACAACTTCTTTCAAATTCATATCTTCTGTCTTAACGCTGCAATTAGAGCTGAACAACATAAAGTGTTTGACAGAATGCCAAATGAAATGTCATTTCAAATTAACATAACTAACGACATCTGCGAAATTATTTGTCAAAATTTACACAGAACATTCTCAGACTTGCAATATTTGGAGAACACGCGACGAAACTACTTTGTAAACGAAAATTTAAAACATTAAAAAGATTTCTGTTCCTATGGCTCTCGCTATTCCCCTGATGTTTCATGAATATGCATCGAATCAAATTGCATGAAGAAAAAAAGAAAGTGTTTTAAAATAAAACTAAAAACTATGCTCTTGCCAAATGACAGGAAAACTGGGATTTTCTTATTCACCGTGACGTTTTTGTCGCATTTAATTTCCATTATTTTTCTTTTCGTCTAGAATGAAATTATTTTGCCGTTATTCGCCTGCCCAAGTGCGCTAAATTGCATCTACAAAAAAAAAGAAGTCAGTGTTCTTTTCTCCTGATTTTCGTGTTTCTGCATCAACTGCAATGGCTGGGATGCATGGGTTGATATACTGCATCTAATTTTTGAATGTCTTTTTCTTTTTGAAAAATACATGTATCGTTGCCGTCTGGCTTGGCCTAAAAAACTGCATGGATGCAACAACACCATTAGGCTGTTAGACGTTGATGGTTGTTGATGCAATAACTGAGGTACTTCGTTGCTCTGAGAAATATGTAGCCAGCTATCCATCCATCCGTCCATCTCATCCAAATGGTGTTCCACTGCGGTGCAAAATAATTTGAATTCCCGAACTGCTATGGATCTGTGCGCCAAGCTACGGAACAATTTAGTGAAGCGGTGTGCTGTGGGTAAATAAAAAAAATATTAAGTGTGATGTTTTCTTTCGTAGAGAGTGGTGGTAGAGATTTTTAGAAAAAGATTCCGCCACAGATATTTTACATTTGCTTTCTTTTAAACAACCTAAACAACAATGCTTATAAAAACGAGTGGATATTATTTATTTTGGCTCTAAATAGTGCATATTGCTCGCATTGTTATCCTTTTCAACTGAAACAATGGAGAAAAATGGTTTTGTTCGTCTTTAGAAGACCGTGATATAATGTTTTTCTTTATCAAGAAAAATGGAATCATATTTTTTTGTTTTTGTTTATAAAGAAAACTTATGGTTACCTTACGTTTAAGAAAACAAATTCACAAACAAAATTTAACAAATGACATTTAAGTATAGGAAAAATAGTGGACGCATGTCTTGTTACTTCACCTCCGTCCTTCATGTCACGGTATTGATCCCAAAAGAGTAATTTGCCTACACTGTATTTCAATTGCATGTTTTGTGACCCATTTCTTCATTTACCTTCTGACATGTACGCTACTGAAAATGTTGTTAACATGCATCCCCTTCTATAACATTTCCATCTCATAAATATTCAATTGCCGAACATGCAAAAAAGATGCAAACTATACTCTTCTCAAACGTCATCGTCAATTTCAATAATTCACCATTGCGAGCATCAATTTCACAAGGCTCTCAAAGGTATTAATTTTTGTTCGCATGTATGTACCTACTTTTGTTCGCTCAATAGAGTTTCAAGTGAAATTTATTTGAAGGAAACGAAACGGAAAAAAAATAATAATAACTGCTCTTTACATTATAAAAGGATGTCTAGTATACCTAGACTCTTGTTTCTCTTTTATTATCTTTCACGTTTGCAATTTAAAAAGCTGTCATGTTAACGAACATTTTTTTCCAGCTAAACGTGTGTGACGGCTGTAAGTAGAGGACATAAAAGGTATAAAGAGAAATCATTTGGGACACGTTGAGTTATTAAGGAAGAGTAAACAAAGGAAAAGTGTGTCCTGTAAGTATCACAAAAACAAAAGAAGCTTGGGCGTTTCTAGTATCAAGAGGTACTGAGCTGATGCCGTTGAAGTTGGCTGACCAATCACAGTCGCTTTTAAGGGAACCAGAGTATTCATCAACTTAGTAAAAAGTCTGTTGAAAAGGATGTAGAAGAATTGTGAGTGACAGCGATTAGAAATTGATGGCAACTTTTGGCAGGGTAACAATAACTTGTTTTCACGTTGAAGAGAAACTCTTAAGTGGTTTTAATTGTTTAAGTATAATTTAGGGCTTCAGAACGCTTTTGAGTGTATTACAATTTTCTGTGTGAAAAAATTCCAAAAACTACTTTCAATATTGATTCAGTTAAAAAAACATTGTCCCACGCAAATTTTGTATTTGCCCAAGGGACTGATACTGTCATTTGAAATAACTGTTTCAATTCATATTCAAAAGAAGTGCGTTCTACTAATAACAATATTCAACTTTACATACAACCAACTATTTGTCATTCTGAAACACAAATAGTTAGGAGTTACGTTACGTCGTCAAGTTGTTATAAAACACATTTTTATTATTCGTTAATATTGCTAACTCATCTCTAGAAGGTGAGTTGAAATTGACGTCAAACGGCTACGATCGCAAGAGATTGCTTTTCCTTTTTCTATCATGTCTCAGAAAACCTCCTCAGAAGTCCTTTACTGCCAGCACAAAATGTAGAGTACCAGTGGCAACACTGCCAAGCAGCCATCAGAGATGTCGCCTCTGATGTGCTAGAGTTTACACGGCCACCACAATAAAACCTCTGGTTTGATGATGAGTGCTGGCAAGCACGCATGCAGCTAAACAAGAGACAAACAAAGCGGTACTGCAAAGTAGTACACGAGCTCTACGAGCAGAAAAAGAGAAAGGAGCACAAAATTCTCAGAAAGAGAAAAGAGAGCATGAGAAGCTCGCGATCGAGGAGATAAAAGGATGTCACAACAGGAACGAGGTTCGAAAGTCTTTCAAAAAGATAAAACAAGACATCAAGGCTTATACACCCCGAACCGAAGCCCGTAGAGACCATCATGGGAACATCGAAGTGGAACCACAGTGAGTGCCGAGGATATGGAAAGACCACTTATCCAAGCTGTATACTGTATACCCCCATCGACCAATAATATTCACTTTACGGCAGATCTTAAAGAAGACCCAGGAACTTCCGCGTATGAGACCAACTATATTGAGCAGTGTCTAGTTTTGGCATCACAGAAAAAACTCGTCAGTCTTTGTAAGATGACAATGGAAAATTCACGCTGTTCCATCATGGTCGGAAAAAACTTAACGGACGCATTTGATGTCAAAAAAGGTATTAGACAAGGCGATGCGCTGTCATGCGATTTCTTCAACATCATTTTTAAGAAGATTGTGCAAAACTCCAAAATGAACACCAAAACACAATCTTCCAAAAGTCTGTCCAGCTACTAGGATACGCAGTCGACATTGATATAATTGAAAGAACATAGCGTGATGAGAGTTCGTGAGCTTTGAGACGGAGGCCAGAGCGGTTAACGAGGATAAGACCAAGTTAATGCTGTCAACAGGAAAGGACAACCAACATCGACGTCTTGGAGCCAACGTCAGATTTAACTTCGAGGTAGATAAGGACTTCATCTACCTAGGGTCCGCTATAAGCCCAGACAACAAAACAGCGCTGAGATCTTGCAATCGCTGCTTTTTCGACTTAGAAGGAATTGAGTAGTAAAGTCCTCTCGAGAACGAAGTGTCTCTCTACAAACCTTCATCATCTCGATCCTAATGTATGGTGCAGAGACTAGACCAGGGCTGTTTCGAGAGAAAAATTCTTCGTGTGACTTTTGGTCTGCATAAATGAAGAATGGAGACAAAGATTCAATCAACTATACAGCTATTCAGCGAAACTGGCATAGCCAGAAAAGTTAAGGTCCAATGACTTAGATGGCTAGGTCACCTAGAGTGAATGGAAGACAATGCTCCGGATCGTAGAGTTTTCGAATCCAACACGGAAGGAGATCGCAGAAGACGAAGACCGCGACTCAGGTGGAGCAAACAGGTGGTACAGGACCTGAACCCACTTAGCGTGCGAAACTTAAGACAGCTAGCTAGGGACCGAGCTTGCTGCAAACGCTTGTTGGTTGAGGCCCTGGTCCGACCTGGACTGTAGCGCCACCATAATTAAGTTAGTAAGTATACACATTTTGAAGTTGATAATTTGTGTTATCAAATATATTTCCTTTTTAAATGAAAATGAAGATTAATACCTACTTTTAAAATAAATTCCATTTCATATATATAGAGTTCTTGTTTGACAGATCAACGAAAATGCGTTTTGAAATGATTTCAAAAACTCTAACTTTGAAATCGTCGATGATTTTTTTTTTTTTTGACAAACCAACGATAGTAAACGATTGTTATTAACAGAAGATAACTCAGGCATTTTTCTTTTTGCATGTGAACAGAGTCTGAACCGAACTGTCGAATACAAAATTGTGTTTGGTTTTTTATTCAGGGTGTTCACTATTCAGGGCATCAAAATTGTTTTTCTTTTTCGTTCAGACTTCGGGGTACATTTTTCTAATTACAAATAATTTTATTTAAAATTTGAATGGAATATGTAAAAAAACGTTTTGCGGAATAAGCTTGTTAAGTAAAGTTTCAAAGCCTACAACGATGAATCACCCTTTTTCACAAAATTGTTTCTTACCATCCATCAAAATATTTCGACTCTCACAATTTGAAAAATAGTCGTTGATACTCCAAAAATGAAAATTAATTGCATAAATCATATTTTACAATTGACTTCAAATATAATGCATATGGCACTTAAATTTTGAGTGGCTTTTATTTTTAATTCAATTGATTTCAACTTTCATAATGTTCAGAAATTGTTATCTCCAGCTACACTCATGTATACATAATTCTCTTTATCCAGTTTATAAAATTTTCCAGGACGATCAAAAAATTCAATATATTTTGACGACAAATCTCATT
Source organism: Sphaerophoria rueppellii (assembly GCA_920937365.1). Lineage (NCBI taxonomy): Eukaryota > Metazoa > Arthropoda > Insecta > Diptera > Syrphidae > Sphaerophoria > Sphaerophoria rueppellii. The sequence continues at coordinate 9,892,601 of CAKKXW010000004.1, read as the reverse complement.
CTTACGGTTAAGTATTTTAATTTAATTAAATTCCCAGTCTTTTATTTATTTTTTCATCCATTGCCTTCCAGAAATTTGTAAGCAAGTCAAAGCGACAAAGAACACAAAAAAATGAAATAAACCAATCTAAAAATAACTAATGACGATGACGGCAAGGATATGAAAAGAGAACGCACACACATTTCGCAAAAGTTAACTTAATTGATGTTAGGATATAAAGTTTGATTTTCAATTCTTTCTCGCTTCTCATCATTAATGGTTTTGCTAAACTTTTCGTATTCTTTTTCTTACATAGTATGGGACTGGGGGAATTGTTTAAGCGAGTTGGGAAATCATCCAACATCGTTTCTTTTTTTTATTTTCATCATCACATACGAATGGAAGAGAAGTATGATGAGATTTTCGAAGGAATTTATAGATGGGAATGGAAAATCCTCATTTTAGGAGAAATATAACTTCTTAGATTGAGACTATTAAATTTCATGTTTAGAATCATGCATGAGAGGATGAGAGTTCTTTGCTCGTTTCAATTTTTCTTTTCTGTTTTGAAGAGAGAATTATGTGAAACATAAAACAGATAGACACTTCAGTTTCAACTTTTATGAAACATAATTTACTCGACTCAGACAAAAACTATCTGTAAATGGCGCCCAACGTTTCTATGTAACAGAAGTAGTCATAAGATAAATTTAACTGTTCTACAAAAGAACAATGTTGTTTTAAATTATTTAAATTTTTCTTTTCTTTCCATTCCATAAATGACCAAGATGGAAAAAATTGGGTGATGGAAGAACTATTGCGATTATTTTGAAAAAAAGAAATGAACAAAAGAAGTTCTGAAACTGTTTTTAAATAAAAATTGTTTTGAAATTTAAAATGAAAATTTTAATAGAAAATTCGAACTGAATTAAATATAACACAACATGATTGAAGAGTTGATTAGAAGGCAATGACTCTTGACACGACTTGCACATGACAAAAATAAGTAAAGCGTAACTCTGGATAAAAGGTAATAGCTTTAAGTTGTTAAAAAAAAGATGTCAAGTGGGTACAAGAATCCCGAAACATTTTCGTTTATATATCGAATAGAAATCGCGAGAAAATGTTTGTCTGGTTTTCGACTTCTAGGTCTCTCTAACCTAATATGACGAATAAGACTTTGCTGCAGCTCGTAATAAGTAGCACTAGGTTTCCAAGACGGAAGATCTATACACAGCGAACTGGCTTTACAGATGGTCGAACCACCAGCCAAATCGACCATCGTGCTAATCAGTGCAAGGCACGCATTCAATATCTTGAACATGCTCACTTTCCAAGGAGCAAAATGTCAAATCTGACCACTTTCTGGTAGTGGCTATGTTTAGAGCTCGATTATCAAATGACAACATAAGACTTGCGGCCCAAAGAAAGAAGTTCAACATCGGTTGCCTTAGCACTCCGACGAATGCCATTGAGCGTCTTTGTGAGGGCCTCTCGCTCTCCGCCGTCCTCCGAAGTACCACAGATTTCAAAACCTTGTGGAACCAATCGCGAAATAATTAAAAATGGAGCCGAGCCAACCATCTCATCTCTTAGATCGAATGGCATACCTACGGAACTCTTTAAATGTGGAGGAGGTGTTTTAATAAACCGCATGCACCAAGTCATCAACCAAGTGTGGGAGGAGGAATGCATGCGCATTGCCCACTGACTCATTGATAAGCTCCATATTCCTCCAATGAATAGACCATATATTCACACTGACGCAAATCGTGGAAAAGACCAACAAATTTCAAGTCGACATCGATTTACATCGACTTCAAAGCTTCTTATGATAGCTCCACCGGCAAGAGCTTATGATGGCGATGTCTGAATTCGGAATCCCGAGCAAACTGATCCAATGACTTAAAAAATACGCAGTGCAGTGTGAAAATGGGAAACAGCTCATCTGAGTTGTTTCAAACATGCGCAGGGCTTAGATAAGGAGATGCCCTGGAGCAGATAGTGAGCAAGACAGGTGTGAGCACTATCACTATCTTCAACAAATCCATCCAGCTCCTAGGCTATGTGGACGTTATAGACATCATCGGTCGTTCTAAGAGAGATGTGCTTGAGGCCTACACAGCGATTGAAGAACATGCAAAACTCGTTGGTCATGCTATCAACAAAGAAGGCAACATCTGTCCACCGCCTAGGACAAAATGTAACTGTTGGCGCCGAGTGTTGGACGATAAGTAAAAAAGGAAAATTGATACTGGGCCTTTATGAAAGAAAAATTCTTCTACAGATTTTTGTTGCCGATTTGAATTAACGGCAAAACTTCTGAATGTAGATATCGTAATAAGAAACATTTTTGCGAATATTTCGTCTACCAGACCTTCTTAACAATATTGACCATTTTGATTCTGTCAAAATTTTTGGCAAGGGATTAGCCACCGATTTTTTTTTTTTCGAAAATCGTGAGAAATTCGGAAACTCAATTCCGAGCTTTGGTTGCTGAGATATTTGCATCTGAACAATTTGCTCATACAGGATTACAGAAGCAGAAAAATAAACTGCAATCATTTGTGGTTTCCAGTGATGTAAAGCCTAACACACAACCCAAAAACTACCGACTAAATGCCAGAATATACCAAATTCCGTGGGAGTTACGAAATTCACTGGATATAGCATTGAAATTATAAAATTCCATTGCTCAATCGTAGGCGGTCAGGAAAAACATTTCAAATGTCAAAAAATAACTTCCAGCCATTGCAAATTCGTTTTTCATAGACCATCACTTGTACCAACAAAAGTAAAACAACCAATTTTATAACAGAAACAGACGGAAACAATCATCCACCACAACAACATTTAACGCCACTGTCAACTTTACTATACGGGGGTAGTATAAAGTTTAAAACTTTGTTCCAGTTTCGAGAAACGCAATTAAGTTAATAATATTATGGCGGTCGTTGCTTAAGACCTTAGGAAAATATTTTCCCCCAGAAAAATAAAATATTTTAAGCAAAAACAACATTGGCCAAAATGAAAACCAACCACATGGTGTACTTTTTTTTCTTTCAAAGCCTGTGGCAACTAACCATCATCAACAAAATAAAAATTGCTTGCCTTCTAGCAAGGGAAAGTCTTGTCTTGCAAGAAAAATTACACCAAAGAAAGGCCAACAAGGAAAAGTAAAGGAAATAAGTTCACCAAGTTACTGGGTTTTCTGTTGTATTTTTTTTTTTTTTTTTGCTTCTGTCTTCAGGCAGGAACCAGGAATGTTTTAAGCGAAGTTTAGAGAGTTTTCCCACATGAATCTTATGTTCAGCATCTTGTATGTTTTTGGTTTTACTGTGCATTATCTTTTCTTTCAAGTTGCTCGTTAGCTGGGAAGAAGTATTTTTTGGACTTTATCCAAAGTTTTTGGGGCGAAACAATTGTGTTGATAAACAAAATTTAAAACGTGCTTTAGGTCCTTCATGGGGTAAAAATTAAATTCCAAGTTATAGGTAGGTTTAAGTTATTTTGAAAATTCCATGTTGTAAACTATGTAAGAAGAAAAGAAATGAATGTAATGAAAAAATCAGAAATTTCGTTAAGGAATTACTTTGAAATACAATCTTTTTTTGAAAATCTGCAGCTACTTATCTTTATACAGGGTGTCCCAAAATTCAACGATAAGCCGGAACCAGGGGGTGGCCTTATTCAGTGCCAGTTTTAGCACCACCAGCGCCTAGGGCGAGATTTATACAACACCTCCTTACTTACTTACTCACTTAAGGTGGCGACTTGGTGTGGACTTGGGCCTCAATCAACAGTCTCCGCCAGCTAGCTCGGTCCTTAGCTAGTCGTCTCCAGTTTTGCACTCCAAGTTGATTGAGGTCCTCTTCCACTTGAGTGCGCCACCTGAGTCGCGGTCTTCCTCTCCTCCTACGTCCCTCGGGAATAGTGTCGAAGGCTTTCCGGGCCGGAGCATCAATTTAGGCCGTGTGCGAATTGGATGAATTTTGGTTAAAAATGGATGAATTTTTAACCACTACTGTCAAATTTTAACCTGCTCCGCAGCTAGTCTAATTTTTATCACATTTTATTCAATGCGAAGTGTCAAAATTTAACCAAACGTCAAGTGTTAACCACTTTTTAACCCAATTCGTACACGGCCTTATTAACAAAAGAAAACAATACCATTTTACTTTTCTAGCCTTTTTGTCCGCGAACTTTTATATTATTTTATCAAAATCGAGGTTGATAAAGGAGAACCGGCAAAAATATATGGAAGCTGGCCTAGGAACCAATAACGACATGATGTATATCAATGGAAAGGTTTTTTTGTCTACTTTAACATTTACTATGGCAGTAAGTCACAAATCGCTGTGTGGAAAAAGTTATTGCACAATAAAGTGATTCACAAGCAATAAGTGTTTTCTTGTTTTCATCTTGACCTTGGAACCAATAACGACATCATGTATATCAATTCAAGGGTTTTTCTGTGTTCTTTATCTTTCGTATTGACAAGAAATCCCAAATCATTGTGGGGAAAAAGTTATTGGACAATTAAGTCATTCACAAAAAAATAAGTGTTTTCTTGCTTTCATCATAATAGAAAAGAAAACAGAACAAAACTTCTTTAAAATCTAAGTGCGATAACTTTTTTCCCACAGTGATTTGGGACTTCTTGCCAAAAGAACAGTTAAAGTACACAAAAAAACCTTTCAATTGATATACATGATGTCTTTATTAGTTCCAAGGTCAAGATGAAAACAAGAAAACACTTATTGCTTGTGAATCACTTTATTGTGCAATAACTTTTTCCACACAGCGATTTTTGACTAACTGCCATAGTTAAAGTAGACAAAAAAACCTTTCCATTGATATATATCATGTTGTTATTGGTTCCTAGGCCAAAATGCCGGTTCTCCTTTGATTCTCAATAGACAAAGTTGCCAGTTTGTCAATCGGGATTGGGATATAGTCGATCGCAGAAAGGTTTTTATCAGCTTAAGCTTAGAAAAACTACTCTCCCCACTAGCAACCGTTACAGGTATAGTTAATAGTATTTGCATTGCTATTCATACATTTGGATGCAGTTCTTGTAAGTTGCGATCTTTGATAAAATTTAAACAAAAACAGGGTTGAGAGGACCTACAATTTGACGCCGGTTTCGAACGGCAAAGTTGAAAAGCACTTTTTCATGACAGATTGATACTCTTGGAAGTTTTGTCAGCTCTTCGCAAGAAGCAGTGCCCGTTAAAGATGAAATAAAAACTATGAGCACGAGTAGGACTCGAACGGGTAACGGGCTGTATTCTTTGTTTTGTTTCTCATTTCTCAACCATACAATCTCAAGGTGCCACTGCGAAACGTGACAGGGTACAGCTAGTATTTAATATAAAAAGTTTATTTTTCAGTGATTCAAGATTTTGAGAAGCTTGTTTGCTATTGCTGAGCCCACATTTTATCAGATAAGTCTTAAGAAACTGACAAAACATAATGTTCATTTCTATGCACGGCAGTCGTCACTTTTCTCATGTCAGAAGAATTATATTTGCAAATTATAAGCTTATTAGAAGAAAAAATTAATTGCACATTTACGTGTGATATAATTTATTTTGTGTTTCATTACATCTTAATTTGTTTACAAAGCTCTTAAATGTGCCAAAAGAAACAAACAAATAAATACAACAATTCGCAATGACAGTCACAAGAAAAAAACAACCAAACAAAAGACCCAATGAGAAAAACCAATTCAAGTGCATTGCCAAAAATCTGACAGCCAAAAAAGAAGAACTTCTTCTCGATTTTAATGCCAAGATCAACACACACTATAACTTTTTTTTTGTTTCCTCAACTAACCTTAAAAATGGTGAACTGCATTAAGTAATAGATTTATTCTCTTGGCAAAGATAAAAAAGACCATTTCGTAATTTCGACTTCTGCGTATACCTCAACATTGAACGACGAACGACTTACCAAACAAATGAATCCGAAAGTTAAAAATCGATACCATTTACCCCCTTACAAATGCTACAATGACGTAATACAGGATGTATGTAGAAACAATATAGAGAAGGAGTCACACACAAAAAAAAATTAAATGTTCATGCATACGTGACCCACATTCTGATATGCTATTAATCATCAGGAACCATTCTATTCACCTGTGGTGTGTGCTAATAGGCTACTTGAAAGTGCATCTCAAATGAAATTGGGGTACAGGTGAAATGTGCTTGAAGAGTTGACATATTACAGCTGAACAGTTTTGCTAAATGACAGGTGAAGTATAGCTATTGTGGGTGTTAAGTTCTATTGTTTACCTCAGTTGTCATGTCAACAGATGTATGCTGATCTTAACATTTCGTCTTAGACTTTGAATGATTTATTTGAATGTCAAGCAATCAATATTTTGTTATATTTAATTTTATAAGAATTTCGTTCACTACGGCGTATACTTGTTTTTTTTTTTAACTACGCATAAAGAGTTTTTATAAGCATAGGCATACAAACATGTATATAAATATACAGATTTTATAATTTGATGCGTTTGAGGAAACAAATGAAGGATACGTATTTTCATATATCGGACATATCAATGGGGACTGTTGAGTAGGATTTTTTGTTCATGAGCGTTAGAAAATACATATCATTGAAATAAAAGGATATAAAATGAAGGAATTATAGGATTGAAGATTCAAATTGGAAGTGTTAAAACTACTGTTATACAAGTTTCTGCACCACCAGGAACAGCTTCGAATGGAGTGCTAGAAAAATTCTACAAAACACTTGATCTAGCTGTCAACTCAGCTCAGATTAACTTATAGTAATGGGAAATCTTAACGCACGCATTGGATTTAAGAAACCGGAAGAAGAACCAGTAATGGGACCATATGGGTATGGAAATAGAAATAAATGAGGAAAAAAGATGTTGAAATGGCTGTGGCAACATATATTAACAGCTACATATGCACTCTTCAGGAAAAAAGTGGATCCATCCGAATCAAAAACATTAGAATCAAATCGATTTTATTCATCCCAATAAAAGAACATTTTTTAAAAGATGTCGAATTGTCGATGTCTTAAATAAGTTCGAATACGATTCAAATCACTGGTTAATAAGAGCCCAAAAATATCAGCTGCTACATAAAATATGACAAAGAAAAGAGAATTTTTAAGAAAAACTGAAAATATATCACAAAATGAAAAAATGGAACTGAGAACCTTGAGAAGAGAGATAAAGAAAAGAAGCAAACAAGAAATAAGAAAATTAATTGAAAAAATATAAAAATTATCGATAAAGAAAGTCAAATAAAACTTTAAATTGGAGAAGGAGTAGGTCTTAGGGATTTCAAAAAACAACGAACAAGTCTGGAACAGAAAGGAAATAAACGAAGAAGCAACAGACTTTTATAAGGAACTCTAATCAACAACAACCAGTGGAGCATGCAGGATTTCGATCAGGTTTCTCAACTATATATCACTTTCAGGCTGTTAATCAAATCATCGAAAAAATGGAGAAAACCAATTACCTCTTAATTTCATTTTTATTGATTTTAGAGGATTTTCCAATAAGAGGTGTTAATTTGAATAGCCTGCTATTTCGGTAGCTGTCACTTTTGAAGCTGTCATTTTCTGACATTTGACAAGTAGAAACTAAAAATGGAACGATACACGCTTCAACAACGCATTGAAATTATTAAAATTCACTATAAGAATCGTGAAAATTTGGCAGAGATGGTTCGTAAAACTGTTTGCGTGACTGTTTGGTGAGGTTTATGGACTCAAGACCTTAAAGATGGAATTCGTGAGGCTATCGAGGACATATAGGGCAGCCACTTTGCGATTTGGTTATGGAAAATTTCATGAAAAGGATATGGTCCTGTAAGCTTGATCGTGGCGGCCATTTGGCTGATGTTGTAGTCCATTATTAACGGAATACCTTCCTCTTTATAATGAAATAAACATTCGATCATTTATCTCAAAAAATGCCATTTTTGTTTGAATATCAAAATAACACCTCTTGTTGGAAAACGCTTTATAAAGGCCTTCGTTACAGTAAACAAGACTTTATGTGGGTACACTTCTTAACCAAGGTATTAGTTGTCACTGGGTAAAAAAAACCATCATTCTTCGCAACTAACCTAAATGATGCTGATGATATTATATATTGATGAGTGATAATCCTGAAGATCTTCAAAAGATGATTAACGAATTTATTCTCAAATGCTCTTAGGCAGGTCTTCAGGCAAATCGAAAACAACAAAAGCCATGACAAGTGCAACAAGAAAACCTATGCATAAAAATGGACGGCTGATAGAATATGTGGAGGACTTCATATATCTAAGACAGTTAGTTTTGTTTAATAGAAGAAAGGAGAAGGAGATACCTCGAAGAATAACGAACAGATGGAGGCAATTTCGGGACGTGAAACTGATGTTGGCCTCGAATATTTCAAACGTTGCCAAAAAATACATTTTCGATTCAACAGTTTTACAAGAACTAACATATGGCTCTCAAATATGGACGAACAATGTTGCAATTAAAAGTAAGCTTTCAACAACTCAAAGGGCAATGGAGAGGACAATGTTAAGAATTAGAAGAGCTGAGCGAATAAGAAACGTCAACAAACGCTCATGGACAGGATTCAAAGATGTTGTTTTGAAGACAACGAAACTGAAATGAGTGAACACTGATCACTTATACCAAGATTGGAAACCTTGCTGTCAAAATGACATTTGCCTACAAGCTAGGGGAGCAGGTTAGCTGTGAGAGTATGCGTGTAATACAAACTTAACGACACAGGTTAGCTGTAAGAGTATGCGTTTTAATCTAATAATGATACAATTGCCTACATAATAAAGCAAGTTTGCTGCAAGAGTATGTGTGTATGAAAAATATGAAAAAAAATAACTTTTGCGGTATTTGGAGGGTAAAACGTAGGTAGGTTTCCAATCTTGTTATAAAGTGATCACTTATGAGATTGGGCAGGCCATTTTATGCCGAAATCAGTTGACAGGCGGTCAAAAAAGTACGGAGTGGACCCATCAAGTGGTACAGAGAGTCGGCGTCAATCGAAAAGATGGAGAGACGATAGTTCGACAGACTTTGGTTCCAAAAAACGCACAAAAGAAATGAATGGGAAAATAAGGGGAAGCTTTTGACCGTGCATAATATGTTATTATTTTATTTATTTTAAATACTTTATTAAAACAAATAAATTTAGTTTACATATATATATATAAAAAAAAATTGAGTGACGTGACAGGTCTTGAAGAGCCAAGGCCTAAGTGGCTTACTCTCAGCAACAATTCTCTAGGTGCGTGTGACGAATTGAGGGGACCTACAATTTAACGCCGAATCCGAACGGCAAAGTTGACAGATTGATACTCTTGGAAGTTTTGTCACTTCTTTCCAAGAGGCAGTGCCCGTGAAAGATGAAAAAAAAACTATGGGCACGAGTAGGACTCGATCCCACGACGTTCTGCTTAGCAGCCAACGCACCTAACCACTGGATACGGACACTACATACATAAATATATTAATGTAATGAAAAATTGAAAAAGAAAATGTATATTCAAGAATAAGGCGGAAAAGCTAATAAATAATAAAAATAATAAATACATAATAATGAATTCGACCTGAACGACTGGACCGATTTTGATGAATTTTTTTTTGGTTGTATTCAAATGCATTCGAGAACGTTTTTTTTTAAAGTTTTAAAAGGAAAGTTTAAAAAATGTTATGCTCGTTCTTAACAAGTTGATCAATGCTAATACACATTTCTCGTAGTCGTGGTATACATTCGAGAATGGTTAATGCAATTCAGCTTGCTAGCAGAGCAGACCCAAAAAACGTTGTCTTAAAGTGTAAAGAAAAGCAAGAGCTCTTCCTAATTTTTTGTCTTTATCCGAATGAAATGAGCTTATTAGACGCCAGCTAGATTTTATTGTAAAGAAATACGACGACTTCTCCTTAATGACTTAGCCGAATTTTGACTAAATGTTCGTGCTTTGATTTTAAATTTTTGTTTCTTCATTGAATACGACTTAAAGTACGAAAAAGGGAAAAGGTCTTGCAGAAAATCTATATAATCACCGATTTCATGAACGATTATCCGATATGTCAAACGTCTGAAGGCGTCTTAGGACGAAAACTTTATAGCAAAGAAGACAGACGGCCAAAATTACGACTGAAAAGATTTTAAAATGCTTTCTTAATTGTTTGCCAACTTGAAATAAACATTTTAACCAATAAAATATAGTTACAAAAATTAGATTGACTAAATGAATAATTTAAAGCTTAAAGCTGAAGGTACCCTTAGCATTTCATAATATTGAAGTAATTTTACTCTCCATTTAAAATTTTGTTTAACTAATTAAATCACTACCAGACACATCTCAATATTAATACAAAATTAAAAAGGTTAACATTAAACACTTTTAAACACTTTTCCATGATGTTTTTCATCTCAGTTTCATAGATTGTGATCGCAAAAACGAGTAAATCCTCAAAACGATATTGATATTAATATTTTTACCCGTTAGTGTCGGTCACAAAATGAAACTGCGACAGGATTCTTGCACAACAAACACAACACACAATATATGATTTATCCCAAGTGAATTAAAAAAATACTATAAAACACAATTTTAAAATTTTCGCATTAATATAACTTCTCTGATCGAAGTCAGTTCAATAAATGACTAGTGATCTAATTAATCATCTGATTAATATTTACCCAGAACCCAGAGTATTCCAATGACATTCAATATGTCTATTGGTTAAGATACTCTGTTCATAGAGGTCTCTTTTTTTTGCAATATGCGACAGTTTTGCGGTTTTTTTCACTGCTCGACGCTGACGCCGCCGTTGTTGACGCTGCCATATTTTACACATTGCGTTTAAATTTCCATTTTTCCTTGGACCGAAATGCAAATGAGATACAGTTATTGTAGCTTTAGTCTGGGGGGAATCAAAGACATATTTGTAATCCTAGATCTACGGACTAGAAACGTATTTAGATGAGGCAAATGGTGGGGTGTCATATAGTGAATGTAATCTCCATCTCTCGGCTATAGGATTGTGCAAATTTGTGTTTATTGTTTAAACTTTTTAATTGTGGTTTCGCCTCGAAAGGGTGTCAAATGCAATCAAAGACTCTGTGAATCATTTGCTGCCTCTATAAATACAACCAAACATGAAATGAAAACATTTGATTCAATTTCAAATGCCTGAAGCCCCAAAAGTGGACGAGAACAACAACAGCGAAAAAAGTAATAGTTAACAACATTTCCTTAGAGATACTTGAACATTCTAACGTTTTTTTTTTTTTTTTTGTATTAGAAAGACACAGTCAACATAACCTCATTTTCAGACGTTCGTCCTTTGAAACATTTGAAATTTTTTCTTGAAACATTTAAGAAGGCACATTCACGTTCCATATGTACCTTTATATACTAGCCTACGGTGTGCCGTTTCTCATACTGACTGCAACACGACACACGACGACGGGAATAGCATACAAAATGAATGAGAAATAATTTTTGCTGGCCAGGCGGCTAATGTTAAGGAGCATACTAAAAATAAACATAAACAATTTGTAGCAGGCACGCTCTTGTGCTAGCTGCTCACTCCTTTTTATAGTTGGCAAAGGACGATCCTGCTTTGACCTAATTTTTTTCGTTGGGGTATTTTATATTCTGCTTTCTTGAATAATAAAAAAGGACGCAAGATGTTGTATGGATTGGTGCATTTTTCGGGTTTGCAGATAAATAATGGTTAAGAGGAGTTTGTGTCTGTAGTTGTAAGCAGGTAGAACACAAATATTCCAAATAAAACTAACTTAAGCCCATCCTTTTATTTCCTATATGAACATTAAGCCCTTTTCCATGTTCTTCGTGTATCCATGGGTCTTTAACTGCCCCTCACGAACGATAGAAAAATAAAATGAAAACACAGAAAAACCGTTTCTCTAGGACTTTAATTTGTTGCAGTCACTCTACATCCAAAAAACCATCGCACACATATCTAAATACGTGAACAGAAATTCTAATATTTCCTGCAGACGAAGACATATAATGTGTGTCATTATACAGTGACACAATCTCTGTGTGGTTAAATGTTAAAGAAGATAAAAAAGAACCTCAGAAACTCAATCGGTTAGACCTATTTTTCCTCCTTCATTCGCCATCATGAATATCGCCCTGTATAGCATCATTATTACTACCGAACCACATCGACCACGATTCCAAGTGTTGGTATTAATTTTCTTTTTCGATTTCAGATTCTATCCATTCTCGACAACGACATTAGTGATTCTTTTTTTTTTTTTGGTTAGGGGTAGTAAATGGATATTCCATGGAAGGTTAACCATTGCAATTATTACGCCATTAGAGTTACATTGTTATTTTTTTAAATAAGCTATGTGGCTCCATAAATCGATGATAGTTTTGAGCTTTTAATAAACTAGGAATTGATTTAGTATATTTTGAGATACAATTGTTATATCAGAGCAAAATTACATCGAAAATTCGAAATCGTTGCTTTTAATACGATATCAACTTTTGACACACTGTTTTTTCCTAAGAATAACCTCCAACTTGTTGTACATCGTTTTTGCTAATGTTAATAATATTATCATTCCGGTGGATTTTAAGATTTTTAGTAGAAAATATTTAAACTGTGGAAAATTAGTCTTTTTTTGACGTTTCTTCTTCTACATCCAATGAAACGGGTTATGATGAAAGTGTCATTCTTCGGACGCTTCTGTTTTGAAAACGGAAGAGTTCTGCTCTTCTCAGCAGCATTCCGTCTGTCAAAGTCAGTCCGATGGAATGGTTTTAGAAGGCTTCTGGATTCTTACGAATGCTTTTGGACTGCCAATGGAAAACGACATTAATTGGTTCCGAGTAGGAAGTTTCATTGGCATACAGGTGGGTCTCTGTCGTTTATAGTTTGTTTTTTTTTTTTTAAGATATTTTTGACGTGTTCCAGTTTCAATTAATTCCAATCACAGATTTTTGAAAAATTGTCTGATTTTAGAAGCCAGTTATATCAATGGAAGTTTTATTTTTTTTTTGTATCAAATATTTCTAATTAACTCCAAAAACACATTATTCAGAGATATAATACAAGAATCTATCAAAAACAAAAGCCGGAACTAATAAAAAATTGTTTTGATGTCTTCCCAATTGGCATTCAACCCTTAACACGTAGTCTCCGAACCGCTTCTCTCAAATATTTCGGCTGCACGGCTCCCGAATCTCCAACTTCTTCCATAACGTCCAATGCCTCTTCGACAATCTCTCCCACAAAAACTTTAGCGATACCCGCCATGGCTATGACAACATTCTGTGACACTGAACACCCAGTAATGGTTTTTATCAGATGCTTAACAGTAGCCTTGGGAAATGCAGCTCGTCGATACATTTCATATCGATCCAGTTGGTTTTCTGTGAAATTTGAAACGAGATAATAATCGAATAGATTGTATTCTAAACCCAATGGTCATAGTTATATTACTAACCTTATCCCAGTGGACATCTTTTCTACAAAAACCGACTACTGCACCCCTACTGTGGACCTTAGTGTGGATTTTAAAGTTAGCATTCTATGCAGCAAAGGGTGTTATGATGAGTGATGAGAGGCTTCGACAAAACTATTTTCACTGACGGCTCAAAGATGGATTGTGGGGTTGGTGCAGGAATTTTCTCAGAGTCATTAAATAACTACAAGTCTTTTCGGCTTCCTGACTTTGCTAGTGTCTTTCAAGCTGAGCTACTCCGCGATTAAGTAATCATGCAAATGACTAAAACTAGATCCAAATCAAAACTACTATCTTTTCGGAGAGTCAGGCGGCTATTCAAGCGATTGGCTTGTCCACATCATCCTCCAAATTAGTTCAACAATGCCGAAGTGACCTCGCAAGCATGAACATTAGACTCGTTTCATACTCTTGTCTGGGTTCATGGTCACAGTGGCTTTGAGTACAATGAACGGGCTGACGAGCTGGCGAGCCAAAGATCATACTACTCGCGGAAAGAGTCAACATTCCTTTTGGTGTTATGAAGGGCAAGATAATTTCGATATTTCTTGCTTAATCAATCCACAGGTGGAGTAGCCTGACCAGCATCAGGTATCATATCTAGAAAGATATGGACCACCTACACTAAATCCTGTACTAATAACCTTATTTGCAGACCCAAGCAAGACATAGCCAGGGTCGTTGTAACATGAATTGGACACTGGCTGTTGGGGAACACACATATTAGCTGGGCATTCCCCACAATACATTATGTCGTAGTTGTTATGACCAGCGAGATAAGGAAACTGTTCTTCACTTCTTGTGTAAGTGTCCTGCGCTGGCTAAAACGAGAACCAAGTCACTGGGAAAGTCCTTCTTCAATGACCTAAATGAGCTTTTCGAACAGAGAATACAAAAATTTTATCTCTTTTCTAATCGCAACAATGTGGATTTGAACTTGAGACAGCCAGCTAGCGAACTCAAAACAAAAGCTCAAAACTTTACAGAATCCCTTTTTTTAATTTTATAGATCAAACGAGTTTTTATGGTATAAAAACGGCACAACCCAGCGCCAATCGGGTCACCAAGCTTGACTGCTCATGGCCCCTTTCGCCTATATTCCAATATGTTCTATTTCCTTCTTGTTGACAAATTTCAGTGTTGATAAAGTTGTTCTGATTTGTTTGCAAAATTTCATTTTCATGAAGAAAAAACACAAAATGATATCTGTTTCAATTTCGTTGTGTTCCTTAAGAGCTGAAAAAATCTGTTCACACATTTTTCAATGAGTAGGAGTCATTGCATAGCCCCGCAGGGGCCACTTATAGCTATCATTGGTTTTCATCATTAAAACGCATCATTGTAATATTTTGGTAGGTCGTTTATAGCAATCATTGAAAATTTCTGTCAAGAATATGTTTCCTACCGTAATTCTATCATTTTGGAACTGTGCAAAATTGAAACACAAATCATTGGAACGATTCGTTTAATTTTTTTATATAATACAATCAGCTGTTCAGGAAAATGAATTTTCTTCCGGAAAATGGAAAAACACATCATAATGAAAAAGTGTGTAATTGAACTTTTTTGTGTCGTGAAAAATTCTTGGAGTGATTTCCGATCAAATGGAATATATTTTTCACTTCTTCAAAAGAAAACATTTTAATATCCATTCAAACATTTTTCCGGATCCATTTCAATGATAGATAGCTATAACTGGACCCTAACAGCCAAATTAATAAACATAGAAAGACTAACTCTTAATCTGCAGACTATTGGAAAATTCTATTAATAAAAGAAAAAAGAAAATTTCTCTTAAATGACGTTGACTAACTAAGTTCACCTTGAGAGGTGGATTAGCAAGGGACTAAGAAAGAAATATGTCAATCGTGAAAGAAAAAAAAATGTCAGTTTCAGAGACAATCGGACAATCATTTTGAATATCCGACGTAGATTTCAAATTTTATCGTTAATGTCTTCGATTCACGTCGGAAAGGATACGGTGGTAGAAAATTCTAAGAACAAAAAAAATTAAAAAAAAAAATGCACTCATCGGAGAGAATTTTGCTTCCATTGGGTACGGTGTACGGGACAGTATCCTGATCAGTCCACCTATAAAGGTCAAAAGAAACTTTCCCCAGCGAAACAGTCGTAGCTTGGTGTTGAAAGTAATGTAGATCAATTCTTGGGTTGCAAGAAAAGCTACATAAGAAGTTATGCCTCCATGTTTTCAACAGCATATCAAACGCATCCTTTGTTTTCCGAAGTCGTTTTTTTTTTTTTTGTTTTTTGTGAAAGGCGATACTCCGAATACATAAAAAACTATCTTTTTTCGGGAGGAAACAAAGGCTAAAGGCTGAACTTGTTTTTTTTTTCCTGCTGAAAGGAATGTTTAGCTTCACCATTTCTGCTTCTTTTCCATTCTTGTTGCAATTTCAAGATCTTTGATTTTTAAGACAGCAAGAAAATGACGTGCTCGCATAATATATATGCCGGAATCAAAGCAGACAAATTTCATATTTATTTTTTTTTTTATTTTAATATTGATTGTCAAACGTGAAAAACGAAAATTCCCAAAGGGGAATTTTTGGTAAACATCACTTTACTATTCTGGGATCAAATTATTTTTATTAATGAGAAATTTTAGGCCATGGACTAACGCTGAGTCTATGGACCAGTTAGACTGTGGATTAAGAGTGGAATAGGCGTTTTTTATTAATATGGCTGTAAGTGCCCATGACTTAGTGGTTGTTTAGTTTTAGTGGGGATTGTAATACCCTCTTTATGCCAGGGAAACAGTGAGTGCTTTAGGAAGGAGGGAAAGGGTTCTCAAAGAGGTGTCGGTGTACATTGGACTGAAATGTCTGCACATTACAATGATCGGGAAAGACAGCGTGTAGAAGGGAGTTCCACATACGTGTAGTACGGCTAAAGAACAATTCACTATGTTTGAGAGTACGTCCGAAGTTGGGCTCAAGGGTAAACTGATGGGCATTCCTGGAAGCGCAGGTATTACGGTTGAATTGTTTGAGACGAAGAATGCAACTGGCTATTTCACTAGATCAATTAGGTGCGTTGGCTGCTAAGCAGAAGACGTAACAAAACTTCCAAGAGTATCAATCCGTCATGAAAAAGTGCTTCTCAACTTTGCCGTTTGGAATCGGCGTTTAATTGTAGGTCCCCTCAATTCGGCACACGCATTCAGAGAATTGTTGAGCTGTCGCGCCACTATTTATTTTTTTTTTTTAAGAGATTAACTTCTTGTGAACAAATGAAATAATGGAACACAACAAAAGGTTAATATGGATTCAGTAAATGCATTTTGATGTGCAATAATCTGTTATTGTGATTGTGAAAGGAACACCCTTTTGGTGGAAGAAAAAGAGTGTCTCTAAGAGAACAAAAAAGAACTTCAAATGCAACCACAAACTGAATTTTCATCATAAATCGCTGAATAAGCAACATTTTTACAGTTCGAGACGACCATCAGTGGCGTCGCGGTAAATATCGATATCCATAAATATAGATTCGTTTTCATCACAGAGACATGTTGTGTGGTTAAAATCGTATGTGGTTTCAAAATCTAGGTAGCTAGCTAAACAAATCAGCGATATAGGCCTGTTTTTTTTTTAATAACTCTGTGGACAAATAAAATCAATATGATATGAATTACCTTGGCTTGTACTATTTGCTTATAACATATTTGCACTCAATCTAAGGTGTCCTGTTATATCGACATCGTAGTATATCAAGATTCAATTTTTTGTATTTGTTTAAATTGTTTCTATTTGCAGTTCATTCTCTACCACATTTGACGGTATTGAGTTTATCGGGTTGCAGTAAGCTAACAGACGATGGAGTCGAATTGATTGCTGAGAATCTACAAAAGCTTCGTGCATTGGATCTATCCTGGTGTCCAAGAATAACAGATTCTTCCCTAGAATACATTGCCTGTGATTTAAATCAATTGGAGGAGCTAACTCTGGATAGGTATGTCGTTCATCCTTTACAACAACAATATTTTAAACGGCATAGTATACAATGCTGTAGGATAGGATAATAAATTGAATGAAAATTGTCTCGCGGAACGAACAGGAAACAGAAGCGGGATTATGAAATTGAATTAAAAGGAGACTTTATTGTTTTAAGAAGTGAATGCCTTCAGAAGCGTTCGTCTGATGATCTCATGGTGGGACAATAGAGAACTTATTATCCATTCTAATTGGTTTTTATCGGATTCAATTTTGTTTCTATGAATATAAAATATGTCCCGGCTGGCTTTAAATAACGATAAAGAGACAAGATTTTTGTTCAATGTTTTGTTTGTTTTATTGATGAAGTTGTTTTATATGTTTTTCCATTTAAAACTGTCTAACTTTTTAGATGCGTTCACATTACCGACATTGGAGTTGGCTACATTTCAACTATGCTCTCGCTAACCGCTCTATTCCTGCGCTGGTGTTCACAAGTTCGAGACTTTGGACTGCAACATTTGTGCTCAATGCGTAATCTGCAAGTACTTTCATTAGCTGGTTGTCCACTTTTAACTTCATCTGGCCTATCGAGTCTCATACAATTGCGACATTTACAAGAATTGGAATTAACCAATTGCCCTGGCGCCAGTCAAGAACTGTTTGAGTATCTCAAAGAACATCTACCCCGGTGTTTGATTATTGAATAATGCTACGCAGCTAAATAAAAATTTGTACTTGAAATTTAAAATTAAAAGAAGAATTTTATTTAAAAGAAAAAAAACAAAAATATTTGAACTAAATAAGAAAGAAAGAAATTTTATTATTGTTGACTGTAAAATACTACTAAAAAAAAGTATAAAATAAATAAATAAAATAAAGAATAAAAAAAAACTTATTTCAAAAACAAAAAGTTCTAATAGTGCAGTAAGAAAAAAAAAACAAACCAAAATTTAAGTCGTTGTAGTTCAAAACCAGAATTTAAGAAAAATCGCAGTTATTTTCTAAAACTTGACAATTTTTTGAAGGGGCACTCACAAAACTTATTTATTCACTCTGCATTGATTTTATTTAATTAATACAATTTAAGACAAAGATAAATTAATTAATCCTTGGTTAAACTTTAGATTTATATATAAATAATTCAATATTTGATATTTTCATCGTTTATTTATTAATGTAGATGTAAATTTTTATTATAAAATGTGTAACTGTATTTCGTTTTCTGTGATTTATTTTTTAAGTTAAGGAAAATTACTCAATTCTTCATTTAATACTCTTGATCGAAAGGAAATTTTATTATTATTTTTAATTAAAACAAAAGAATTCAAAATGTTTAACAATTCAAAGAAATAAATAAATAACTGTTTAAGTAAATACAAACAAATATATTTTTTTCTCTTTCAATTATTTGTATTTCTTCCAAAGCTGTTTGATGTTAAACAATTAAATAATAAAACTGTTTAATATCCGATCGTATTCTGACTATAACTCCTTTTATTAATGGAACCAATACAAATAAAGAAATCTATATTATAGCAAAAATCAAAACTTAATTCCCTCCCCCCCCCCCCCATATCGTCAAATTCAAATTTCCAATAGTTGAAATAATCTCAGCTTAACTTCACAATATTAAAATTTAAATTAATGCGACAAGAAAATTAAGATTAAGAACAAAAAAAAAATTACAAACAAGCAAGACTTAAAAACCAAATTTCTGGATTAAAAAAAAAAAACTTGGAAGAATACAAAACACACGCTTAGAAGCATAGGGTATCACAAAATATTGATTAAAAGAAAATAAACTATATTTTAAAGGGAAATAAAAATTGAAAAAAATGTGTATTGTAATAAGTTGTAGCAAAATAAAATTTAAATTAAAAAAAAAAAAAAAAACATGAAGTGTAAAAAGAACAAGTAAAACTAGCAAGAGGTAAAACATTGAACATTTTAATTGAAATTGAAAAAAAATATAGAAGCAAAAAGATGATAATAAATCAATGTGTGTTCTCATTGCTTCATTCGAATAGAAATTACTGTTTCATGAGCAATTCAAATGCCTGGCCGGTTGTATCACCGGATTTAGGTGTGTTTCTTAAAATAACTTTGGCCTTTGGATATAAATCTCCTGGCCCCGAGACTACCAGGCCAGCCACCTTGGTCCAACCGCCAAAGACCTAATATCGTTTTCCATTGGCAGTCCAGAAGCATTCGGAAGAATCCAGAAGCCTTCTGAAACCATTCCATTGGACTGACTTTGACAGACGGAATGCTTCTGAGAAGAGCAGAACTCTTCCGTTTTGAAAACAGAAGCGTCCGAAGAATGACAGTTTCATCATAACCCGTTCCATTGGAGGTAGAAAAAGAAACGTCAAAAAAAGACCAATGGAAAACGACATAACAGTACGCAGTATCATTCGATTGATAGTTTGTTGTCTAATTTCGTTTTCCTTACTTAAACCGGAATACCGATTAGAAGTGCCCAGAGTAGAGAATTTTGTTTGCCTTCTGTGGATTGACAATTACTTACTTACTAACTTAACATGGCGCTCATTGAATAAGAAGTACAGGAAGGGGTATTTTGAGAAAGAAGTGAAGCATTTTTCTAAGTAGTGTGAGTTTCACAAACACAAACGCATTACAACAGGGCTGGTCTGCAGTTGAATGGTTATTCGCAGAGGCGCCAAGCAAAATTTGATTGAATCAAGATTTCATCGATTTTGCTTTAACTTTTTCAATCTCAATTCATTTTTTAGAACGGATGGTGTTTTAACACTAAAGGTGCACATGCACGGTTTTTAATGTTTAATATTTTTATTTTCCAGTACATTTTCTTCATTTTTCATCCATAATTAATCACGTTTATTAAGCCTTTTTTGATCGTTTTTAAAAGCAAATTCCATAAACGCTTTTTCACGTCTAATATCATGGTCAGACATATGGCATTGCGGAAATAAATAACCTTCTTTTTTTTCTTAGAACTTAGGACTTAGAATTTATTGCATCCAATTTAAGAATTCTTGATAGAAAGGGATTCAAATATTGACAAGGGGAAATTATACAATCAACAAATAACAACGTTTCAAAACACGATGGAAAAACTATTTAAAACAACCGTGCTCACAACGGAAACTCAACGAATTCCAGCGCCTTACCATCACCAACAGAAATAATACACCCCTGAACTCGACTGACAACACTGTCAGTCGAGACAGCAGAGACCCCAAAAATTGACAGCACAAGTCCCAAAAATGGACATCATCAGACATTTTTGTTGCTTCACTCACGTACACTGTAGACTGCACAGTACACAGAATATAATGGGATTTTACATTCAACCACCACGAATCGCTACTAAAATTCAATGTTTTTTGGGTTCAATGTAATTTGTTAAGCCAAAAGTAGCAATCTCTTTTTGAATGTGTGGGTGAAAGGTATCAAAACAGATTTATGATTGAATATTCTTCAATTTAAAATGTTTAATAAATTGAATTTAAACACAATTCGTAAATTTATATTCGTCAAAATAATTTTTTATACAAATCTTGCAACAAACTCCATTCGTTTTGAATATTAAAAAATATCTCGTTGTATGTGTTAAAATACGTGTGAGAATATGTGTAAATCTGTCTCCAAAAAGAGATTTTAGAGAAATCAATTCTTCAAGTAAAAAATTCAATACTTTTTCCAATGTAATTCATTTAAGGGGAAAAAAATTGCCACAGATTCGTGAAGAATCAATTTCTTGGCCCAATGTAAAATCCCATAAGGTATTATATTGCGCATCTGTCAGAGACCAAGATGACAGAAGTGAGGAAAGGCACAAAAAGAAATGCCGATAAGACAACAACAATTTTTGTTTTGTTCTGACATTTAGGGCTCTGAAATGTGACATATGCACGAAAGGCACAAAAAGAAATGCCGATAAGACAACAAAAATTTTTGTTTTGTTCTGACATTTAGGTCTCTGAAATGTGACATATGCGCGAACTTTGGGGGAAGAAAATTGGGAATATAATACCTTGTATTCTGTGTACTGTGGTAGACTGTACATGTACAGTGTACACCGCTTTCTGTACTTCTTATTCAATAGTGGCGCTACAGTCCATTGTGGACACGGGCACGGGTATCAATCAACAGTCTCTGCCAGCCAGCTAGCTGTATCCAATTTTGCACTCCAAGTTCCTCTTCCACTTGTGTGTGCCACTTGAGTCGCGGTCTTCCTCTCCTTCTACGTCCTTCGAAGGCTTTCCGGACCGGAGCATTGGTGTCCATCCACTCTAAATGACCGAGCCATCTGATCTTGACTCTTCTGGCTAGGTCCATATCGTTGTACAACCTGTAAAGTTAGCTGTTGTATCTTCTTTTGTATACCCCATCAATACACACGGGGCCAAAGATGACCCAAAAAACTTTCATCTCGAAACAGCCTTATGCTCATTCATCCAATTTTGTCAAGGTCCATGCTTCTGCACCATACACCACGACTAGGATGATGAGAGTGTTATACAGCTAACTTTGTTGCTTGAAAGTCGGTTTTTCCACTCAATTGCTTTCTTAGCCCAAAGAAAAAAGCAAGAGTTATTATTCGTCTGATCTCGGCGTTGGTGTTATTGTCCGTTTTAATAGCGGAGCCTAGGTAGACAAACTCGAAATCGGGATATTCGTTGAACTACGACGAGGCAGTGGTCCGAGTCGACGATCCGTCCGTTTCTGAGGCCTGTTGTTGCTTCGCAACTAAATAGCCAGTTGCATTTCTCCTATTAAGATATTCCACCGTAATACCCGCGCCTCCATGAATGCCCATCAGATCACCCTTGAGCCCAACTTCGGACGTATTGTCATATACAGAGGATCGTTCTTTAGCCGTACTACGCAAATGTGGAACTCGCTTCCACACTGTCTTCCCCAGCCGTTGCAATATTCAAGAATTCAAATGTTCACCGGCATCTCCATTTACATCCTCTATGCTTTCCCTAATACTCGCACTGTGCTCTTCGCATATTAAGGGTAATGAAAAAAGCCCTTGAGTGCGCGTTCATTATAAAAAAATATTAACAAAATGTTTCTCTACGTAGTCAGGAAGTCACCCCGACGCGACGTATAACCCCCAACCTGGAGTACCAGGTACTTAATGTGACTCCAATTGCAAGAGCCGGAAAAACCGCTCATATGTCTAAGTAGCCCGTAAAGGTGTTCACAAAGTAGTTCGGCTTAACTGGAACTGAAGACGCCACCGTTGATTCCAAAAAAGAAATTCATTCGCTGCCGTCCCTCGATGGGAGTGCCTTGGTGGGAACACTCCTTCGTTGTAGGGTAATTAGTAGCAACAGCCTACTCCGCCTTCAGTCCCTTCAGCGAGAACAAGTTTCGCGATCGCATAACTCTAAGCTCAAAGTAGTAGTCACCGTAAGCCTGCCGGAACGTCAAGGCTTATCCCATGGATAGACAGTAGGCATGTTGAAAAATAGAGTCAACCTTAATTCTCGGAATCCCCACCAATAAACGTTGCTGTCTGTGGATTGAATTCGAAGGTCCGGAAGTGTCATTTGTCTCTAATAAAAATAGAAACACGAATTCGAAAAGAATGAAAAATGTGCCTATTAGATCTACATCCAGGTTTAAAATTTATTTACATAAAAGTTGATTTGAAAAATTACTTTTTAATCTAAAATCTGGGAGACTAGCTTTCACTTTTTGCTGCCACCTAATTTCTCTTTCCTCTTCTTAACATGCTTTTTAACCTTGACTTTTCTCTTGTCTGCATTAGCTTCCTTTACTGCTTTTTTCCTTGCCTTTTTCGATTCCGGTGATTCATCTCTGGGACGTGCTGAGTTTCTGAATTTCTTACGATCTCCATCTTCAGCACTGCAATCGCTCTCCTCATCACTTCCAGATTCTTCCTCAGCTGCACTATTTGAATTTGAGCCGGGCAAAATGTCCGGTTTCGTTTGAACGTTCAGCTCGGACGTTAGACCAGCAATTTTGCTATAAACTAGTGTGGGTTTCTCGCCGGCTTTAGCCTTGTCAATATCCCTTGCAAAGTGCACAACCTAAATCAATCGTTCGAACAGAAAATCAAATAACTCAGAAGAAGAACAAGAAATAAAACCAACCTCATCAAGGCGTTTGGGGATGTAAGTCTTCTGCCAGACAGCTTCGTCAATCTTTTCCTGGGCCGTTAACTGATCAAAGTCACGGTCTTTGATTTTCTCAGATATTTCATTTAAACACTCTTCCATATTTTCTTCGGTGATGGTCTGGTCGGTGATAAAGTCGAACAGCTCTTTAACGGTCATTGTAGCAACAGATTTTTTGCGGAAAAACTCAGAGATATTTGTGCAGTCCTTTCGAAGGAAATCAAAGGCATGTGGATGGTCGTGCTCCACCGATTGGCTCACGTCGATTATAACTAGCTGACCATCTTGTAGCAGAATATTGAACTCGGAGAGATCAGCATGGACGAGTTTGCATTTATTGTAGATCTTCCACATGATGACCACACATTCGCGGTACAATTCTCTAGCTTTTGAGGTCGAAATATCGACATCTTTGAGTTTGGGCGATGGCCAGCCATTTTTTCCACAGAATTCCATAACTAGTACATGACTACGCAAAAGGATTGGCTCCGGCACCGGCACTCCAGAGTTCTTCATACGCAAATAATTCCGCATTTCTTTTTCGGCCCAAGTGCGAACCATTTTGCGTGGATTGTGCCGACAATAACCGTGACGGAAACGGAATTCACCCGATACATACTTATCTCGATCTTTGAACACCAAAATTGACGTCTTGTAGATTTTGATAGCATACTCCTCATCAGTTTTTGTAACTGCATGATAGACATTGGCTTCCTTTCCAGTCGATATACATCCATTTATTTCGTTAATTAAACCACGATTGAGCAGCTTGAAGAGAATCATTCTTGTTCGGGGGTCCATGACTTGTTCGGCAGTTGCCCGGTCATGTTTATCCTTGACTTTGGTTCTTCCCGATTCAACTTTCCTATCGAAGGACACCAAACGATTGGCAGCTTGATCTGACATATTCGTTCGGGGGTCGTATTTTTCGACATTGATTTTGCTGGAATATTTACGAAGCGCTTTATCGTTTGGTTGGTAACTGGAGACTTTTTGTGTTTGTCGCTGAATGTTGTTGTGACCAGCCGAATTCGGACCTATCGAGGTGTGTTGTGTGTTGTGCTTTTGGTAGCCGGTGTATGAATCGTCATAATCATAGACAACTTCACCATCGGAATCTTCATCGTATTGCTCGTCGCCTTCGTCTTCTTCAGGATCATCGGAATCTAGAGATTTTCCAGTTGTTGTAGGGTCGTCTTTGAGACCCGAAAACATTACATGTTTCACTGTTAGATTCGTGAAGTCTGTAATTAGGGCTGCTGTTGATGATTCAGTTTTAGGTTGGGTAAGAAGTTCGTCTTCTTCAGCATCACTGAATTGATGCTCCATTGTTGGATGCAAATTTTAACTCTAACTCTTGATACAAATGATAAAACTTTGTATTGTAACTTGCAAAAGTTGTACAGTAACCAAAATAAACACGTGTGTTCTGTTTATGAAAACAGAATTCACCTCGTCTGTTTGACATTGGCACAGTTGTCAGTTGCAAGATTTGCGAAAAGGGTGATTCATTAAAAACAATAACGTGTATCTGTAAAATGTCAATCAATAATTAGCCACTGAAAAGCGGCTAGGAAAAAATAAAATACATTTATAGCATATTCCCACCAACGTGATTTAGCTAATCCACTTGATTTAGCTAAATCCACTTGATTTAGCTAAATCACGTAATTAATTGCATGATCTGCCATACAATTTCAATTATTTATAATTACGCGATTTAACTTGTTTATTTTTAAATAGGTATAAATCACTTCAATAATTCCAGGCTGAATGATTTCATGCTCAAGTAGTGAATAAAATTCATTTTAAATTCACTTGTTTCAAAACAAAATTAAAATTTTTTGTCAAATATTAAAATATCTTATTGAAAAAATCAGAATTCATGTTAAGATTGTCATAAGTGTCAACCTAAATTAGGAAAAAGGTCAACGGAAACGCTCATAGTAATATATAAATCATATGAGCTAAATCAAGTCGGTGGGAATATGAGAAAGTTTGATAAATGAGTTGATCCCAATATAAACAACAACGGCAACACTTCCTAATCTTTAGCCTGAATGGTTTCATTCAGTATATTCACCATGACGTTCTTGTCACAACAACTCTTGCTTTTTAAAGAATGTTTTAAAATTATGTTGAACTTTTATAAGCATTTTTGTTGTAATAAAAATCAAACTTAAATGAATGACAAAATATGTTTGCACTAGCCGAACTTAAAGACACAATTCGCATTGCTCCCGATCAGTTTCACTTGAAACTTGTTGAAGCTATTCGCGATGAAATAAACCGTAAACTAGCCAACAAGGTAATACCAATTTTCCATTGCATTCATAAATTCAAACATTTCTTTCTTCTTTTTATAAAGGTCCTTCTAAATGTAGGCCTTTGCATAGCATTGAAAGATATAGTATCCTTGAAAGACTCCATTATTCTGCCTGGTGATGGAGCTTCACACACCGAAGTCATTTTTCGGTATATCGTCTTCCGGCCGTCCATTGGGAATGTTGTCACCGGCAAAATACGAAGTTGCAGTCGTGAAGGGGTTCATGTTACATTGGGTTTTTTCGATGACATACTTATTCCACCATCAGCCTTACAGCATCCATCGCGGTTCGAGGAAACCGAACAAGCCTGGGTGTGGGAGTATCCAGTTGAAGAAGGTGAGAAACACGATTTGTTTATGGACATTGGAGAGCCCATTAAGTTTCGTGTGTCCGGTGAGTTGTTTGAGGAGAGTTCTCCCATTGGTCCACCCAAGAGCGATCAGACAGGTTCAACAGCTACGACTCAACTCAAAGAAGTCAAAACACCATATCGGATAATTGTGAGTTTGTCATAAGTGATATGCATCAATTGATTGTTTCTTGATCTTTTAGGCTGCCATAAATGAATCCGGACTTGGAGTGCTCTCATGGTGGGCATCACAAAATCAAGCGGCTGATGAAAGTTACGGAGCAGATGACAATGAAGATTACAACAATGAAGAAGATGGCGATGGAGCATACGAAGAGTAAAATGTTTGTTTCTATACACAAATTATTCAAAAAGAAAAAAAAGTATTTCAAACATTAAAGTAACGTGTTTAATTATATATTAAGGTATACAAAAATCAACAGTCGCTTAAGAATGATTCGTAACCAAAACAACTTTTTCATAACTGTTTTCGAAATCTGGCATCTGCTTCCATTCGTTTGTGAAAGCATTGTACTCCTGGAATACATTTTTTCCAAAGACTATCACCCGGTCACCAGATGCCTGACAATCATTGCATTTGCCTTGAACAAAACCATTGCTCATCGGAATGGTATCCTTGGACTGGGTCAAGTAGGTGTATCTTAAAATATTCTTATCTGTTATTGCTAAGAACAAATCATTATTAAAGACCCTTATTGCTGCAGTTCCTGTCACATTATCGCTTGATGCTAACCAATCGTCTGTCCACGTATCCGAGCTAGGATCGTAGAGGCTGTGGTGTACTAGACAAGAAAAACTATTTAAAGTACGGGTCATTATCGACACACACAATTTATTCTGTGTAATCGACACGGCTCTGATGACTGGCGCGGTGTAGTTCATGGCAGCAACATAAGTCCATTTTCTATTCGACGGGTCGTACTTTTCCGTTGTGTTCAATGCAGAGAGCTCACCCCGTCCCCCAACAGCATAAATACATCCATTTAAAGTTGCCATTTTAAAGTCTTCGCGTTTCACATTAAGCGGAGAAAGTGAGGTCCACGTGAAAGTTTTCAGGTCCAAGCAGTCTACGCGGTCTGTCATTTCGCCTGTTGTGATAATTCTTCCGCCAGCGATGATAAGCTTGCCTTGAAAAGTTGTATGCCCGAACATCTTTCGACCGAATGTTAGAGCAGGAAATCCAGACCTATAAGTCCATTTATTAAGCACGGGATAGTAAAAACCGACATTTAGGTCACCGCCGTTATTTTCCCAGCCGCTGAATGCCATGACCAAGCCGTTGAAATTCCTCAGCTCTGTTTGTTTTTCAGTGTAGAGGGATTGTCGGAATTCGGGCAACAAATGCCATTTGTAGGCCTTTAAAATCAATTGCTCACATTTTATATCCTTGCATGTCGGTTCAATGGCAGTAGCAATAAATTTCGGAGTGAGCAATGGAAACCGAATGTGGTTCAATAGTTTGTTAACCAATTCTAAACGAGTGCTACGATCATGGTTCACCCATGACAACATACTTCTAAAGACATCTTCCTCTGAATCGACACGAATGTCGCTGCTGGAAAGAAATTTGCACAGCTGATGAACGTCGAGCTTAAAGAACTCTTCATCTTTGCGCAGTTCAGTAAAATTATCACAGACAAAAGTCTCTGCTGTTTTGTAGAGCTCGTCGATATTATATCGCTCGGCGAATAGAGCAATTCCGAGACAATTGGATGGGTCTAATTGCTTTGCAATGAACTGCCCACACAGCGTCTTCAATGACGCTAAATCAAGTAAATCGGCTGCAATGATAAGCTTTTCGACCGTATTGGTGGTCAGTTCTATAGAACTTGTGTAAATGTAACTGATGATAAGCTTAAGCGTTGGTCCATCGATTGTTTTCAAAGTAACTTCGTTTTTGTTGGCCTCTTGCATAGATCCACCGAACATGGCAAGGAAGTAGTTGCTCGCGGCGCATAATAAAAGTTTGTGTGCTTGAATTTTTAACTCACCGTCACTGGAAAGGAGCGTAATGTCGCAAAATATTTCCTTATTGAACAAATCGTTGATTTTTGTTGTAAGGCCAATGAAGTGGTCCACTGATTTACATGTTTCGGTTATTTGTTTTCCGATATTGAGATTTAGACCGCGATTGAAACTTTCTTTAGTTGAATCAGCCATTTTACTTAAGTGATTTGATGAAACAAAAAAATAAGAACAAATAATAAACTATTGAATAAAGAAAAGTTGAAGTTTCTATGGCATTGTTATTTGTTAAATATTTAAACTGTTAACATTTATAGGAAAAAAATACAATACCTAGCTAATAGCCGGCTTTGACTGCTTGACCCTTGAACTTTTGTTTTCAGTTTTCAGTGCGTGCGAAACAAGAAAGTTCACCACAGCCAATGCAGTCGGATTATAGTGATTTATAAGCAATGATCGGAGGAAGCCAAATAACTGGAAGTTGTGTTTAGAACCCGGGAATGTTGAGTGTTTAAGTCTGGTTTAAGTTTTCTCAAAGTTCCTAATATTTGTTTTATTTTGAATGGTCTGTTGGGCGTTCGGCAGTAACAAGATGGGAAACAAGGCTGTCAAAGTGACAGTTGTCTACAAGCTCAAATTTATTTATTGCAAAGATGTGTGCGTGTTTTCGCAAATCCGTCTATTCACCAAAGGGGAATAATATTGGCAGTTAAATTTGAAAAAAAGGTGAGTTAATGGATATGTTCACAAACAGTGTAACATTTGGTAAGCAAATATCAACGGCGTAGAAATTGTTCTTGAAAAATTATTTTTCTTTCAAATTTTGACGGATGGAAATTGTGTGCATTCTTACCAATTTAAATTAAATAGTACTTTAATTATGGTAAGAAAAAACGTTAAATCACAATACATATCTGTATTTTCTGGAAATCTAAGGAAATTCATTTTTTTTATTTTATTTCAAACTAATAATTAGAGCGGAAAACACAAAGCTGCTTTTCTGTTAGTGCTGACTCCGTTACGCTTCAATACTTTGAATTGAACTTTGACTGATATCTGTCATTTTATAAAATTTATTTTATTTTCTTCAAATATTTTTTCTCAAAAAATTATTTATTTTTGTTTTTTGAAAACAAAACCGACAGCGGAAGCGAAAAAGAGGTAAAATTGAAATAAAATTCTCATACATACAATCAAGAAAACGTGTCGGTGAGCAAATACATTTTGAAAAGTAGAAAACATTTCTACTTTTGCTACAGCTTTTGCCACGTTACGTTTATGTTACGGGGTTCTCACAGTATGTCAAAGTAAAGGTCGAGCAACAAAGCTGCTTTGTGATAAGTTGTTAGCAATTCCTATGCTTGAACTTTATATGTCACTCAACGCTAACAGCAAAGCAGCTTTGTGTTTTCCGCTTAAATCTTCTAAAATGTTTGTTTTTCAACAATGAGACATGAAAATGAAGGATTTTTAATTTTAGTCTACTTGTTTTTGGAAACGATCTCAAGGCACGGCCACTTCTGACACGTTCTAAAACATATAGTTAGTTATAGTTATATGAAAATACCGACAAATTAGTTGGCTCATTTTGTAAGTTTTAACTGTTAATAAAAAAAATATCTCATAAACAATGAGCAAATTGATAATGAAACTTACCGAATGTCTCCTCAACTCAAACCCCAGCTTCGGTAGAATTCTTTTTCTACAAAAATCGCCAGCCTATCTGAAACCACCTGTGCGACAATCAAAATCTATGTCTCCTCCTCTGTGCCACGTAGGTTTATGTTATGTTATGTGTCGTATGTCTTGTTTCAGTCCAAGCCGATGGCCTCAGCCGCCAGTGCTACTATGTGTCTGTAGTTCATTACATTCATATGCAAAGTACTGTAACGTCAATGTCAGATTGAGAACAGACCTTTTTTAGAATTTAGGTTACGTATTCGTAGGTGAAAACATAGAATTATAGAACGTTTAGTATAATACTACGTTTTTTTACCCTAAATTTCAAAAAATCGAGATTTATTCTCAATCTGCTTCGCTAATTCTCGTGATGAACGTCAGTTGAATCAGCATATTATAACACTTAATACTCTTAGGGTCAGGGCATAGCTTTTGTTGTCGATATCCTTCCTTTAATAAATTGAACAGCTTTCGTTTTGCTTTAAAGGAAAACTTTAATTCCTACGAAATATATTCATATAAAACGTAAGGCATTAATTTTATACAATTTTGTACATATCTATAATAGGTATAATTCATTACAAATTTAACTTACAATTAGTTTACTTCTTTAAGGAAAGATAACTTTTATAATAACTTTATGTTAGTTTTTTTCTATTTAAAGCTTGCCACGAGGTTTGGCTATAAAGGACAGGCAGGATGAATCACAGGATCGAAAAAGAAAGGAATTTGCTAGAATTCGATGGCTTTATTTGTAAAAAAGGCGCGCTAATGATCTGTCATTTTTTGGGAGATGACAATCTAAGGCCGTGTCCGAATTCGATGAATTGTGGTTAAAAATGGATGAATCTTTAACCACTACTGTCATATTTTAACCTGCTCCACAGCTAGTCTAATTTTTAACACATTTCATTCAATGCGAAATGTCAAAATTTAACCAAACGTCAAGTTTTAACCACTTTTTAACCCAATTCGGACACGGCCTAAGTGAATGTTATCGTTTTGATTTCAATCGAAATTAGTGCTGCCAGGTTTGGAAACACTTTCATTGAAACAAATCAGTTGAATTTTTGTGAATTTTTCTGACAGGTCTGACATAGCTATCATTGAAATGTTATGTCATTGAACAAAAATGTCAGTGAAAAATGAAATGGAAAATATTTGTGCCTTGTGCGCAGTGTTACCGCAGGGAAAAATATTTTCGAATCCCAGAAGCTTGAAAAACGAGTAATTTACAAAAAAAAAAACGAGTCCACACTAAAAAATTTTTAAACTCCTTCAGAAATCATTTTTTTTTAACCTTTAACATACAAGAAATTAATTGTGTGGTTTGAACGTTCGAAATACAAGCGTTTACAACAAGAAATAGACGATCTAAACATGTGATTATTTTTTTCAAAATATAAATTCTTAGTAATTGTACCTACTTGTGTCTGCAAAAATTCGAGTCAAATGTGATAAAAACGAGTCGCGGAGTCAAGGAAGAAAAAACGAGTCCATTTTGACTCTATAGAGGCCATGTGGTAACACTGCTTTGGGCAACAGGAAAAAAAATTGTACTCCCGGCTGAGCACTCACTTTTTTCTAACATCTTACACAGATTCACGGACACGAAAAAAAGAGAGGATTGTGAGAGCTCACCTCAGAAAAATGTTGAGGGTGTTTTCGGCAAGGGAGGAAAAGGTCGCGACTCTAGGTGGTATATTAATATATTATATTCTCTATGGCTAGGGAGTGAAACGTAAGTCAGTTTCCCATTTTATTATTTAATCTTTGGGCACATATGAGCTTTAAGGCACAAAGGCGCTTCAGCTTCAGCTTCGCTTTGAATTTGCTTTGAATGACAGTTCTCCCTCCATCACATCATCATCCCTCCAAAACAGCTTTGCCACCTTACTCTTTTCGATTTCGCACCATCCAGAATTTTTTAAAATCTACTTAACTCAGAAGAAAATTTTTTTTCGATTTTACTGGTAGTTTCCACCCCAAAAAATATCCACTTCGATTAACTCGTTAATATATATTTTGTAATAATTTATCATATAGTTTATATTGAAAAATGGCATGCCTTCACCATACTTATCCTTTTTTCAGCAGGAAAATAGAAAGTGACATCTCAATAAAGTTTCTATCTTTTATACGCGAACATAAGCTTACTCAGTTTAACAAACAACAAAATGTCAACCCATACACATAAACAAAGTATGAGTTTACGTGTTTGCTATTGAATTGTTTAATATTTCAGGCCGCAATGGGACTGCGTTAAAATTGTTGGTTGAAATTCACCACTAGTGTCATATTTTAGCCTGCTATTTTAATAATTAACACATTTTATCCACCATGTAGTTCAAAATTACATCGAACATTTTAACAACAATTCTCTGTGGGTCACTATATCCAAGCAATATAATATACACTACGATATTTTAAATCTAATTCGCTTTTTCCTCAATCTTCTTCGCTTTATTCCCATGTCTACATCGATTTTTTTTTTTTTTCTTTTATTTTCAAGTGGTAACGCTGCTCCAAAAACAGAAATGAATTTCTTATGTGTACTGTTTTCTAAACAGCAGTTCAGCTGTCAACATAAGCAAAAGTTCAGCATATTTTGAACTAGAGCTTCCGTTTGGAGTCACGTTACGTATGAAACGTGAGGTCGAAGCGACATTGTGATAGCAGCCATTGAATTCCTATAGAGTACCGGCGGGAAACGTCAAACGAGATGACGTCTTGTCGTCGTGGAGGGCAAACACTCACTTAGGTCGAAAATTCAATAAACAAGAAATATAAAACTACCTTTTCCTGGTAAAATTAATGAAAATTTATCATTTATTAAAGCTTAAAGTTTTGCTATTATAACATTCTTTGTTCGTTGTTGATTTAAAAATGTACCAAAAATGCCTCCTTATTGCTGTTTTTGGTTTTTGTGTATCCAACTTCCTTCTTTTTTGCATCTAATCTCTTGCTACACTAAATCTTCATTTCCTGAATGAAAAACTTTTTTAGATGCATTAAAATATTGAAATATTAGGAAAAATTACAAGAAAAAATTCAAATTTATCAAATCGCGCTTTGGTTGCCCACCACGACCGAAAAAATGACAGTTGAGATTGGTCGAAATTTATGCGCTGTCACAAGGGAAAAAGCCTATAGCTGAACATCGTTAACGTCAGGCGAAGCTGATACTGCCTATAAGTGCTAATCACAAAGACCTTCAGCTTCAGCTTCCCTGACGTTTACGAGTTTCACTACATTATTTTCATTTAGCTATACCTGCGACTACAATCGATGTGTGCCATCTTGAGACCTGGCACAGTGCCGTTTTTTTACATAAGTTTGGTAAAGGGATTTTTTTTTTTTTTTTGGGTCTGATGTAACACAAAAAATCGAAAACACCATTCTTGATAATACTAGCTGATTCCATATACAATGTTCAGCTACAGGAATTCAATGCTTGGTATCACAATGACGCTTGGACCTTATTTTTCGTACGTAACGTGACTCCAACCGGAAGCTCTAGTTCAAATATGCTGAACTTTTGCTTTGTCTGACAGCTCAACAGTTGTTTAGAAAAAAATACACACACCGAATT
This sequence comes from Sphaerophoria rueppellii, assembly GCA_920937365.1. Taxonomy (NCBI): domain Eukaryota; kingdom Metazoa; phylum Arthropoda; class Insecta; order Diptera; family Syrphidae; genus Sphaerophoria; species Sphaerophoria rueppellii. The sequence goes on along the minus strand of CAKKXW010000004.1, from coordinate 9,859,076 downwards.
CATTTGTTTTTTGAGCAGCGTTACCACATGGAATTAATTCCATGAAAACTCCTGTATTTTCTTAACCACTCAAAAAATTATTATCAGTAAAAATTCCTTGCTTTAAGAATACAAGGAAACAATAACACGATGTAATAAAAAAAACAAACGTCAAACTCGTCGCGCGACTAAGATGAAAAAAGTTCAACTTTTGGGCGTCTAGTTCAGCGACGAACGACGCATTGTGTTGCTATTTGTATGGGCGACTGCCATACAAATTTCACATTTCACAGCTGTCTCTTAAGGAAGTACCTAAGAAATTTCTTTAAACTTCTATGGTTCGGTCCATGGCCCTTTGTATATATATTGGGGGGTACTATCAAGATTGGTTTTCTGCTTGGTTTGACAGATCTTCTGTCAAACCAAGCAGAGAACACACATTACAAACATGTGTAAAAAAAAAGGTTATCTCGGCTTGGAACCAGTTGGCGCTTCAGTCGAATTCCATTTCGATTATACCTGTTAAATGTATATACAAAGCATAGGCCCACGGCTCGTTCGTTGAGCCGTGGATTTGAGCTGCCCCTCGATTTTACAGCTGGCTGTATACACAACAAAAAAATCGTGTTGGATTCCAACACACACCGGTGTGTATTGGCCCCTCCCCCTATACAACCTATACAATTGACTCGTGTTTTTGTCGAAAACTGTTTTTTTGTTTTGTTCACCGGTGTGTGTTACTTCATAAAACGGTGTATAATCTTAGGTGCTGACATTTTGTTTCGGATTTTTTGTTGCCTCGGTGCGTTTTGCACCTACACAACCGACAACCCCACTTCTTTACTGCAACCGACAAGGGAACAGAACTTTTTACTGTGCAAAAATAACATTTTTGTAGGGAAAGACGAAGACACGTATGTAGGTCACTTTCCGAATCCGATCTCCTGTCTCTGATCTGTCGTTTTGGTTTAAACCCTAGAAAAGATAACCTACGTCGAAACGACGTATTGAGTTTTGAATATATCCCTATAATTTATTTGTGTATTGCACTATCTTTTTCTTGCTTCTTGCCAACTTAGGCACTAAAAAGATCTTGCGAAAGACGCAAGTGCCGATTTTGTAAGTTAATCAAAACCCATGCATAATCGCATTTTTTTTAGATACTATACGTCGAAGTGACGTATGTTAGCTTTTGTGTTACATTTTGAAAAAAATTATTTAGCGTTTTTGTTTTTTCTTTTCTATGGTAAGTCTTTATTTATGAGTGTATGTTAATGTTTTTGTAAGGGATACGTTAAAATATAAAATGGCTTCACGAAAAACTTCAACAAATGCATAGTTAGATCAATATGTGAGATATTTGGATATCATCGATGAAAACGTTCCAATTCAAAAGAAGCGGATAATTGTGCATTTTGTCCATCTCAGTTCGAAAGATGACAATAACAAAAAATGTCAAAACCCTATTTGTAGAGATCACAAGACCCTAGCCTGCCCTAACAGCCTTGAATTCCAAAATGAATTGATGGAAATACTGTTCCATACTAGGGCCGATTTTTTTTTCTTAATTTTGTGATTTTTACAATAAGTTTTTTTTTTTGTTTTGTTCACCGCGGTATGTGTTACTTCATAAAACGGTGTAAATCTTAGGTGCTGACATTTTGTTTCGGATTTTTTGTTGCCTCGGTGCGTTTTGCACCTACACAACCGACAACCCCACTTCTTTACTGCAACCGACAAGGGAACAGAACTTTTTACTGTGCAAAAATAACATTTTTGTAGGGAAAGACGAAGACACGTATGTAGGTCACTTTCCGAATCCGATCTCCTGTCTCTGATCTGTCGTCTTTGTTTAAAAGTCTTCTTAATGATGTGATGAAAAACTGACTGCGTGTGCAATTACATAGAAAATCAAACATACAAAAAAGGCAAGTTCACTTTATTCCAATAAATTCCATAAAAATTTTAAAAAATCTTAATTTATACTCCTTAGAACATGGTAATGTTTGTAGTTGTAGAATTGTATTATAAGAAAATCTTATCACAGGCAGAATGCTTCATTAAACATAAAAATAAATCTTAATACAAATTTATATAAAAATTTCACCATAAAAAAAAACTAGTGTTTAAGTTTTACAACGTTTTCTAAGACTCAAATATAACAGTGTTCTGAAAAACACCAACAATATCATAAGATATCCAAATTCATTTATAATTGAGATATTGTGCATTTGCAAAAATTTCAATATAACTTTTGGATCTGAATAATGACAATAAACAACATTACATGTCAATTCTTCGCGATTAAATCCAAATACAGAGAGTATGAGCGAGACAGCACCAACTCGAATATAAGAGAATTTCATCATGATATTCATGAATGTTGGTATTTGTTGGGCAAAATCGAAACCGTATATTGCAAGTCCCATAAATGGTGCAATCATCATTGGTCCCACAGCTGACCCGTTCTGTTGAAAAGTCAAAATAATTATGTTTAAATAAAATATTGAATTTTGAATGTTTTCTTTTAAATTAATGTACCGTTATGCTAAATGTAGCACCAATCCAAAGGCCCATTCCTTCAGCTACAAGTGATGTTACAATTCCGACAAGAGCAAATAAGCAAAAGCGCCAGATTTGAGGTGGCAAGCCTGCCATCCAATAAATTAATGACAGAAAAACTATATTTAAAATTATCTGAAACAAGAAAAACAAGACATTTTTGAAACAAGTGAGAAGACCAACGAAGGAAGGGGAAGCTAGTGCACTTAACATATAGTCAATTAACCGTTAATTTTAAGGTCCAATTGATAAGGTAGTGTGTGTTTGTAAAACACATCGATGACTTCTAGAGATCAGAAACTTTATACTTTAGAAGAATCTCTGCCTCAACCAACAAACCTCTTCAGCCAGCTCGGTCTGCAGTTACGAACGCCGAGTTGGTTGAGGTCATCTACAACTTACGCGCGCTACCTGAGCTTTGGTCTGGGATGGATTCGAAGACTTTACGGGCCGGAGCATTGTTTTCCATCCTCTCCACTTGACCAAGCTATCTAATTCTTTGGACCATCCTCTTTTATTTAGGTCAGTGTCGCTGTACAGCCCGTACATTTCGTGGTTAAATCTTCTCCTCCAATCACTGTTTATACAAACAGGACCTTAGATCTTCAGTAAAACTTTTCACTCGTACCGGCCTAGGGTATTCTCATCCGTTTTTGATAGGGTCCATGCTTCTGCAACATGCGTCACTTTAGTTGTCCGGGAGAGGACTTTACTACTTTCTTAGCCTGAAGGCACAGGGATTACCAAGAGTTATTGTCCTTCTGTTCTGATCTCGGAGCTGATATCACAATCCGAGTTGATAGCGGAGCCAAGGTATACAAAGTCCCTAACTACCTCGAAATTATATGCATCTACCGTGACGTTTTGTTTTGCCCACATTGACCGCTAAGCCCAATATTTTTAGCCTCTCTCTTGGAGATACTGCGCAGAGGAATGAGTTTTATTGGGATACCAAAAGTGGACATGGTTTTATACAGTTCTTCTCTATAGATGTTGTCATACAAAGCCTTAAAATCGACATAAAAAGGTAGCTTTGTTGTTTTTAAGCTTAGATATAGCTATCTTCACTTCTTCAAGGGCAGGAAGACGGAAATCTTGGCTTTCTTCGTCTTCATTGAATGGTTTATTCAGCCTGAGAGCGGAATTTGATTCTTCATCAACGTTGTACAGTCTTGCATCGACTAAGACTCTACTGCGATATTTCCCAGTTGGTCCTTACAGGCTCGTACTCGGTAACTTTGAGTAATTCGTTTTTCCTATTGGTAAAACTTCCGAACCTAATTCCTGTTTCCTTAAATCGATCGCTTTTCACGCTCTCTCTTTTTATTTCTGAAAAGCTTCTGTTATTCTCTCCTTTTCTGCTCGTGGAGCTCCCAATCGCACTCTCCTGTGCAGCGCTTCTTTATACTCTTCTTGCTTGGCTGCATGTACCTGCCTGCATTCTTCATCAAATCACGGTGATGGCCGCGTGAAACCCAGCACATCAGAGGCAGCATCCCTAATGGCTTCCTGACAATTCTGCCACTGATTCTCAATACTCGATACTGGCTGTAGCAGACTTCTCATGAGGCTACTTGACACTCGATCGGAACAGGATCTGGCGATCTCTTGCGATTGAAGCCGTCCAAACGAAGGCCTACTTTCTTCTAGCATGTCCTGTTTTTGGCTTTGGTCGAGATATCGGCTGCACTTCCTTGGGTACAACGAGGTAGTGGTCCGAGTCGATGTTGGACATAATGCTTGAGGAGTGTCTTCCGTCGATCGCAATATGATCAACCTGGTTGACAGTCGATTGGTCTGGAGACCTCCAGGTCCTCTTATGGATGTTGAGATGGGAAAAAAGCGTACTTGCAACTACTATGTCCCCCCTCCCCCCCTGCAAAATCAATAAGTTATTGGATTTTTTTCGTGCAGGCTGCGTTTTCTGACTGTTCCACCAAAGATTTCTTCTCCTTCTACTTTGGTGTTAAAATCTTAAAATCTCTTAAAAATTCTTTTAGCACTACCTTATCATTTTTGCTACACAACTTAATAAATCGATACATTGTATAGAGTAAAGGGTCTACTTGCAACTTACTTGAACAGGAATACGAGACAATGTCAATGCTATGTAGTAAGGCGGCAAGGTGTACCATCGATTAAATGTTTCCTTTTTCACCATTTTCACGTCACTTGGGTCTGAAAACAAAATTTTTAATTGGCATCCCAAAGCAGTGTTGTTAAACCCAATTTTTAACAAACTTACAACTCAAAATCGGCACCATTACTTGTGTATAGACTATTGTCAATATGGCGCCAATGCAAAACTTCAAATGGTTAAACATTTTTTCACCTTCATTTGCCGATTTGTAGAATATTATTCCTGCAGAAGAAGAAATGCCAAATCATTAAGTTTTTTTCTTATTAAAGTTATCTTTATTTTTCCTTACCAAAACACAATCCACACATCACATGATGTACAATTTGAATGGACAAAGCAATACGTGAACGAAGAATTTTCAACATCATCATATTCAGCAGAACATAGAACTGTCTAAACGACGAGATATTCTCTCTATCCGATCTAATTCTCTTGGAAAATGCTTTCATTTTTTCAACTAATGCAAACGCACCATCACGATCCATAATCGAACAGCATGGAAGCATTCTTCTTTTGGAATTCTCTTCGATAAACATTGTTGTGACTGCATTTCGAGATATCATTTCGGTTTGATTGTTCTTTTCGAAGGGCAGGCTATGTGGGGCCATTGTTGAGTACATAAGCTTGCCATTTTGTGTGACTTCGGCCAGACTTGGAATGAGATGTCCCTCTTCGGAATCACAAAGTTCAATAACTACAATAAAAACAAACACTGCACTGTAGAATCACCCTTAAACTGTCATCATGACAGCAACTTACTGTAATCCGATGGACTGTAATACATCGGACATGGGAGATTAATGTGATCCAAAAATGGGAGTATAGCCGATGGTGTTCCCTGATAGACACATTGGCCCTTGGCAAGAACATAGATATTATCAAAATAACTTAATATCGTTGCTGACGGCTGATGTATGGTGCAGACAATGGTTCGTCCTTCTCTTGCTAAGCGGCTCAATAATCGAATACATTGTGCAGCTGTCACTTCATCTAAACCACTTGTCGGCTCGTCTAAAAAGAATATATTTGGATTTGCTACCAATTCGAGAGCAATAGAGAGACGTTTTCGTTCGCCACCACTTAGGTGATCCGAAGTTGTATTACGGCGATGATTTAAATGGAGATTTTCAAGTATTTCGGTTACTAAATCTTCACATCCTTGACGATTTTTTAGCTTTAAATCACAAGCGAGATTCATTAGCTCTTGAACGGTAAGTAATGTGTGATGGCTATCGTCTTGAGTGATATAACATGAGTCTCTACGGTTGATTTTTATATGTCCTGTCACTCCCGATGTGCTTTAAAAAGAAAAGGAGTTCAACTGTCAATTTATCAAATGACAGATAAATGATTAAATGAACAAATACCTGTAACCGGAAATAGCATTCAACAAACTGCTCTTTCCTGCACCTGATGGTCCCATAATAGCTGACAGTTCGCCATTACGAAAAGCCCCAGTTACACCGCATAGGATATTACTTCGGCCTGTTACTTTAACTAATGAAGGAGTAGAACAAAAAATGTAAGTTTGTAGCGACCCGTCATTCTAAGCATTATATATAAATAACCTGAAAAATTATATTTTCAATACTCTTCTGGTATAACCTTTACCTTAATACTTTTAGAATACCCATCTGGTACCTCCTTAAATTTTCGAGTAATGACATTTGAGTGAATGTGTGCAACATTGAATAAGTACAGGAAGGGGTCATTTTTCTAAGTAGTATGAGTTTCACAAACACAAACGCATTACAACAGGGCTGGTCTGCAGTTGAATGGTTAATCTCAGGGGCGCCAAGCGAAATTTGATTGAATCAAGATTTCATCGATTTTGCTTCAACTTTTTTTTCAATCTCATTTCTTTTTTAGGAAGCATGGTGTTTTAACACTAAAGGTGCACTGCACAGTTTTTAATGTTTAATTTTTTTATTTTCCAGTACATTTTCTTGATTTTTCATCCGTAATTCATCACGTTTATTACGCCTATTGTAATACAACCAACAAATAAAAACGTTTCGAAACACGATGGAATAGTCTTCCAAACAACCGTGCACACTACGGGAACTCAACGAATTGCAGCGCCTTACCATCACGAACAGAAATAATACATCCCTGAACTCGACTGACAACACAGTCAAAGTTTGACAGCACATAGCCCCAAAAATTGACAGCACAAGTACGCCAAAAATTCTTTCGTATATGTAACAGTAGTACGGCCAGATTCAGTTTACTGCTTGTTTGACAGATTTCTGTGAAACTAGGCAGAGAACACACAATACAAACTTATGTAAAAAAAATGCTTCTCTGAGACACTCTCCGCAATTGAATAAAAGCAAAATTGACATCATCAGACATTTTTGTTGCTTCACTCACGTACACTGTACATGTAGCTAACACCACTCCTGTACTTCTTATTCAATGGGTTAAATGAAATAAATGACAGTTAAGTCAACTTCTACTTTGATTAAAATGTGTAAAAATTAGTATATTAGGTCGTGTGCAAATTGAGTTCAAAAAGTGGTTCAGAAACTTGGACGTTTGCTTAGATCTTCTAACGACCTATCGCAAACGACATAAAATGTGTTAAAAATTAGACTAGCTGCGAAGCAGGTTAAAATATGACAGGAGTAGTTAAAAATTCATCCATTTTTAACCACAATTCATTCATTCGTCTAAGGTCGTGGCGACCAAAGTCAAGTTTTAACCAGTTTTACCCAATTCGCACACGGCCTAGGGACTGAAGAAATTAATAAAATCAATAGTCATTCTAATCTGCTCGATAGAATTACTCAGCCACAGCTTTCGACAGTATTTAGAAAAAGTAAAAGTTGTAGTTGCGTTTCAATTTATAGTGATTGATATTGATTCCTTAATTCTACTTTCCAAACTCTGTGTTCCCACAACCCTGAAAACAATTTCAATACGGTAGAGCTACCTCAGTCTCTGAAATTTAATCTCCCTCTTTTTCCTCAAATCCACAAGCCACAACCCACAATAGGCTTTTGCTCTCCTACAAGTTAGAATAACACAGCTCGGAAATGCGAGTTTGGTGTAGATTCCAAGATTCCAAAATCTTCTGCAGGAAAATTTCCGAAGAGGTTCTAATTGCTATATTTTCTATTTTAATATATTTTCAAAACAGATCATTTAGTTTAATTCTTCATAAAAATCCAAAGAAGCTAAAGAAGATTAAGATTGATAGCTCAAACGTGCAGGGTAATAAAAACACTCGAGAGCATTGCAAGTAATAAAATCAACCAAAAAGCGTGCCATCTGTACACATTTGGAATATAAACCAATTTGCGTATTAGTTCCTAGGTCAGGAACACACAATTGCCTAGCCCAAGTATTTACCACAAAAGAAGCGTTCACGTAAACAAAAATAAAACGTCACAAGGAAAGGAGAAGCAAGCCATTTAAAAAGAGGTCTTTCTTTAACTTTGGCCCCATTTTGAACCGGTCGAGTATTTATTGTTCTGTCCTGGAATGGCGAAAATAAACTCGGAATGAATCACAAAATAAAAATTAAACACAATCCAAGTGAGATGATAAACTGCAAACAAATTGAAATGCAAAACGATCACTTCCCTCTCTGTTTATTGGCAAATGAAAATAAAGATGAAAGAGAACAATGAACTCACAGTCCATTAGGTAGTTGTTATAGGAACTGTTGGTAGACGTCCGTCGTCGGTCGCCATCGTAACCCCCGCTACCAATCAAAATATTTACAAACAAATAACAACAGTCTTTCCGACTAATTGAATGATCTCAAATACAGACCATTTAAAGCTTAATATTTTTGGTTATGCTGAGGAATGTTGTTGAGATTGTGATCGGAAGCACGATGGAGTTGTTGATGATTAACTTCAAATGATTTATGAGTGATTTGTGTCTAAGTACAAGGTGTTTCCAAAAAAAAAGCTCAAATATTATTAATAAGATTATGCTTAAAACTATAGTTCATAAAGATGATTTAACATTTTTGACAGGTTTATTTGGTATCGACCATGTGCTAATCGGCGCGGCGGAAGGCACGCATCTAACATCTTCTTGGATTGTCAACTCTGACCAAATTCTGGTAGTGGCTTAGTATAGAGCTCGAATATCAAACGACAAAAAGACAAGTACGGCCCAAAGAAAGAAGTTCAACATCGGTTGCCTTAGCACTCCGGATAATGCCAGAGACTACAGCGAGCCCACATACCAATATAGCGAAAATAAAAAGATGTAGCCGAGAGCCCGAGACCACCATAGGTTACCAGTCACCCCCGAAAAAGAGCCCCATGATGATGAATGCCCGTTATTGGGACTTGATTGCAAGTTTGCAGAAGCTGCAACGGAAAACGAGAGCAGCAAGAGAAGAGAACCGAACAAAAAGAAGAAATGAGGAAAAGGACCCTGCGCAGGAATAAAAGATCATCCGCTCAAAGATCTAGAAGAGCCTCGGGCTAAGAACAACACCCGATGTTTCTTAAAAAGGTCGAAGAAATTAGCTTCTGGTTTCAGAACCTAGAAAAAATCTCTTTCAAACAGTGAAGGAAACCTAGTCACCGAAGCACAGGGAATTGTAGATGTTTTCAAGCAGCTCTTCTTACAGCTGCTGAATGCGCATAATGTCGAGCGAGCCAATAACGAAAAAGAAGAAAGGCCAGTCAATGAAGACCCAGTCACAGCCTACAGCACAGAAGAGGTCGAAAGAGCCATCCAAAAGCAGAAAAATAACAAGTCCACCGGGTCGGATGGCAGCTGTGTTGCATGACTCTAAACAATACGCAGTGCAAATCGGTAACAGCTCATACGAATTGTTTCAAACTTGCGCAGGGCTTAGACAGGGAGATACGCTGTCATGTGATTTCTTTAACATAGTACTGCCGCAGAAAGTGCGTAAGCTAGGTGTGACAACGGAAAACAAATCCACCCAGCTCCTAATAGGCTATGCGGACGACATAGACATAATCGATCAATCCAACTGTATTTGACGCCTTCACTCGTTGGTCTTGAAGTTAATGAGGACAAAACAAAGTACATGATATCAAACAAAGCAACATCTGTCCACCGCTTAGGATGAAACGTCACTGTTGGTAGCAGCAATTTAGAAGGAGTTCACCTTCCACGGATCAAACATCAATCCCACAAACGTCACTTTAGTTGAGATCTTAAAGAACCACTTCTACTTCGGTTTGGCTAAAATACTGGCTTCAGAACTCCTCATTCAAAAGACAAAGTGTCTGCTCCACAAAACTTTGATTTTACCAGTGCTACCCTACAGCTCCGATTGTTGGAGGATAAGTAAAAAGGGGAATTCATATTGGGCACTTTCGAAAGAAAACATTCTTTGACGGATTTTCGGTCCCGTATGCGACGATAGCGAATGGAGAAGAAGGTTCAACCGCGAACTGTACGAGCTGTACCAAGATGTGGATGCAGTCCTGAACGCCAAAAAAGACGACTACATTGGCTCGGCTACATGGAACGAGTGGACGGCAATGCTCCAGCTAGGAAAGAAAGCACGGCGGTCCATCATCTCTCGCTACCAAGGTTGGCCACATCCCCAAATTGTGCGCACCCGAGCGACGTCTGAGTTTCATCTCCACTCAACTCGCTTTTCTGAGGGGTAACTGATCGAATCGTTCCGCTGCCTGAGCATCGACCCAATTGCCTTGGGCGCTCTCGCCACGCCCAGCGCATTCGTCCCAAACGATGGGAAACCCAAAGACTGTGCAACGCTCGTCACAGCAACAGCGAAGCTACACATGCAAGCTACAGCAACAGCAGCAACACAAAGCAACTAAACTTCTAATCGAAGCCCCCAGGTTCGAGATGACGAGGAAGACCGAACCCACAAGGACTAAGTGACTGCGGATGCCAGAGCGCTTGGCTTCGGCGACTGGAAAGTGCATGTGAGGGACCGTTCCCGATGGAAGGCTGCAGTATTTCAGGCTGAGATCCTGTCATTTATCTGATCTGGGTGATTGATGTTCTTCACAAGAGGCACTAATTCAGTGGTGACAATAATTTTTTTCAATTTTGAAAGTAATCCAAAACGGTGAATTTATGGAGATCACCAAGTCTCACTTAAAAGTCTTCTCATACTCACAGTATGACAAATTGAACTAGCGCAAGTAATGGAAGGTCAAACCAACAAATTGCATTCAGCACGAAATTCCATAACGCATGGGCAGCGTAATGATTTTCAAATGTCACTCAAATAAAATGAACAGACCGATTCAGAGAATATTCTTAAAAAAAAAAAAAACAGGCATTATTTTCTCCGAGCGTTCGTTGAACTTTTGTTTTGAATCTGAAATAAAACACGGAAACTAAATGCATGCTATATTTTCAACGATGTGATGTGAGATATATGATGGCATTACGGCTGTTTAAATAAATAAAATGAATTCAATTAAATCACCTCCCGTGGTAATTTGTGTTGATGAAGCGAGGTGTGTATGCATTTTTAAATTTCGTGCCCGTAAATTGATGACATACATTCACAACAAGAAAAAAGACCGGTTGTGCCTGCATTTTCGAATGAAAATTATTCTCGACCATCGACGTCGCTGCCGGCCGGTCCAATTCATATGTAAACAGAAACACAAAACGTCGATGATGATAATGAAAATAGTCTTACGCGTAGGTACCTATTTTCAGCATAATTTAAAATAAGTTTACCAGGCCATATGCGATTGTGTGAATGTCTGAATGAAATTTTCATGCAATTATTTTCATTTTTGATAATAATTTGAAAGAAGATCGGAAGTCATGAGCGGCAAACACAGACTTACACCAATTAAAAACAGAAATCTTAGAAAATAATAGTACGTATACGCCGTGTATGACATAGCGAATTGATTGCTTTTGCATCAATTAAGTGTTTTATGCAATTGTTATAAATTATTCTGTATGAATGATGGGTTTTTAATTAATTATTCTATTTCTTGTTTCTGTTATGTAATGCTTGATTGACAGCTGAAGTGGAATGGCACGTGTGCATCTTGATGTAAGCTTTAAAATGACATCCAAGCAGATGAATTAATGATCGCGAAAAGCCATCAAGAATTTTCAACTAAACAAGATTTGAAATGGAGTCAAAAAGGTTAACGGACAGCCGTAAAGGTGAGGAACTCTACGAACGTGTTATGTAGTGGATTATTTCAAGTAGGTACTATGCAGGGTCAAGTACTTTTCTTTTTCTATTTTAATTTTACGATCTTAAAGAGTGATGTATGAGCGCCAAATACTTCTGGTTATGTCATTTGAAACATACTCTGCACACTGGGTGGCGCTTTCAATTGCCTAAAATACCTTTTGCTGAAAAGACAACTTATTTTGCAATCAAAACAACAAAAACCCAAATAAAAAATCATTCAAAGCGAAACCATGCAAATCATTTTATTGTCAACCCTCACAAATAATTTAAACAAACAGTCTTCAGTCGGGACTTGAATACACAATTCTTGAAATTTAAAATTCCAATCATTCCCTCAAAAAAATTCATCAAAACGTCTACATTCGAGGTACGCTCTAAATTCCTGACACTTACAATTCAAATTGTTTTATAAATTTGTAACTGCGTTACCTCACACAAAGACACAATTTATGTTGTCTAGTTTAGTTTCCTTTGATCGTGTTTGAATAAATTGACCCTTAGCCATTTTAAACTTCACAAGCAGGAATATTTTTGACATTTTAATTTAATTCGATAGAATAAATCATTACTTTTGCTGCTTACCATAGTTTTTGCGTTGCGTAACTGTATAGAAGACATCTTGAAATTCAACATCTTTTGATTGTTTGATACATGCTGTATGATCCATTTTTAATCAATAATAATAATTTTTTTGTCTCCTAATGGTAGCCTTAAAAATGAAACGATCCAAACGTGAGACGCATTGAAGTTGTGGCAATTAAAACGGCTTATGATTCTGCAATTAAAAAAGGGAGGACAAATTCTTTGTTAACAGATATTTTCGTTAAATTAATAAACAATATTTTCTTCTTGTTGATTTTGTATTTATTGGTTGCGTAGAGGTTTCTGGTTAAAATATGACAAATCTAACTGTCTCGAAAACATCGGATATCCGTTAAAATTTTGATGAACAGCAAATAATGATTTGATGAATTTAAAACAAACTAAATTCACTATGACCGGCACATGCCATTGCCATACTTTTAATGAATTCATTTTAAATGAGGTGTGTTAAATGTTTATAAACATTTGTATATGTATGTATGTATACATTTTTAATTAAACTAAAAATTATAAGTTAAACTAATCACTCAAATCGATTGCCAATTAAAAAGTGTTTATTGTTATAACAGCAAAAACTTAGAACAGTAATTTAAAGTTACGTACACGAATCTCTACAATTTTTATCAATATTGATTAATTGATTTAATAAGTTAACCTACTTTCTCACAGACTGATAAATAACTTTTTTTTTTATTGTATTGCAAAGGTTATAGAATATTCGGAAGCACCATCAAGTGTATTGATTAAATAAGTCTAGTTAGTCATTAAGTAGTTATAATCAAGCGATTTATTTTTAATAACAGGTTGTTGAGAGATGTTATGGGCAGCTTCGAAGCATGTTGGAATTTTTGCAATTTTTTTAATTGTTATTTAATGAGCTTCGGATTAGGTGTGTTCCAAGCAAACTCTAAAGCTCTATGATACTGGCACTTTTGAATTTAATACAAGAAGATGAAAGGGGAGATGGGAAATGTACACGTGTAAATGCTGCAAAGAGATGAAAAGCCAGCGTGGAGAAAAAAAATTACCCAAAACAGAGAAGATTTGAGGATTTATTCAAACTGAACTTACAGCTTGGCTTATACACCCCGAAGCTAAGCCCCGAAGTGGAACCACAGTCAGTGCTGAGGATATGGAAAGACCACTTTTCCAACCTTTATAATGACGATGACGAGCGAAATTCCGCCAGCAATACAGAACCATTTAATTTGGGTGACGCAGGCCAACAATTCCACCCACCCGTCATTGACGAAGTGAAGAACAAAGCCGCTGGAGCAGACAGGCTAGCCGCCGAACTGTACAAAGCAGCTGGAGATGATTTGTTTAGGAGCATGCACCAGGTCATCTGTAAAATTTGGTCGGAGGAAAGCAACCGATCCTCAAGCAAAGAGATCCCCTCAACTGCACCAACTTCAGAAGTAAAGGGGTTTTCAATAGGAACGCTACAAAAGTTTTCTTAAATAAAACAAAAACGGTTTTGGATATCAATAAAATTCTTTATTCCTGTGAAAGTACATTTGATGCCATTATGAATGCAACTCGAATTCTTTTGCATAGCCACCACGGGCACGCTTGTAGAAGTCCAGATGCTTAACCCAATTTTCGACATAAATCGGCCGATACTGCTGCAATTTCACGTTCGATATTCGTACGAAGTTCATCAATCGTCGCTGGCTTGTTGGCATAAACCGTAGATTTAACGTAGCCCCACAGGAAATAGTCTAACAGCGTTAAATCGCAAGAACGAGGCGGCCAATTCACAGGCCCATTTCTGGAGATAATGCGCTCATCGAACTTCGTTCTCAATAATTCGATTGTTTGGTCCGCTGTGTGACATGCACCGTCCTGTTGAAACCACATATCGTCCAAGTCCATATCATTCAATTCATTCAAAAAATAATCGGTAAGCATTGAGCGGTAGCGATTCCCATTCACAGTAACGTGCCGGTCTTGATCATCATGGAAGAAGTACGGCCCAATGACACCACCGGCATGTAAACGGCACCATACAGTGATTTTTTCGGGATGTAACGGTGCCTCGTGAAGCACATGTGGATTGCTGCCTGACCAAGAACGCATATTTTGCTTATTGACGAAACCATCCAGCCCGAAATGAGCCTCATCGCTGAGGATGAGTAGCGCTCTTAAAGTGTTGACCACTGACTCCGAATTTCGGTAGTAAATTTTAATGATTTCGAATCGTATACCTTTCCATGATGAAATGGCAAACCTTACTGAAGAGAAATGTCAAGAGAGCGGGAAAAAAATGGCGTCGTTTGCTGTCCCTACCGGTCTACTTTTGTGGCGTCCCTATTGAAAAACCCTTTATAAGTCTCCTTAACATCGCCTACAAAAACTTGTCTGCCGTGGTGTGTGAATGTTTGAAGCCCTTCGTCAACCACCTGATAGGTCCTTATCAGTTTGACTTCAGACCTGGAAAAGTCCACCATCGATCAAATATTGACTCTACGGCAGATCTAGTGGAGAAGACCTAGGAACTTCAAATCGACATCTACTACCTTTTCATCGATTTCAAGGCCGCGTATGACAGCGTCTATAGAGACCACTTATAGAGTAATGTCTAGTCTTGGTATCCCAGAAAAACTCGTCCGTCTGTATAAGATGACAATGGAAAATTCACGCTGTTCCATCATGTTCGGAAAATTTCTAACGGACGCATTTGATGACAAAAAAGGTTTTAGACAAGGCGATGTGCTGTCATGCGATTTCTTCAACATTATTCTCCAAAGTCAATACCAGAGGCACAATCTTCCAAAAGTCCGTCCAGCTACTAGGATACGCAGACGACATTGATATAATTGATAGAACACAGGCGTGATGAGAGTTCGTGAACTTTGAGACAGAGGCCAGAGGGATGGGTCTAACGGTGAACGATGATAAAACCAAGTTAATGCTGTCAACAGGAAAGGACAACCAACATCGACGTTTTGGAGCCAACGTCAGTATAGACAGATTTAACTTCGAGGTAGATAAGGACTTCATCTATCTAGGGTCCGCTATAAGCCCAGACAACAAAACCAGCGCTGAAATCAAACGAAGGATCGCTCTTGCCAATCGCTGCTGTTTTAGACTTAGAAGGCAATTGAGTTGTAAAGTCCTCTCTCGAGAAACGAAAGTGTCACTGTACAAAACCATTATCATCCCGGTCCTAATGTATGATGCAGAAACATGGACTATGACAACATCCAACGCTTTGGGCTGTTTCGAGGGAAAAATTCTTCTAGTGATTTTTGGTCCAGTCCGTATAAATGGAGAATGGAGACGAAGATTCAATCAAGAACTGTGCGAGCTGTTCAGCGATACTGACCTAACCAGAAAATTAAAAGTCTAACGACAGCGATTAGAAAATAATGCTCCATCTCGTAGGTCTTATGCTCGTAGTCTTCGAATCCAACTCGGAAGGAGGTCGTTGAAAAGGAAGACCGCGACTCAATTGGAGTACACATTTGGAAATTGGCGTGCGAAATTGGACACAGCTATAGCTATAGTGACCGAGCTGGCTGGAAACGCTTGATGGATGAGGCTCTGGTCCAACCTGGACTGTAGCTCCATCATAAAAAATTAAGTAAGGAAGTCTGAACCCCTCCTACAAAAGCAATGAACTCTTGGAAGGAAGTAAACGTGATGAGGGCACGTGAACACTGGGAGACTAAAAAGTCTTAATATTCCTTAAACAATGCCGCCAGGGGGGTCACTGCTTCATAGACTTCAAAAGACATCGGTGATATCAATTTCACAATTTGATTGAGTCCAATGACAATAAGCTTAATAACTTGCATCCGTGAGAGAACCGATAGCCAGATAGAAACTAATAATACAAATCGCTTTCAGTTTCTAAAGCAACATGCATAATTTATTCAAAGACAAAATTATATCTCTCACTCTCAAACCGTTCTAAACACCTGCTGTATTTGCCATTTGGCCACTAGAGCTACAGCTACAGTTATAGCAACGACCAACGCCGCACGACATGCGGCGCTTATTTATTAATCGAATCACTTAATCAGAAGAATGTTACATCATATTAAATGTTAGCCATCAACCATCAGTTGTTTACTTATTAGTTTTTCTTTTTTATTGCCAGAAAAAAAAACTATAGAGACATGAAGTCTGTGATTGCCAAAGTGTTTAAGCCAACTTCTATGGGGTTATGTTTTTGAGGATATTAAAAGTTGAAGTCGCTTAACTAAAATTAATGGTACTTGCGTGTTCGCTTGCAAAATTAACGTTTTTTGTCTGATGTATGTTTTCAATGACACATTTACTGACATCAAATCAATTAAGCTGGCACCTGAAAGTATTTTGAAAGAGGAAGGAATTAAGTTTCCCCAAGGCCATCTCATGTTAACCCAAAAATGTTAGTTTCAAAAGGCTTTTTGTTGGATCTGATCTTTTTCAGGTAATTGTAGACACTCTCGTTGAATGTCAATGTCATATTTACTGTCATTGTTCTGATTGACAGATTGCTTGTAGCTGAATAGATGAATGTCAGTGTCAAAAAAAATTTGTTTGAGGTCATTCCTCAAAAACATAGAATGAAGCAAAAATTCCATTGACGGAATGATGCGCCTTAATGATGAGTATTAAGCCTGGTAACCATAGAGTTCTTAAATATTAACCTTTTTTCAAATTAATTTCGCTTCGTTCGTTAATGACTTTAGCGTACTTTGAACCATTTTATTCATCGCTCATTAAATTTTATTCTGTCAAAAGGGAAATTCCTTTTTTTTTAGCATCGCAGCACCGTTCAGACTGACTGAAACGAAATTGGAGTTTAGATGAATCAAAACCGGCTGAAAACTATTTTAGCAATCTAATGTCATGTTTATTCGAATCAACAAATCACTGATTCATTTCAATTAAATCAATTAACATTTTTCACCTGCTGATTGACAGAAACTTGATTTATCTTAAAGTTATCTGTTTGGTGGAAGAATGATGACGGAAATCACCTAAGCCACACGATTATGTACATCTGATTGTTCATGCTCTGCTCGCAGTTTGAAAACTTCTATCAGAACTAATGAATCACGTATTGGCATCCGGAATCAATACAACAAAGAACAAATTTTAAATTAAGTATTCTTTAGGTTTATTCAATGGTTTTTTATTTCCAACCACGTGAATTATATTCTAAGAATCTTCAATTAGTGTTGATTCAGTTAAACCAATTATTTGAAAACCCTAACACAAAATTATTGATTATATAACAATGATTAGCTTTTTTAAACGTTTATTTTTATTTACTAACACAACACTTAAATATATGCATCAAATCAAAGGCTTAGGGACTTTATCTTGCAAGGAGCAAGCAATATTAGTTGTCAACTGTCAACATTAAAACAAATGACATAATATGTAGGTTATAAGTGTAAACAAACATTTCATGGATAAAAAATAGAAAAAAAATAATTTATTGAAACATTTAAAAATATCTTTTAACTAAAAGCTTAATAGAAGACTTCCGTCAATCTTTTTGTCACTACGTACCAATTATTTTTTGCAAAAGGCAACAGGAGTGATAAATTTTAAGAAAATGACACTTAATTAATAAATTGAACACATATTTTGCTTTCTCGATAGCAATTATATTTTTTTTTTAGTTTATAAATAGCGAATCATGTAATGATGTCCATTTGAATTAATTGTTGTTGTATAAATTATATTTTCGATAACTTCTATTTGAAAAAAAAAGCAAAAGATACTTATCAACAAAATACCTAGCTATTGCTAAAATATATTTAAAATATCATGAGGGTTTCTACTTTTTACTTATAGGTGATCAGAATATTGAATTTTAGGTGTCATTGGTGGCAGATGGTATTTAAGTAACATTAGGTTCGGTCGATGTAACCAGCCTCGGGGCTCGGGCGCTCCGCTGCTTATCACTAGCCTGAACGGAGCTGTCAAAAAACTGACATATCGAACGCATTAGTAACGTTCTGTTTTTATTTTTCTCTTTGTTGTTTAGCAACAGCTGACTCGAACAGCTCCGAAATTCTCACCCCGAAACCAATTTTTGGCGATTCAGAGCGCTCCCGGTGTAGGCAAGCACTGAATACACATCGAACACGATGGAAATGCACCGGGGCGAAAAAAGAGCGATATCAAACAGCTCAGTGCGAAATCAGAGCGACCCAGAGCGCACATCGAACAAACCTATTGTTTTAAGACCATATTAGGTTCAAAGTGCGTTCTGTTAATAATAATATTCAACTACAGTCAACTACTTGTGCTTCTGAAAAACAAATAGTTACAATTCGTAACGAAAATTACGTCAATTCGTTCTGAAACGCATTAGGTCTGTTCGCGTACCCTCATAAAACAGTCAAATTCTACCAGAAATTACGAAATATTGTGATGCTTAATTCGCTCAGGCTGGGGTATACTCGCCGGAGTTCAAGGTCAGTCTGAGGAAAGCACAAAAACTCAGAAAAGAAAGACACCAAATTCTCTTCAATTAGTCTTTAATTCTTCTTTATTCAATAATCAAATCGATGTGCATATTACTTCTTATACATATTCTTAAAATTAGCCTTATAAATAATACGACAGTGCCACGGCTTCAAAGTGCGGGGGAATCTCGGAAGGAGACAAAATATAACTTGTCGCCACAGCCTCGAAGTGAGGGGGAATTCTCGGGAGGTAATTTGCCACGGCCTCAGAATGAGGGGGATTCTCGGAAGGAATGAAAATATAATCTATCGCCACGGCCATGAAGTGAGGGGGATTCTTGGATTTTCCCTCCTCCCAAGAATACCCCTCACTTGTCGCCACGGCCTCAAATGAGGGGGATTCTCAGAAGGAGGTAATTTGCCACGGCCCGGCCTGTGAATGAGGGGGATTCTCGAAGGAGTGAAAATATAATCTATCTCCACGGCCTCGAGTGAGGGAGATTCTCGGAAGGAGGGAACCTTAACTCAATCCAATATCAAAAAAAAATTATTTTACAAAAAAATAGGAACAATACGAATTGCCCTATACAACATAACCTGTTGCTAGCCAAATAGTAGCGGTGGGAGAACAACTATTGTGTCTATTGTGCTTCTCGAATTCCCCATTAACTTTAACTTCTACTTCACAATTCTATGAAAAAAACAGGTTGTGAATTATAACATTACAAATGAACTAAAATTCTAAAAATTCATAGGATTTTAATGGTGTTGCTTTTATTGATAATCTTCGATGTTATTTTTAGTCCGGGTAGTACGGTTGCTTGTTTTCATACAGTCTGGGCGGTTCAGTTGCTTCTTTTGTTTTATAGTCTGGGTGCGTTGCGTACTTCTATTTTCCATTTTATTTTTGTTGGTCGGGGTAAGAGGTGTTAAGTGTGACGTTTCGTTACATTATTACCAAATCCTGTTCGCGTACTCAATCATTTCGTAATTTTTCGTAAAAAAAGAGCGCTCACGAGAGAGTAAAATATTTCCCCAACCGATAAATTTTGGCCCAATAAATTTCCTTGTGCTGATTTGTGAAAGGTGTCAAATTTGTTCGAAGATAGCAAATAAATCAATAAATTCAAATTCAAAGTTTTAATTTCTCATAAAAAAAAAAGATGATTGTTTTTCCGTTCGCTTACATTTTTGTAATTTTGTTTTTCTGTGGGAGAATTTTACCCCCACTCTTTAAAATGTATCTTTTCACGAATTTTAGTGCAGAAAGTACTGCAAACGGACCTTTTGTTAATGTGTCAAATACTTACGATTTCGTTACTATTAATCTGTCAAAGTGATTTGTTTGTTTACATTTTGAAATCAAGAATTTGTGTTTAGTTCAAAGTTTTTTGGCAGCAACATCATAATGAAAATGGAGGATATACTCTTGAAGGAAATTCCATTTTATGTATAAAGTGGAAAACGTCATAATTTTGAAGAATTAAACAAATGATTTTCATTTGAATGCATTTTTGTTTTTCAAAGCAACAGAAATTGTTTCTTTCTAATCCTTTTCAACCTCAAACATAAGATGTTTTTTTTTTTGACAGCTCAAAACGAGTTCTGAAATGAATTCAACTATTTCCAAACGTCAAGTTTTGACACACTTTTTAACGCAATTCGAACACGGCCTTAGACGACTAATGTCTTTTCATTTTTTTAGGATCATGTATACAATGCTGAAATTCCCTTCCGTAGTGTGTGTTGCCCGGAAAAACTGAGATAAGGCAAGAAAATGTTACCTCAAAAAAACGATTCACAGTTCATCATCAACCTTTTTCTTAGATCCCGGCAACTTATAAAACTACCTGCGCAAAAACATCTGGCAACTTCTAATTCCAAATGTATCAAATCCTTGTTTGTATGAATTTAAACATCTGTTAAAATAAATACCAAACCCAAACCATACTCGTAAAACAGCACCCTTCTCGGTCTCAAAACACTAACAAAACAAAGACTTATTGCGTATTTATGTTCTGTTCAGTTTTTGTATACATTTCCTTTTTTTTAAATGTCACTGCAAAATTTCACTGAACTATGAACAGAAAGAGAGACGCAGACCTACACCCAAACAGTTGAAAGAAATTGAATTAATCACTCCAAGGAATCGGTAGTTTTATCTTCATGTCAATGTCAAAATTTCACTTATCAAATTCTTCAAGTGCAAAAATATGTAAGAACTCAGTTTGTTCATATAAAATATATTAATTGCATTCATAAATAAATGAATTTGTTATTTTGTTTGACTCAATATCAAATTCAAACCTTCTGCAATCTTTAATCATAAAATAACGAGTTTTCAAAAGAAAGACAAGCAACAACCGAAAAAAATTCACCCAAAAAATAAAAAGGAAATTACTATGCATTTCTTTTTCAAACGTTTTTTTTTCTCTTACCTGTTGGTTGTTTTTAATATCCAATTCCCAAAGAAAGTAAATAAAAAAGAAGAAAATATCAGCTGTTGAGGAGAAAACTTGTTACTTTTATGTATATTTTGTATCTTTGTATTTCACTGCACAAGAGAGATACTTCACGCTTGCTCAATGCAAATAAACACACTGAATAACGAATCTTGATTTAAGAAGTGAGAAAGGGGTTTTAATTTCTTATTGTATAGTGTTTTGCGGCTGCGGTGGTGTTGTCGTCGTACTCGTCGTCGTTGGCGTCGTCTTTCGTTGGTGAAAGAAATGTTCGTATTTATTTATTTTATTTATGTTTTGTTTTGTTTTTCTTGGCAACACTTTCTCAGAATGTATATTTGTATGTTTGTCGTTGGTTTTAAACGAAACGAAAAATGTATAAACGGTCGGTCTGGGTACGATTTCATCAAAACCAAGGCTTGATTTTGAACTAAGGACACAAACTTAATAATCTAGCTACACATCAAGACACAGCAACGATGCACGATGACGTTATATTTTGAATTTGCTATTTTTTTATTTCTTAACTATTTAACTTCAATTGAACTTTGATATTTTTCTTATCACCACATTTAAATAGTGAACAAGGAGATCACTTTTTCCTTGTTCAATATTACACAAGTAAATAAAACTAATTTGTGATTCATCGGAAGTACCGTCACTTACCTATCCTAACACCACCGAACGTCCTAAAGGAAAGGGCGATTATAGAGACTTAGCTATATGCGATAATCAATAAATCAATCAAACCGACCGACGACGAAGATTATATTCGATTTTCGATTTAACAAAGAAAAAGAAACACATTATTTATGATCCAAACTCTCAAATGTATGACTTTTAATAATTTATCATACCGTCGTCGCGTCCGTCCGTCCGTCCGTTCGTCAGAGAAAAGATACTATCTCGCAAAAAAAATTAATTCAATTAAAACATCAAGTAAAAACGAACAAACTGATAAAATGTCAATTTGTGATTGTATGGTAGAGAAATTCTTAAATAAAAAATTCATGGACCCTTAAGACAATCGAATAATTTATTATTTTTATTGTTTCTAATTTTTTTTTTCGTCCAGCGGATATAATAATTTATTTTGTCTGATCAATGTGCGAGCTCAACTCAGACTGACCGTTGTTACTTGCAGGGTTTGAGGATTGACGATGACGACGAGGCCAGTTGTGTACGTCAAAAAAAAGAAGATATAAACAATTTGAAATACAAAACAAAACTATTGTTGTCGTTGTCGAGTCGAATCGACCAGTTGCTGTTGCTGATGACTATTTATTGACTATGAAACGGAAAGGTGTGCTCTAGCTCCATTCGCTAGTATCAAAGTGCTCACAAAATAGACAAAGGCTATAGGAGCTATGGAAATACCTTAACACTGTGCGTTGTAGTGTGGATGGATTGAACGACAAACCGAATACTGAAGGAATACAAAAATAATGACGAAACGAAAGTTCCACACATTGCTTACTTGGAAATGAATGTAGTATCTTCTTTCTCTTCGTGTACCTACTTTGAAAATAAAAAAAAACAACGGTTGTTATATTAAATTGCGCTTGGTCGATTACTAAATTGGAACTTTAATTGACTGTGATTGGGATGGGTGACAATGGGATAAATTCGAGTTGTACTGTGGGGTATGTGCTAGTAACACTTTAGTACTTTTATTTGAAACCAAACTGCGATTTGTTCGTTCTGGGAAAAAAAGTATAAAATATGTACATACGTTGATTGTTTAATTTCAAAAAAGAAAAGCAAATATATTTTGAAAAAGATATCACA
Source organism: Sphaerophoria rueppellii (assembly GCA_920937365.1). Lineage (NCBI taxonomy): Eukaryota > Metazoa > Arthropoda > Insecta > Diptera > Syrphidae > Sphaerophoria > Sphaerophoria rueppellii. The sequence goes on along the minus strand of CAKKXW010000004.1, from coordinate 9,835,976 downwards.
CCAAAAACATAAATGTAAAATAAGATCTAAATTCTCCCTTACAAAAATTTTGCCTAACAAATCAGCCTCGAAAAGTAATGAGATCTAAAAAACGCCAAGTTCTAAAATTCAGCAAGTAGTCGTAGATGCATTGCAAATGTTTTAAGTGGACTTACATCAAATCAACTATTAGTTTTGAAAGAAACTTGTAAACTTATGTAAATTAGTTAATTTTTTTTAGTTACCAAGTTTTCCAAACTTTTTTAATAGCAGGTTAGTAGGTAGTAGATGTCCCATACATTTTATAAAATTTATTTTTAAACGGGTGGGTACCACGCCCCCTCAGTTGAAAATCATAAATTTCGTATTTTATTTTTTCTATTGCATGTTGTACTTGTATGCTAAATTTCATGATTATACTGTACTACAAAGTGCTCTATATAATTTATACTAATAATATAAAAGTAGGCGGCTACCACGCCCTTTGACTGAAAAATTTCAAATTTTCGTTTTTTTTTCTTTTTATGTACCACATAACCTATCACTGTGCCAAATTTCAAGTTTCTAGGGAGAGAAGTGCTTCATAATTTTGATGATCTGTCAGTGAGTGAATCAGTCAGTCCGTCAGTTACGGTTTTCGTGATTTTTGGAACATTGTATCTTAGAAACTACTTATGCTTAATATCTGAAATTTACTGATGTGTTTCTTCTTGACTAGCTTAACAAATAATGTGAGTTTGAATCTTTTGGCTTCTTTGGTATAGAAGTTAGAGGAGTGTGGAAAACGCCCTAAGTTGTTTCCTGTAAATAAGGGTGTAGTGCCAAAGTTGCTAGAGAACTTGGCTGGGCACTACCGTGCCTCTTGATTTTTCAACCAAATAAAAATCATAAAAGAAAAGTACCTACATTTTTTCGGATGTTTTGAAACAATAACGACAACACTGACTTGGGATAATAGTACCTACCTATACCACAAATGCTGCTCATTGTTTGAAAATTATTAAAAAATATTCCGTTTGTGGTTTCTTGTATACAACACGTAAATTTATTATTATTAAAAAAAAAAAAAAAAAACAAGTCGCAGCCGTATGATTGAATCATTTTTTCCCAAAATAATTTAATTCTTTCAAATTTTCAAGACGACACATTGTTTGTTGAGGACCCTTAACGAGTTGTTAAATTGCACTTAATCAATTCAGCGCGGCAAAAATTTAAACAAAAGAGAGTACTAAGCGTTATTTGTTGATATTAATATTAAAATCTAAGGAATCTGTAATTAAATTCAGCTCATGATGATTGTAATAAAAGTACTGGAACAATGTCTATAACTTAAAATATAAAAATTAAAGACAAGTCACCATCTCAAAGTACACATTTCAACATTTTTGTTTTTGGTTAATTGTAATTGTTAGTGCCATAAAACATTAAAAAACAAAATGTTTAATAAAATGTTTAATGTTTCTTACAATTACGGGTAGAGTACTGCGAAACAATTTTCATTTAATTAATCAAACGTCAGCGACTAGCTCACTATTACAATTTTTAATTCAGAATTTTATTACTATAAGAAGTTGCGCGTGTTATTGTTTTTTTTTTTCTTTCTGTAATTTTGTAATTTTTAACATCTTGTTAACATTTTAAATTTAAGGTATTTTATGAATTTATTACCCCAAAAAAGTCAAATCCGGTTTTCTGGTAAAAGCGATTAGTAGCATAAGTCATTAAAAAAGATTTCTTTTGAAAGAGGTAGTAGAGTTTTTATCAAGTTATTATTTTTTTTCTTCTAATCACCAACTGGTTTAAGTCCTCGTGTATATTAAACGAAGAGTTAAGATTCAAAATATTACGTCAGAACATTTTGATGTTCTAAACTGAGTAAGCAAATTATGTTTTTGCTTTTTTTTTATGTTGTTAAGATAAAAAATAATAAAGGTTAATTTCTGGGAACTGGATTTTTAATTTGTCAAATCTCGTACGATTTTGTGAAAGAAGGAAAGACTATAATCTTCTAGTTCTGGTAAGAACAAGAAGACAATTAAATCGTTTTCTTGCATGAAGTATTCATTGTTCATGATCTACTTGGCTGAAACACAAACACACTTTAGCTTCGTTTTCATCTGCGTTATGGTGAACCGTTTCGAGTTTGCTTTGAATGAATTTTGGTTGCTGACTTTTTTTAAACAGCTGTTGAGCTGTCAAACAAAGCAAAGGTTATCAACAAAGATGCTTCAGTTTCAGCTTCGCCTGAGGTTTACGAGTTCAGCTAAAGGAATTCAATCACAATGACACTTCGACCTCACGTTTCGTACGTAACGTGACTCCAAACGGAAGCTCTAGTTCAAATATGCTGAACTTTTGCTTTGTCTGACAGCTCAACAGCTGTTTGGTTTTGAAGCAGCGTTACCACTTGCAAAAAACAAGGAATCGAAATAGATTTGGGAATAAAGCGAAGAAGATTGAGAAAAAGCGCAGTAGATTTTAAAATAGTGTATTTTATACTGGTCTTGGATACATGGACGCGCAGAGGGACATACAGTTATTATCAAAAGTTCTTATAGAATTGTGTCCGAATTACGTTAAATTGTTCGATTTAATTTTGACACTACATGATGGATAAAATGTGTTAAATAATAACTTAATAAGACACTAGTAACCATTTTAACGCAAGTCCTACACGGCCTGAAATATTAAACAATTTAATACAAGCACGTAACTCTTACACTACTTCGGGTATTTGTATTGGTTGATATTTCGTGTTTGTAAACTGTGTCCGCTTATTCTTCATCTGTAAGCGTAAAATAATATACTTAACGAGTTAATCGAAGCGGATTTTGGAAATATCAAGTAAAATCGAATTAATTTTTTTCGGAGTGAAGTAGATTTTAAGAATTTCTTGATGGTGCGAAGTGAAGTATGTACTTGATTTTGAAAGTTTTTCAAAAATCAAGGTAGATCGGCAAAGCTGTTTTGGAGGGAAGATGATGTGATGGAGGGAGAACTGTTATTCATAGCAAACTCGAAGTGTGAGCATCGTAACGCAGACGAAGCCGAAGTTGAAGCGTGTTTGTGGTTTAGCCTTATTTGAATTAGAGCTTCCGTTTAGATTTTACATTACGTAACATTACGTATGAAACGTGAGTACGAAGCTTTATTGTGATAGCATAGATAGAACTAGTACACGTCAGGTTAAGGCAAAGCTTCATTGTCTTGCCGTACATCCGTACTAATGTAGATATGTCAAACGTCTACAGCCGCTTGAACGAGAATAAAAAATGGTCACAGAAAGAAGCGGCGTATTGACATTTGCCATTGACATTTAACTGTAATTAAAGCAAAATCTAAAATGAAGTGTGTTTACCAGCACTTTTTATTTCGCCAAAACAAGGTCTTTGTAATGCTTGATCGCAGAATTATTGCATCTGTCACTTTTGTCGGGTCAGAAAATATTATTATCTAACGATCTCAAAATACAACAAAATTGTCCGTTACACGCAATTACATTCTCGGTTTTGATGTTATTTCTTTTTAATTACCATTTCCCCTTCGAAACACAAAATGTTGCAAAAAAAAATTAAAACAAAACAAAAATGATTCACGGTTCAATAACTTCAGAGCAACTCTGATTAACATCTTTTTTTCCCATCAACATACATCGAAGAGAGCTTAATTAATGTTTACAAATCGAATCTAGCAACAATAACAAAAACCTCTAAACTCTCAGTTTCACAATTTTCAAATTAATTGAATTAAATCTTCTATTGAGTCAAGTCTGCTCTACTCTATCTCCACACAGACACACCTGGCCTGGCTGAGGCAAGCTAAGCTAGAGTTTTCCGCCATACTTCCAACTTGATAGAGCTGCGTGTATCAAATCTTTAAGACGACAAAAAATTTATTAGAAACTATTACCATTCGCCTGTACCCTAAATCTTAGAATTCTTTTGCGTTCAATTTCAAGCCGAGCTTAAGGCTTGGCTAGAGATCAAGTTTGTATTTTTCAGTTTTGGACATGAGCGAAGCAAAGACGGTGCTGCGGAGTGGTTGGGGGTGCGTCTGCGTTTGTCGTGTTTTGTCTAACCATAGATTTTTCATTGAGCAGTCGGCCGATGGTAATAAGTAAAAGTTACGCAACATGTTGTTTTTGCAGGCATGAAAATTGCAACAAAGATTACTCAATCTCAATGCAAAAGCAGTTGTTAGGCATTTCATCTTTTGCAAAACGTGAAGTCTGTCTTGTTTTTGTTCACACAAGTAAACTAAGTAGCATTTAAGATATTTAGCATGTTTGGATTTATGGTTGCTATATTAGACTTTGACATCTTTAAAAGTATCTGCAAATATTCAATGAAAAATTAGTATAGTTTGGCCAAAGCTGGTTGGACTGTGACAATATTTTTTGAAAAATCAAAATCGTTCCCAGTGAAACAGGAATGTTCACAATATATGCAAAATAAAGTCGAATGTGAGGTAATAGATGGTAAATTCTAGTCGAATAGAACGTAATTCATGAATCTTAATTTTTTTCTTAACCTTCAGCGATGACGGGAGTGGAAAATTATAAAATTCGCCAAACCAGAAATTTAATTTCAAAATTCAAAATATCAGATCATTGGGGTTGTGTTTGTCGCTGTTTAAGTCAAATTTATGTAAATAATTGCCAATTTGGACATTTTGTCGTGTTTGTAGTTGTACCTACAGTTTATTTTGTTCGAATTTGGACAAAATTAAGAATCGGACTTTGAAAGACGATTCGAAGAAATTTAAAAACAAAATCATTCATTATACGAACGCAGTTCATGCTAACTAACATTAACAATCTTGACCCCTAACTAGCTGTCACCTGTCAGTAGTTTGCACAGGCTGTCACCTGTCACTCGATGCATATCGCAACGGAACGCCGTAGTTAATTCTTTGTGCAAACCCAGATTGGGGTAAAGTTCATGTTTAATTAAGCCCCTCCTTGCAAAAATGAAACCGTTTGTATTTTCACTATTTTTTTTTTCAGTGTAAGCACTCAGTGCGTTTAAATCATATGACTTCAAGTCAGAGACAAAAGGAGATCGGAAACTGACTTACGTTTTACCCTCCGGATACCGCAAATTTTATTTTTACCGTTACCTCTTGTATGTGAATAAACGAGAAAAAACAGCAACAAAAATGAGGTGGCTTGCTCAAGTTTAATGAGATAGTATTGGTAAAAACAAGCATACTCTTGCAGTAAGCTTGAACCATAGATTGTAGGCATTGTCATTTTGACAGCTTGCTCAAAGTCTCTCAGCAACTAGCAACTATCTATTCAAGCCTTTCAAACGTCACTTCCTTTGTTTAAAAAAAAATCTGTCGTTTCTGAGTATTAGTATACAGAAAAAATCATTCGATTGTTAAAAAAAACTGTAGAAACTGCGTTTACAGCCTATATTTTATCAGTCAAATGAAATTTATAGGAAAATCTTGAAATGCGTTTAAGCTTTACATTGAACCTTATCGAAAGCGTTATCACCAACGAACGCAGCCAGCCGTTTTTAAAACAAAACAAAACACTTTTCTCATTGCTAATCAATGTCCTTTCATTGTCAATAGGTCTAAGGTGGCACATTATAATTCTTATTTTATTATCACAAAAACTAATTTGACGATTGCAATTTTCTTTGTGCCATTGAAAGAATTTCTTCGTAAGAAGACAATTTTTGTTTTGTTTTGTTGGCATCAATGATGTTGTCCTTGTTAATTATTGATTTTATTGACAGACAGACATTTTAAAGAAAATAATATTGCTCTCAGACTAATTAGTGTTCAAGTCTGTTAAACAGATTAATTGACACTTCTTATCAGCAGCGTCCGAAGAGGAATTGATTCTTCTTTTTAATTTACTGACTTTCATTGGTTATGATTATGACGAAGGCCAGGTTTTGCAGTGGTAGATCAAACAAAAGTAAAAGGTTAATCTGAAATAACCTTTTGTGCCAGTTTTCAAGGTGATTTCAATCCAAGTGTTTACTCAGTGTTCAGTCATGAAGTTATCGGAGTGAACTCAGAAAGTACAATAGAAAAAAAAACATTTGACAGCTGACACAGAGATCAAGCAGAAGATAATAAGGAGAGCTGTCAATATTGACAATGCCTACAAGCTTACCTGTGCGGCCTTAAAAATCCAGCAAAACGTAAACATAAGCTGATTTCCTATCGTCTAACTTCTAAAATGTGGTTTGACAGATTATCACCGTTATGTTCTCCTCCCAACAAACTATTACATAGGGTACACTACTTGATTTGCTGAAAAATTGGAACAATTTTCATTTGTCATTTGTCCGTGGCTTAGTGGTTAGGTGCGTTGGCTGCTAAGCAGAACGTCGTGGGTTCGAGTCCTACTCGTGCCCATAGTTTTATTTCATATTTAACGGACACTGCCTCTTGCGAAGAACTGACAAAACTTCCAAGAGTTTCAATCTGTCAAATCTGCTTCTCAACTTTGCTGTTCGGAATCGGCGTCAAATTGTAGGTCCCCTCAATTCTTCACACGCACCCAGAAAATTGTTGATGAGAGTAAGCCATCACTTAGGCCTTGGCTCTTCAAGAGCTGTAGGGCTCTATTTATTTAATTTTATTTTAAACTATTTAACAATCAAAATAAAGCACAAATAGTAAAAAGAAACGTAGACGAATCCAAACTATCGAGACTCGTGACATATTTTTCCTATATAATTTGATACTCTTCAGTATTGCTAAGGTAGTATGTAATAAGAATTGATAGTTGATACCTAGGATGATTCTTCACTGAAAAATTGCTTCAAGAGTTAACTTCATAATCAGGATTAGCATGCGTAGTTTGAACCCAGGTCGATCTAATCTCTGAAAAACTGGGATTCAGAAATTTACGAAAAAAAATAAATCATTTTAATTTGATTAAAGCTCACTGAATCTTCAAGCAGCGGCTGATAAAGATTTCTAACCGCCCTAGGCTAATCATGAGGATGCGCACCCGCTAGGTGTGTTACGTTTTGTAGTATCTAAAAATTGAATTTCACTTAGGTTTTTGGGTTTTTGGGTTATAAACAGACGAGACATAAATATTTTGTTCTTTAGATACAGTAAATTGTTTTTATGGCCAACAACCAAAACATCGGGAAAACAACGATTTATCGAAGATAGAACCGATGTTTTTTTTTTTTTTTTAACGTCGATGATGGAGGGACTTTCAACCGCATTTAGTTTTAATGTTTTATCTCGGTCTTGTTGAAATGTGTAGGATAAATGCAATGATGCTAGATTAGTGCTTGCGAAGACACGATTTCAGCGCCTCCGGATCGTCGCGCCCTAGGTTGCAGCCTAATTAGCCTAAGGGTTAATCAGGCCCTGTCTTCAAGACGAAATTGAACATGCTTTTACAAATGACATTATCAAAACCACTTAATGAATTTTGATTAAATTGTTGGAACCAATAAAGATGACATCCGTAGTGTTTTTCCTTGTTGTTTTAAATCTTTCAGTATAAAACGTTTTGTCTTCCCTAAAACAATTGAGGGACATTAATTTATCAAACAGTAAACATTTGCTATAATGATTTTAATAACACCGAATTAAAGAATTAAAAGATCATTTCAAGTGGTTATTAACGCACTACTGGACAGCCTATCTATGATTTTAATTTCAATCTAGCAAAAGTAGTGCTGTCGGTAGCAGTTTAATTACACAAATCCACGAGTTTCATAAAAACCATTTTGTTGCAAAATTTTGATTGCAGAATTAACACCTTAATGTTTCAAAATTACAAAGGATCACAGTTGTATTCATCACAATCTGTATCATTAGTATTCTCTTGAATGACAAAACAAGCCCAAGTGATAAATTCTAATCGACAGAACAATCGCATCATCAACCTACGTAAGGTGAATAGAGTTAAATCGATTTCGAATATAATTAATATTGGGATCAGGCATTTCTACAACAAACGCCATGCAATATGTTAACTAATGAATATTAATTCAAGAACAACAGTGTACTTTAAGTTCTTCGTCATTTAATTACTCAGCAAAAAGGTTAATTAAAAAAGACGTTGAAATTTTCGTGTGAAAATGTTCATTCCATTTGTGCAATTCTCGTTATTTTTGTGACTAAACTTACTTATCCTGTTTTGATTGTATACAAAGGTATACTTTTTTAAAGTATTTTTAATGCGTCTAACAAGACTATCTTCAGACTTTTTTGTACAACAAACTGAGGATGAGTAAAGCAAGGTAATTTCAAGGTTGAAACAACAACTATTAAAGGTAGAGTTAAAAAAAAAAAACAACTTTATAATTGCATATTAGAGAATTGGGAAATTTGCCAGTTATTAAATCTAAATTATAATGAGTGAGGATTAAACATTTTTTTCTTACATTAGATTGACCTCTATTCCCTTTGGGTTTTGCATTACGTTGGTAGAGCTACATGTGCTAGCCATTAGCTTAATGTAATTAAACCTTCAGCATGACCAAAGATCAACTTTGAAATAGTTACTTGGAAATAAAAGGGTTGATGTTGATTAAACTATAAAGTATGCAGTAAACTTAATGATGTTAGATGTTACTTTTTATAACGGTTTGTTTTGCAAGAATAAATAATCGCTAACTAAGTGTTGAGATTACAATAACAAAAAATTAAACATGCATAGAAATTCTTGAAAATATCTTTGGTTTTGAAAATCTGTACAAGCTGTTTTGGATAAGAAAGTTTTCCTTTTTTATGATTTACCTTCATTTTTATATTATGCCCTAGACACAGTGGAAAGGGTTGTAAAGGAGGTGGCATTGTCGGCGGTGTTGGTGGTGTTGGTGTACATTGGTATTAAATTCCTGAAAATCGCAATGAATGAGACAGACAGTGTGGATAGCGTTTAACATTCGTGTAGTACACCTAAGAAATGAATCTCTTTGCTTATACTTTGTTCCCACTGAGCGTGAAATTGCGTTTTTTTTTCGGGACTTCAATTTCAAAATTACGGAAAGTGCCCACAATATACCTGAGACAATTTGACAAGTTAGCTTAAAATAATAGCAATGTCAGAATCTGCATGGCACTTATAAAACAAAAACAAATTTAGGTGTTCAAATTGAACTACTCTTTGTGACTGATCAAAAATAAAAAGAAATATATGCAACCGTTTTAACTCTGGAAGATTGCTTCATAAAAAAAATCAATTTCACATATAAATAAATGTTTTGTCAACACACGATAGAAATTTAACAGTATATTCAACATTTGCTGTCAGTTTTGGTAGCTATGTTTGCTTACTTTGTTAAAAACTGTTATGAACTGATATAAATACCAATTTCGAAGGAGGCAATTTCATTGAAATTGAAGCCATTTGAGGTGATTTTGAAATTGTTACATTGTATGGGAAATCGCCGAAAATGGGCTCTAAGGTAAACTGATTGGCATCCCTGGAAGCGTAAGTATTATGGCTGAAAAACAAACACGCCTATGCTTTGGCTTCGTCTGACGTTTATTAGTTCAGCCATAGGAATTCAATGCATGCTATCACAATGAAGCTTCAACCGAACGTTATGTTCCGTATAAAATGTAACTCCAAACAAAAGCTCCAGTTCAAAAATGCTGAAAATTTGCTTTATCTGACAGCTCAACAACTGTTAAAAAAGTAAACAAACAAATATTCATTTCTTTTTAGAAGGATGATGATTATGTAGGGAGAAATGTCATTAAAAGCGGGTGCATCGTAGCATAGATCGTTAGATTTGTTCGAACAAATCCTCCTCTTTCTCGGCTCTTAGTTCTTACCATGGATGGGAAACCAAGCTGTCAAAATGACAATGCCTACCAGCTATGGTTCAAGTTTACTGCAAGACTATGCCTGTTTTTACTTATACTATCTCAGTTAATTTGAGCAAGCCACCTCATTTTTGTTGCTGTTTTTTCTCATTTATTAACATACACGAGGTAACGGTAAAATAAAATTTGCGGTATTCGATCTCCTTTTGTATCTGGTTCTTACGCTTTGCCGCTCTGAGAGCGGGAATGATTTAACGAGGCAAGTCTCCTTTGGAACTCGTTCTGTAGCGAAATAGTATTTGCGAATAGAAAAATTACAAAGACCGAAATTAAGTGAATATGCATCAATGAAACAAGTGACATTTCTATCTTTAACAAATTGTTACTGTTATTTTATATCACGTATTTACGAAAATAAGAATCAAGTTTTATCTTTTCCAGGAAGTTAAGACCACGTCTAACTTTTGTAAAACTGTTATTTTTTTTTTGTAAAAATGATAAGGAGACTTCCAGTCTATTTGGTTCGGGTGTATTAACAAGTAATAAGGAGAGCTTAAGCGATGTAAAATATCCAAAGTGCTTGGAGTTAAATAATCAGAAAAAAATATTATCTCGATTTAATTCAGACATGAATCCACTCTCAAACGCAAAGAAAAATATTTAGGTCACGACTTTTCTAACAATTTTCCTTAAATGTTGTAATCAATAGGTTTGTTCGATTTGCACTCTGGGTCGCTCTGTGGCGCTCTGATTTAATACTGAGCTGTTCGATGTGGCTCTTTTTTCGCCCCGGTGCATTTCCACCGTGACCGTTGTGTATTGAGTGCTGGCACCGGGAGCGCTCTGAATCGCCCCAAGTTTTTTCGGGGCGAGAATTTCGGAGCTGTTGCAATACAACAAAGAGGAAAAAACAGAGCACTACTAACGCGATCTATGTGAAACCAAACCCAGAGAAATTTTCAAGTTTTTTGACAGCTCTGCTCACAGTATGACAAGCACCGGAGCGCCCCGGGGCTGGTTACATCGAACAAACCTAATGATATACATCTCCTCTGAATTCCAACTTAAATGATGTTTGTTGAATAAACCGATAAAACTTTTCCAATTTTCTTAAAATGATATATGTACATAACAATAAACAGTTATTATAGCAAATATTACAATTTCCCTCTTCAGTTCCTCTTTCAAAACCAAACCACAAAACATTTTCTATTTATTTATCTCTGTTGTCGGTTGCAATTTTCTTAGGACATGTATTCTGATAAATGTTTAATTTAATTTAATTTTTCATTTATCATTTTTCAACTTAACTTGTTCCGTATGAAGTGTAACATTAAAAATAAATTGTAACAATGGGACAATAATTCTGATTCATGGCATGTTGTTCGATTAAAACAAAAAACAAGTGTTTTTAAGATTTTCTGGCTGACAAAACCACACGTACCTACCTTTGTTGTTGAAGTCTGCTTTATATTTAAGTGAATGTTACACTTTTTCTGTTTGTCTTATTTATTTAATATCTCACTTGTTCAGTTGCATTTCCGTTAAAATGCTCTTAAATCTTTTTCTGTCTTTTTGTTTAATAAAAGAAAAATTCTTGCACTGATTTTTAACTCTCTCTCTAATTTGGAAAAGGGCGGATATGTACAAAACCGAAAGAACAATAAACCAGACCGAATTTGAACCCGTATCTAATTTTCAATTGACTGAGAAGAAGGGATTCCAAGCAATACTAACAAAAAGTTAGTCCGGAATTGAAAGACGATGTGATCAATGTGCGAGCTGAACTCAGACTGTTTTGAAAACTTATTCAACTAAAGTCGGATAGCTTTTACAGTTTTTTGTATGGTAGCTAGTAGGTGAGATCTCGCTTCAAATGGAACAAAACCAACAGCTGAAGATCGAGATACATTTCTTATGACTGTTGGGGGGCTGTAACACCACATTATACTCAAAGTGAATAAGAGTTCGTTTAACTTCATGTTTTGTGGTCGGGTCTCGGATTATGGTGCCTAGAGATTTTAGTCTGTTGAACTCATCACGTGCAGCAGACATTTCCAACCACTCGCTATTTATCTTGTCTGAAGTGATGTACGAAGTTCACTGAAATGGAAATTGATACATGCCGGAGTGGTTGAGACCTTCTCGTGATAAGGTCGGGAAAACTGTTCCCTCTATGTTTTTAGCTACTCTATCAGATGTGCAGCAAAGCGTGGTAAATTTCTTGTTAAATACTAAAAGCACCTGTGGAGTCTGCACTATTTTCTTATGCTCATTGCAAAAAGGATTACTCTGAAGATAATTGACCATTTTTCGGTTTGTATCTTTAATTAGTGTCATGGAAGGAGATTCAAACTAGAATTTAATGTATAGACCAAGCTTTTCAGAAATAAAAAAAGGATTCGCTTGAGATTACGAATAGAAACGCCCCATTACCCACTTTTCTTCGTTTTTGAATTGAGACCGTTTTGACCGTTTAAACCATTGAGTTCAAATCTTAATAGAAAAAAATGAAACTAGTTGAGCATCTTTGAAATGTCAACAACATTTGTCGCAATTCCAACTTACCTGCGTGATAAATCAAAGCTTCCGCATATTTTAACCCAAACGTGTTACCATCAAAAGATTAATCCTAACGTAAGAATTTATTCAGATTTAAATAAAAAAGCCGGGTAAACGGGTTAACCATAACCAATAAGCAACTTCCATTCATCTGTAACCAATTAAAAAGTTACCTATCTCGTGCCGATTGACCTTGAACTTGGTTTGCTATATCATTTAATTACTTTGAGAGCTTGGACAAATGCAGCTGTGAATGCTCTCATTTTGTTGTAATAGGTTTTTTTATAATCTATAAAAACCCACGTAGAGTCTGACAGACGTAACCGATACTTTTTTGTTTAAATTTGATGCAAGCGGCTTGTCTGCATGTCATTCTGTTTCATTATGTTAAAAAAAGTGATCTGCACTTAAGGCCAGTTAAAAAAAAAAAAAAAACTAGTTTGAATTTCTGATGAGTTGTTAGGGAATTGTCTTTTTTTATATGAATCTGTTTTATTAGTGTGTTTTGGTTTTATTGGAATCTTTTGACTTTCTTGACAGTCAAATCAGTGGAGATGATTGAAGTAAGAAATAACCGGAATGGGATTTAAAGTTTAACTTGAAAGTCAACGTTTGTCAGATGATGCTGTTTGCCGGTTATTGAATTGAATGCAGTTGTCTAACAGTGTTACCAATTTTATACAAAATTTGCTGTTTTAATGAAACAAAGCATATCGTTCTTTCATCATTTTTAAGGCCGTGTATGACAGCAACTTAACAGTCATACAAACGACAGATTGAGAATTGTTACACAGAACCGTCCGATTCCGGATACCAAACGAAAATGCAAACACATTTTTTTGTTTCTAATTGTTGAATGTCTATGTATTTGTGAAACCACATAATAGGTCCGTTCTTTTACTTTCTCGGGAGTTTTGTAAGAAACTGTCAAATAACGAGGAGTGGGGTGAAATTTTGTGATTATCCCAAAAAGTAAAAAGAACACTTGAGAGCCTAAATCTCCCAAATGCACAAAATTTATCAAACGTCAAAAAAATTCAATGTATTTCTTATGGTTTGATAGAATTCACAAAATCTCCCGCAAGAAATTTTCGCGTTTAAGATCAGGAGATAGGGGAAATATTTGTCTCCTTCAAAAGTGACAGAACTTACAAAAATAGTGAGTAAAAGAACAGAAAACTGTGAGAATTTATGAGTTTTCGGGAGTAAAAGAACAGACCTATTGTAGAATTGCAGATGATATAAGTATGCGCAAGTTTGTGCATGTATGCCTGATTCTGTTTCTGATTCCGACATCAAATTCGGAATCGTTTTTCTGTTCTTTTCAGAACAAGAACTGTCACCTTGTGCCAAGTGAACGAATTCAGAATCGTTCGAAATGGCTTCGGACACTGATCAGTTTATAACAAGATAGGAAAGCAAGCTGTCAAAATGACAATTGCCTAAAACCTAAAAAGCATGTTTGCTGCAAGAGTATACGTAGATGAAAATTGAAACTTGAGGTATGTGGAGCGTAAAACGTAGGGACCACCATAAAATCCGCTATAATGCACAGTTTTGGCATCCCCTGCGAAACTCAATTGATGATGTCGGAAAACGTCAAGCAACCTTTGGATATTTGCGTGCAATATGTATACATTTTGAGACGTCAACACGATCGGCGAGATCTTACAGAAGTCAGCTAAAGTGTTCCGATACCCAAACACTTTGACAGAAGAGCCTGATTGCAGCTTTTTGAGCTGTCAAATCTAAATGGAACTTATTCTATTCAACCACAGACGCGTACAGCAAAACGTCACCCACCATAGGCAGCTGATACTTTGATACAGTTTGTCTAGACGAAACTTTAAACATTAACACTGAGGAATCATTCTTTCAATTCGTAACTTTTTAAAACTTATCCCCATTAAGAAACATATCTTTTTATTTTTGAAATTGACCTCAGTTTTCAATGACGGATCCGGAAATATAGTAGTTCACAATATTGTAAGATAGTCCGCATCATACATAACGGCAGGGCTACTTTGTAAACAAATTGAAGACGAATCATAGATTACCTACAATTGATAAGAATTCCCTATGCTCGTTCAAAAATAGTTCAATATTTATTTTGATCGCATAAAATATTATCTTCAATGGAAGTTTTCCTGTTTTAATATTTTTTGCAAGTACCAAAAGCAAAATATAAACAACTAAGCTGACCCAAACAAAACCTTCCGTCGGATATGGTCAAAGTCCACTTATTTCTCAGATTGAAAGTATTCCATATCATTCAGAAGGCGGATAATATTCGCCTTGGTGAGGGTGACTCAGTTGAGTCTCACACATATGGAGTCGGGTTGGCATCACGCTTTTGTTTATCGAAATAAAAAATAGTGTTTGAAATTCTTTGTTTTTTTGTTTTCATTTTTTAAATGATAAGAATGGTTTCAAAGGTCAGTTTGCTAGCGGCTGCCGATTACTAAGCCAAAAATAATGATTACTTTTTTACAAATTTGATGTGTACAGCGGAATTGTGAGAACGATCAGTCAGAATGATATTTAAGTCATCAAAAAAATATTTTTTCTAACACCGCGGTCATCAAACTTATCATCATCGTTCTGCCGGCTATTAACTCATGTCTTATCAATGCGAAAAGTATTAAATTCGATACGCAAGCTTTTTGAATGATTCCAGAAAGAATGATAATTGCAAAAGTTTTCAATATTTAATGCGAACTTGGAATGGCCTGTTGCCTTGAACTTTGTTGACATTTCCCTGGCAAAATCAGTATAGATTTTGATGCACTTCTATACACCTAGAAAAAAAAGTTGTATAGGGAACTTTGAAATGTGTTTACTTGTAGTTTTGTTGGACTTTAGATTGTTTTGAAAACAATTGCAATTCGACCCGACGTCAAAACTTAGAAAAAACTATTTTCTTGAATGGTAAACAAGAGCTTACGTTTGCACAACGCAATCAGAAGGTAGATGACAGAACACGGCAGCAAATTTGAGAAAATGGTTACTCTTTTACGTTTTTAATGTTCATTTGACGTTTTTTGTAACTAATTAGTTCCATTGTAATTGATTGATCGGTTTGAATGCGCCTGAATCTCAATGTCATAATTATACGTTTTATAAATATCTTTGCTTACAAAATGACATTTTAATAAAGAGACAAATTAAAATCAAAAGCGAACACTAAACACTAAAATATTTCAAGGTGGGTCGATGATTTAAAGCTTTCACTCAAAACAGAGGGGAAGGCCTGTAGAACTTCTTTCGTAAAATTTGATAACGTGACACATTCTGAAGCGCGATTATAATAAAAAAATATAAATAAAAATTCAACGAATTTTAGATATGAATCGCCCTGTGACGCAACCCGGGCGACATCTGCCATGACATAGATTATTCAATTTCCCCCACACGTGCAAGTAAACTGACGTCTTGTGTTCAAACTTCAAAAATTAGTTTGTTGATATTCCAGAGAAATGTGCAAAACATAAACGTTTCCTTTATTTTATTAAATTTTTATAACAATTTGAAAGAAATCATCCTTAAAATGACCTCAAATAAACTAGAATACGATTCATCGCTCGGCGGACCAGTAGTTCTTCCAACTCATTTGCAAACATTCCGCTATGCAGCGTCCAGCATCAATGAAATCAAAAGTCTCCTCGATGAAATCAAGAATCCGACTAGCACCAAGCTCGTCTTCCAAACTCTGCCCAAACATATGCGTCGTCGGGCTATGTCGCATCATCCCAAACGACTGCCGCGTAAGTATCGTTCAATACATAACTCTCAAATGGCTAAAGCCGGCAAACCGCCAAAGCCCACCAGAAGACCATCAAGAAAGTATCGCCGCAAGCCAAGTAATCTGTTGAAAGAGTACATTCGTCGCCAGAAATCTCCAATATGGCTGGAGACACACATTTGGCATGCTAAACGATTTCATATGATATCCAAGTGGGGCTATAAGTTGCCGTATGCTTCATGTGATAAGACATACCGCTCGTGCTATCGGGCTTCGTCTAAACATTGCCTGTTGCAAGATATCTCGTTTTATGCTTGCGTGGAAATACAGGGGGATTTCGACCAAATAATAAATAGTTTTGCTTCGTTGACAAGTTCTAAATGTGGATTGGGTATAGGAGCTAAGACATTTGCTTCTGGACGCAGGGAAGGTACCATTGAACTCTTCAAAGCCGATGAGTATCCAAATGGTGCTTTGGGTAAGGTTAGCTTCATTTGGAAGCCTTCACAGGAGGGCAAAGATAGAATTCTTTGGATATTCATTCACCCGGCTGCTTACAGTGAAACCCTGCAAGTATTCATTAAAATCCTCAAACTTCAAAGCACCAAGACCGAAAAAGTTCCTATTGCAGATGATAAAACGACCGGAAGTCCACAGAAAAAGAAAGATTTGCAAATGCAATTCGTTACCAAAACATTTGCTTACCAACGAGCTCCTAAGTACCGAAACCAGTCGAATACAATCAGTCTCATTGAACTCAAAGACACAATGAACAGATTCCGACTCACCGGCCCTCTGTCCCAAGCGGTGCTTGAAAAGGCCTTTAAAGTCAAAGTACTTCGTGATGCTGAACCGGAAAACTGGTTCAAATCCGCCATGCATGATAAAAACTTTTCCAAAGCGCATTCCGAGCAAGCGAAGTTCTGGAATAACTGCCAGGGAGTGAATTCACCTGGCGAACTACTCTCGAACATGATTCTCGGATTGAATATCGAAGATCCTCGGATAAATCGACCCAAAAAACGAACAAAATCACAACCCGACCCAGACATCAAACCAAATCTCGATATCCTCTTTGATTCGGAACGAAGTCTTCATCTCAGTCAAATTTGGGACTTTGAGCTGAGAAACCAAATTTGTAAAAAAATGATGTCCAATCATGAGTTCTGTTCTCAGCGGGAAAAGCATTCCTTGGTTCCGGGCGAACGTTGTCTGTTCGAAGATGACATACAACCGGTGCCTTTGCTCTTAATTCAGCGACCAGGATGTCAGGATCCCACCTATAAACGACTGAGCTACTCTTGCGGATGGGACGTTATAATTCCCTCTGGCTATGGTATGCCAGTGTGGCTTTCGTTGATTATGTGCGGTGCCAAACCGGGTGGCTTGAGGGAAATCGAATCGATTCAACGGGAACTGGGCACAGATCAGTTTCTTCCAGACTCGGTGCCTGGAATCAAGGAATCCGCCGAACGACAACTTGAACTGCGGATTAAATACTTCCGGAAACCGCCCAACAAGAGGTGTAATTACCGCAAGAACTCCATATGTAGTCCTTTCAAAGCTCCACTGGGGCAGCTTATTCGAGAGTGGTCTCCCACGGACAGCGACTTTTTTATATTGCGAGATAGGGAACTTTTGAAGAAGTTGAGTATAGCCTTGAATAAGAAAAAAACTCTACCTGATCTGCCTCCGTCGTGCCTTATACAAATTAACCTCCGCATGAAGACTCGTGGATGTCCTGGAGATTTTGCAATTATCTGCCTTCCCACAAACGCTGACTTCAAACGGAACTTGCGGCGAATCAAGTTTGAAAAGAACGATCCTATTTACACGGAACCTCTGAAAAAAGATGACCACGAAGCCGAGCGAAAGAAACTGCGACAGAACCACAAAAAGCTCCTCAAACGAATGCGAGGGCGTCGTGTGCGCGAAAAGCGTCTCAAGCAGGTTTGAATATTTTAATCAATGGAATTATGTTTTTCATAGCTTCTCATCTTTTTCAGGAAAAAACTGAAGGCAAAGTGACAATTCGACCAGCAAATACCTCAACTCTTGTGATGGAGCAATATAAGAAAATGTGCGAATTGTGGCTGCCAGAGAATTCGGCTAATACCAGCTTAAGGAATCAATGTTCTCGCGAGGTCTTTGGCTATGTGACGAGATGTGAATTTAGTTATATTGAAGCGACAGTTGCCGCGATAGGGTATGTTACAGTTCCGGGATTGCAGAAACTTATGGGCATTTGGAAACGTGCCAAAGGTGGGGTCGATAATATGGTCCTGGTGCGTGGGACCAAGAGCCGGCACTATCGGTTTGCTAGTCTTAAGGTTAATTGTGAAATTTGATGAAATGCATTGAGTCTTAGATTTTATATTGTTTGTTACAAAAAAGCTTGGTTTTATTTTCATAAATGAATCTGTAGTTTTCGAGCACTCTCATGTCATTTAGCTTTGTAGGAATTCCGTCAACTTTGAGAGCTTTGGCTTTGCTGCTCCTTGGGGTGCTTTCAACCTCAGTTGATGTTGTCTTACCAGAACACAGCGTGATGTCAATAGCGCCTTTGTGAGAATTGAAACAGAAGCGGCAAAAATGGTTTTAGCCGTAAATGAGGGAAAAACGAAGTATATGCTGTCTTCGAGGAAGGACACCCAACACCGATGGCTCGGACAGAACGTCACAATAGACGCATACAAATTCGAGGTAGTAAATGAGTTTGTCTGACTAGGATCCGCTATTAACACGGGCAATAACACCAGCGCCGAGATCAGACGAAGAATAACTCTTAATAATCGCTGTTTCTTTGGGCCAAGAAGGCAATTTAGAGTGGAAAAGCCATCTCTCGAGCAACTAAGGTAAAACTGTATAACACCCTCATCATCCCAGTCCTGCTATATGGTGCAGAATCATGGACCTTAACAAAATCGGATGAATGTATCTTAGGCTGTTTCGTGAGAAAAGTCCTTCGAGTTATCTTTGACCCCATGTGCATTGATGGAGAATTGACAAGAACATACAACAGCAAACTATACGGGTTGTACAAAAATATGGACCTAGCCAGAAGAGTCAAGGTCCAGAAACTCAGATAGCTCGGTCATTTAGAGCGGATGGACACCAATTCTCCGGCCCGGAAAGCCTTGGACACTATTCTCTAGAGACGTAGAAGGACAGGAATAGAATTCAATTTACGTGAACACCTGGCGGGGACCCCTTATTTCACGGTGGATCGAAGTCCACACTGTCTTTGGAACAGTTTTTGCCTTTTGTTAATTTTTGATTTTCAAATTTTTCAATTATTGCGACCCGCCACTGTCGCTATGATCTTCCTTCAATCCTCAATCATTAACGCAAGTACCAGTTTGGTCTCCCATAAAATTCCCATACTGGTAGATGTGTTTCTATCTATATATCTGAGCCCAGAAGCGATTTACTCAGATACCGAGAACGAATCTCTCGACAACCACAGCCACTCTGAAACTCCCACAAGGGGGCCTACCGCGACTGTAGTTGACACACATATGTTAGACTAATGTGTGGGGCTACCAACTACCCCAGAGCACCAGTTTATTCAATAGACATGGTGGTCTTTCTACTGATTTTGTGTACTTCTGTGAATAAATTCACGTACACTTATCACTAGGAAATTCCCAGCTTTGTTAATTTATGGCTCAACAGGAACACTGGTGTCCATAGTCATGCAGTCTTTTACCAGTTACAGCCGCGATGAGCAAAGCTGGAAGACTGCATGACTCATTGCCATGCACCACCATCATAATTGAAAAGACTAATATTCATTAGTGCCTTTTCTATCATTTTGATATCAAGTACAGTCTCAATAATCATTATATATAATCAATTCGCTTTATGATCATGATACATGTACAATGAAGCGTATGTTCATTCGCCCAGACCGAAGTCTGGTTACCACCCTGCACCATACTTGGAGGTTTAACGCTCCCGCACATGAGCAGCAAGGAATATTTACTAGGGTTACAAAACCTTTTCTAAATTCCTCACCCACTCTTCGCAGGGCACGTAGAAGGACAGAAAGACCTCGACTCAAGTGGTGCACACAAGTGACTGGAGACAGCTAGCCAGGGACCGAGCTGGCTGGCGGAGACTGTTGATTGAGGCCCAAGTCCGCAACTGACTGTATGTAGCGCCACCTTAAGCAAGTAAGATGTTGTTATCAGTAGCGTCTCTGTCTG
Source organism: Sphaerophoria rueppellii (assembly GCA_920937365.1). NCBI lineage: Eukaryota > Metazoa > Arthropoda > Insecta > Diptera > Syrphidae > Sphaerophoria > Sphaerophoria rueppellii. The sequence continues at coordinate 9,815,717 of CAKKXW010000004.1, read as the reverse complement.
CAGTTGTACCTTAGCTTGGTTAACGAAACGAGGTAATGAACCTGACTGCTTCAAAAAATATATGTAAACAGCTAGAGTTTTTGTCAATATTTTATTCATTTTGATAATTCAATGATTTGATTTGAAAGTTTCTTCCTAATATTTTTGATAAGATCCTTTCCAATACAAGAAAGTTGTTTACAATTTTATTTAGTTTCTGTTTGCTTTAGAAAAATAATACCTATTTCAGAGGGATGTGCTCTATTACCAACTCGTATTTTGCCATCCCCTTTGTTTATCACTCTTTGAGTGTTTTGTTTCTTTTTTTTCTAATGAATACCAAATCAAACTACCAAACTAAGGAACAATCATAAAAGCTTTTGTTGTTTGTAAATTAATTAAATTTAAATAAATAAGAATAACCATCATTTAAGCCACTTGAGGGCAAGGAAACATGCACAGTTGTGTTTCAGCTGCTTCTCCATTATTTCTTTAACCATAATCTCAAAAATGTTTTATAAATAATTCTATGCGTAGCTTAAAGAGTTTACGGACATCAAAACTATTGCTCTTGGTATAGTTTAGTTTTGTTTTCATTTTTAAATAAATTTTAAACTACGATTATGACTAATTCATTTAAGAGGATCGGTTTAGGTGTTGTTTTTTGTTGAATTTGTTTTGGTTTCGGATGTTTTGCAATTCATCCTTTACTTTATCCATTGGGCGAGAATTGTCTGCAAACAGAACAAACACAATAAGACTGTGGGTCATATTTTTGTTTTGGAGAAAACTCACCTTAATTTCATTCATTTCTTCATCGGACGAGGAGTGTGAGAGACCGCCGTATGTCTTAAATGTCACATTCTGCATGAACGACTTCAACAAACTGGCACTCAACTGTCCAAATTTGTATGGCACAACCGGATCGAAGTCGCCATGTGCTTGGAAAATCTTTAAACACCAAAAGTTTATAAACATCAATTCTTCAAGAGAAATCAGTTTTCCTAACTTACCGGAACATCATTGGGAGATGTTTTTAAATTGGGGAATTGCTTATGCAATGGCAGCCAACATGACAGCGCAATCACACCGCCCAGCCGTTGGGGGAATGTCAGAGCAGCGTATAGAGCCAAGGCTCCGCCTTGTGAAAATCCACCGACAACAATGCGATTTGCAGGTATACCGGCTGTCATTTCGGACTGAATCATTGTATGTACGTTTTGTGTGGCTCTCCTTATGCCCTCATCATCTTCGGGTCCGGAAACATCGAGCGTCCTTAAATCGAACCATGAAGGCATCTGGAAGCCAGCATTGAGGGTAACTGGCATTGTGGGTGCTGTTGGACAGACCACTTTCATGTGCGATGGTCGTACCATTCCCAAAGCTGATATCCAGCCATGGCTGTTGAAGAAAAATGTTTTCAAATTATCGTTACTAATCTCAGAAAATAGTAGATGGAAATAGAATAGAATGCTATGAGGCATCTGTTATGCTCCGTCACGAGTGTTCAATTGGAGATCTGCAAGTTATTTGAGACTATCGTCCAATAGTTTTGTTGAGGTTTTTGAGGATTGGGCTCCACATAAAAAAATAAAAATAAATAGAGTGGCGCGACAGCTCTTGAAGAGCCAAGGCCTAAGTGGCTTACTCTCATCAACAATACTCTGGGTGCGTGTGAAGAATGGAGGGACCTACAATTTAACGCCGATTCCAAACGACAAAGTTGAGAAGCACTTTTTCATGACAGATTGATACTCTTGGAAGTTTTGTCAGCTCTTCGCAAGAGGCAGTGCCCGTGAAAGATGAAATAAAAACTATAGGCACTAGTAGGCTCCACATACCACTATCGATTTGACGTTGACGCTATGCTACGAAGCTCAATTTGTATTCCAAGGAATGGATATGGAACAATTCCGAATTGAAAACTTTGACTACCTTTCAACGCTCACAGGTCTACAAAGCGATCCATGTTGCAGGCTGAAGAGGGTGTCGAGGCTACGGCTGCAGTAAGCTTGGGCTTAGTTCGTCGGCGGGGTAGGGCTTTGAAGCCACAGCACTGGACTTTGTTACTTTTTATGCCATAGCCGTTGGAAGATGAGTTAATGGGCAGGTGCGCTACTGAAGAGGGATTGATTCTACTTAATGGAATGTAGCGTAGTTGACAGCAAAATGGAGCCAACAACTGTCATTGAGATGCATGCGTACATTTCCCTTCCATTCAACCCTTTGAACTTTTCAAGGTTAAATGCCGTTCAGCCCGGAAAGTCCAAGCGCAAAAATACTGAGATGAATTTAACACTGAAGTGTGTTGATTAATTTACTAATTCTTGAATCTCACACAGCGCCCATATCCCTCCCCTGCCCTGCTCACTAGCAAACAAACAGGATTACATAACAAAAAAGCGACAACGAAAACAGCAGCGTGTGAAAATCCACTCGAAAGTGATTATCTTCAATTGTATTTTGTTGTTGTAATGATAACCTTTACAGGCACTACGAGGGATGTTAATTTCTAAGGTTTTTTTTACTGTACTCATTTCTTTACTTACCCTGTGTCACCAAGGCCATGCATGAAAATCAACTGAAAATTAGACAAAAAGAAAAATATGAAATTTACAAAAGTACTTTCATGTTTTGGATTTGAATGAAGCACTCACCGTCGATGTATGTTTAGCGGTTGCTTCTAGGACAACTGGATTGATGGACATCTTTGTTGGTAGTTTCGAAACTAATTTAATTGTCGAAATAAAATAAAATCAGGATGGATTTTCACAAGCTCCCAAAACGACAACGGCTGCTTCTTTTTGGTAGAGAGATGACGACGATTAGAATTTGATAAGAACAACCATATTGATTATTATTTGGTGTATTCACAAAAATTTGTTTATTAACTATTAATGATTATTGCAGGTAATTTGTGTGTGTTGGAAGTGGGGTGAGGGAGAAAAGCCAATGGGCAGTAATAAAATTAGTTTTACATATTTGCTTTTTTTTTGTGGGGGTAGGTGAGTTTTGGAAACGTGTCACATGGGAGGTGTTTGCTGGTAAGGTTTGGGGTTTTTGGTGGATTGTGTTTGACTCAATTGTAACTAGCTTTGTTTTTGATCAAACAAAAACCTTACTTTTTCAATGGAAGCAGTTTTTTTTTTAATTTTCACTGAGACTTTTGATTTGAGCCGACTTCGACTTGAACTTCGCCAGAAAACTAAACTTGTGGAAATTTTCAAGTTTCGCTAGAAGAAAATGGATTAAAGCAAAATGTCAAAGTTAAAACGTTCGAAACTTGGTATAAGGTGCAGCTTACACTAGAACAAAAATGAATCCGCATTCTGCACGGGTGTGGCATAATTTTTTATTGCATTCGTATGTTCCCATAATTTATTTTGAAGAATTTATCTCAATTTCAAGACACTTTACATTTGGGGTTGGTCCAGTGGGTTAAAACACCAAATATGTGTGATGACTTAAAAATATAGTTTGAGATCCAAGGAACGTAAAAACATTGGGTCTCGTTCTCGTCTTGAAGAGATCGTAAACCTCAATCCCTTAGATTTATTTGTACAAGAATTGGCAGCAAACAACGCTCTTCGACTTTGTCAAACCAATATCTGGAGAACTAGTCAAAACAGCCATACCACGATTCTTACAAAATACAAACACGTCTGTACAAATTGCATGACTTATTTATAGACTTCAAAAAACCTTTATTATTAGCTTCCCCAAAAGACAAGATTGGGAAACAGTGTTTCTTACACTAATTAATCGAATTTTAACATCTTTTTTGAGGGTTCGAAAATTATTAATAGTGTAGGGGTAGGTTTTTTTCTCAGAAAACCTTAACCTTGCCAGTTCATTCAGGCTCCCCGATCATAGTAGTGTCCTCACACGCTAATATCACTTTTTTCATTGATAGCCAAGCTGCAATAAAAGCAATTTCTCTCACTTAAATCAAGTCAAAGCTTGTTTCTTCCATATGCGAAGAGCTAATGGTTCTTGTGTGCCTGGGTTAACGGTAGCAATGGTTTGCCGGGAAACGAATAAGCAGAAGAGCTTGGAGGAGAAGGATCAGTGCTTTATCCCTCTCTCACACACCATAATAACAGAATCCTTCAATGCTAATTAAAACAAAATATTAGTAACAATATCATTCAAAAAGCAAATGATAGATGAAACCTCCTAGAAACCTACGGTAACAGCAGAAAACCCTGGCAGATTTTTGACAGCAAAAGATCTGATAAGATCTTACTTCTAAAAAAAACGTACCCTCCGTGAGACTCTCAAAAAGCATGATTATGGGACATAATCTCATGGGGATAAGAGTGGAGTTGACCCAGTCAAATTTTGAGAAAGAAGATATTGGGGAGTCTCTTTCTAGTAAAAGAAACGTCAAAATCAAAAATGGTATAGGAGCTCAAATAGAGCAAGGGACTCCCTAACATCTTCTTTCTCAAAATTTGAGGTAACACGTTTTAGGCTAGCTTCCGTGCTCTATTATACTATCTCTCTATGCATATTCTACTTGGCTACCACAAAATGAAGATGGGACTTAGCACAGACGACATATGTAGAAGCTGCGACAGTGAAGAAGAGCACGTTAACACCGTTCACTTATTATGCCACTGTCCAGGGGTCGAATTACGGCATCAGTGAACGAACAATACGTGACTGAATTGTGTGCATTTGGCACTACCTCTCACGTTATCGAGTTATCTATCGACCAACTAGTACAATAATTTTGAATTCTTTCTTCAGTTATCGAACTGAATTTCATTCGAAACATAAAGAGCTCACGTATAGGAGGAACTTGTCATTGAAATATGTAAATATTATTGATTGATTTATTCATTATGAAAATTTTAACCAATAATCTTTTTAGGACAAACTTAAACACTTTAAATAACCAACAGAAAAACATGATGGCCGATTTTATGGGAAAAAAGCATTCAATTCAAAATACATCACAATTCTTCGGATAAATAAAAATAAGAATTATTCATTTCGTTTCACTGTTTGTTTTTTCCTTGATAAGATGAATAGGGTGTCTCAGTAAGATTGCACTTTTGAAAATTGAAATTTTTTTTTTCATGCAAGTTGCAACTCTGAAATTTGACAGCTGTCACCTCTGTTTATTCCGATTATTAAAAATGGGACGCTTTTTTAAAGAACAGCGCGTTATGATTGTGAAAACTCATTACACAACAAAATCGACTGTGAAACGCATTCGTTACAGGAATATGATAACGGACTTCTTGTGGCCTCATTGGACGGCATGAACCTGGACAACATGTTTTTTTCAGCAGGACGGCGAAACCTGCCACACAGCGCATGAAACAATCGACTTATTGCAGCAACAATTTTCAGAACACATTATCTCACGAAATTCCAGTGTCAACTGACCACTAAGATAGTGCGGTTTAACGCCGTGCGTTTATTTTCTTTGGGGTATTGTGAAATATCGGGCTTATGCGAATAAACCAGAAACAATTCCTGACCTCAAATAGGAAATCCAACGTGTCATCGGTGAGATACAGCCACAACTCTGTGCAAAAGTCATGGAAAATTTCATGAAAAGAGTAATGGCCTGTCATCGGAGCCAGGGTCATTTGCCGGATTTTTCATTCCATACTTAATCGGAACATTTCTTCTTTGCAAGACTATAAAAAAAATCACAACTCTGTCATAAAATACTTGTTTTTATTTTAAAATGAAAAATTGCACTCTTACTGAGACACCCTATAAATGCAAATTTTACCTGTCAAACCACTCAAGACTCGTTCAAAATAAGCAGAGACTCGATGTAGTAGAATAATGACTACTACAATTTTTAATTCCCAAACGATACGTGACCAATCGAATGCCATCATCCCAAAGTGGTTACTCGTTCGTTCGATCACTGATGAGACTCACTCACTCGTTCACTGAAGCGGTGATTCGGCCCCAGCACTTTGCAAAACTATTCACACTATTTGCTATAAAACATATTATATAACATCCCTGCATAATCACCCCGATTCTCGCAACAACCTCATTCCAAATCGAGTATCGTTTGCGCAACACATACACTCACCCGCTCACACAAAGGAACAAAAATCAGCCATATTTGTTGAACAAAAATTATTTTTCATGGAAGATAGAAGAAGAAAAAGTGTGTGAACGAAGCGAAGAAAACCTGCGACGGAGAAGAATTTTTCCATAATTTTATAAATTTAAAACCAGTTCGCATTAAATCAAAGCTCTCCAAATGTAAAAATAATTTACAAATTTTCTCTAGATTAAGTGTAAATTACATTTTTTAAAGAAAGTGCAAACAATCCCAACAAACCAAAAGTAAAACAAAAAAAAAAATATTTTTCCCCCAAAGAGTCTCTGAAGCGAAGAAAAAAAGACATTTCTTTTTTTCTATTGTCTCGTCTACAACTACAACTCTGCGTTGTTCTTCTCGCTCTCTAATTTTTTTTTCCAATTTTAATTTTTTTTTGCTGCTATTTTGTGACCCTAAAAATTAATTTTCTTCATATTGTGTGCAAAAGTTGTAACAAAAAAATAGTAAAATAGTTTTTTATTTCTATTTTGCTATTGGAATTGCTTTCGTCGAAGAAAAAAAAAGTTGACCAACAGCGAAAACAATACGAAAGAAAATTCGAAAAAAAAGTCAGTAGCAACAGCAGCGCTACCCAGTGAGCGACGTGACGAAACACGAACCCAACAACAGCAGCACAGCAAAAAAGTTTCCTCAAGTGAAAAAAAAAAATAAAGAAGTGAGAAACAAAAAAACGAACACGAAAAAGAAAAAGAAATAGACGAGCTTCGATTTATTGAAGAAGCAGTGAAAAAACATCGAGAAAAACAAATGTTTTTAAAAGTTTTTCTCAATTTTTCCCAAGCAGAATTACTTTTGAGTACAACGGAATCGTCGGAAAAGATTCAAAAACAGTTAGCTTACAATCCATACAAAGAAGAAAATAAACAATTCTTGTAAACTAACTTTAAAACCAACAACAACAACAACAGCCCAACCAAAAGGGAGTAGCACTCTGCATTTTTGAAATCAATTTTCTGTTTTCCTTATTTTTTTTTTTTAATTTTTATTCTACTCGACAATTACCTATATAATTTTTTTTTGTAAATCTGTGCAGTATAAAAGTTAAGTTAAATAGTTGTTAAGAAGAGGAGAAGCTTGTGTGTGTTTATATATTTTTTGTGAAACGGAAATAGAAGAAAATGATGGAAATAGCGATAAATTCGGTGGCACGAATGAATGGTTTTACACCGAATAGAATAAGCGCCGCGGGAGGAGGATATGGTACTCCGGCTACGTGCAATGGCAAAAGCAGTCATATATTCTCATTCACCTCTTCGACGTTGTCGACGATGGCAACGTCGGCTGTTGCGTCGCCTGTCGCAATTGCACCTGCACCTGCTGCTGGAGTCAGCAAGAGCAGCAGCAGCAGCATTAGCAACAGCAATAATTTTAAGCCACAAAAACACAAATCTTCAACGACCGCTGCCGCTCCCTCAGCAGCAACAACATCAGCAGCAGCAGCATCAGGTTTGTCGATTTTGAAATTCAATCCAATGGATTCATTTTTATTTTTGTTATCAGCAGCGGTAGCAGTGGCAGGAGGAGTTGCATCAGCAACAATAGCACAACAATCATCATCTTCAGCATCATCAACATCATCCACATTGATCACACTAACAACAACAGCAGCAGCAGCAGCAGCAGCAACAACAAATTCATCATCCGTTTCGAAGAACAATGCAATTCCGTCCGATATTCTTGACGATTTAGCCAGTCGTTTCATAATAAATGTTCCGGATGACGAACGCACCGATCTGATCCGGATATGCTTTCAAATCGAATTGGCACACTGGTTCTATTTGGATTTCTTTTGTGCAATTGAAGAGAAGAAACTCTTGCCGTGCGGCATTAAGCAGTTTGCTATGCAATTATTTCAGGTATCTTCTTCTATTTTTTGTATTCCCAAAAATTCAATCAATTTTAATGTTATTCCTTTCGTTTGTAGCATATTCCATTTCTTCGAAAACATTTGTCAACAATCGATAAAATTTTAGAAGACTGGAAAAATTATAAACTATCTGTTCCTACTTATGGAGCTATTTTGATATCGGAAGATCTCAGTTATGTGTTACTTGTGCAATCCTATTGGGCAAAGAGCTCATGGGGCTTTCCCAAAGGGAAAGTTAATGAAACCGAAGATCCAGTCCATTGTGCAACAAGAGAGGTAAGTCTGACTCTTCTATTTTCTGGACCGGGTTCTTCTTCAAACAATTGAAAATAGTTTTACTTAGTTCTTGTTTTGTCATTGAGTAATTCCCTTCTTAAGAATTTAGAATTGGCCCGGTTAGATTCGTGGGAACATTACCCAATTTTTTAGTTATAAGAACCCGTTAGGAAATGAAAGCAACATCTGAGCATGAAAAATAGCTTACTTACCAACATTGATGAATCCAAAACTAAGGAAGGTGTAAGCGGTGCTGCGGAGTGTACTCAGAAAAGCTCAATCTAAGCTTCTCGTCCATCCTCACAATCGTGCTCCAGGCGGAAATCTTAGCAATCAAGAAGTTTTATCTTGTCTAAAAGAAAACGTGAATGCCGCCCTCAAATCCATTGAATCTGTCTCTACTAACTCCTTAGTTGCCCTTAACTGTCGATCACCTCTTGTAGAAATGGCACAGCAGTTTAATATTCACCTCTCCTGGGTGCTGGGCCACAGAGACCTTGCCCATCTTACTTCAATGGAAAAAGGTTGGCATACATTGCGCTACGTATATACTGAAGCTTAAGCGAGATGCCTTCATACTAACCTCAGACGGGATAACATTCCCACTTGTACGATCACCAAATAGATATGGCCCAGTATTAATCCTTAAAGAACAAAGGATCTAATATCTCTGAAAAGACGATATATAAGCTTCCTAGCAGGTGCCATCACTGGAGGACGTCATGCGTCTCTTCAAATGATTTTTTTTTTGTAGAAGCTGCATCGACGAAGAGGAAGAGGAAACAATTCCTCATTTGCTATGTTCATGCTCTGTACTCTCCATAAGAAGGAAAACTCACCTAAGAGGGGCTTACTACAATGACCCCAGCGAACTGGCCCGTACAGACGTTAATAGTCTCTTTCGCTTTGTAAAAAGCTCCAAATTGTTCAACGAATAGGAAGTACCTTAGATTCATATGGTATCACATTGGGCCCGCGCGGCCTAAGTGTGAAGTAATTCAGCCACATAAACCTAACCTAACCCAACCTAACTACTATGCGCGCTGGCATCCGTATTTACCAGGTTTTTCTATCGGCAATTAGGTCTTCCTGGTCGTCTCGAATCTGGGGGCAGCGAAGAGAAGACTTTCTTGGCTGGAGGGAGCCAATGTAGTCATCTTTTCTTGGCTTTTTGGATTACAACCGCATTTTGGTAGAGCTTGTACAGTTCGCTGTTAACCTTCTTCTCCATTCGCTATCGTCGAGAATTCTTTAACTATTTCGAAATTGCTGCTATCAACAGTGAAGTTTTGTCCAGCAGGATCAGTTTTTTTCGGGATCCCGAATTTAGTCATCGCCATCATAAGCTCTTGGCGGTGGATGCTATCATAAGAAGTCGATGAAGAGATGGTGGGTTTCGACTTGAAATTCGTTGATCTTTTCCTCAGTGTGAATATTTGCCACACACTGGTACGTGCCATATGCCATATATGTAGATGGTTCATATGGAGCCTATCGACCAGTCAGTGGACTTGCATTCTTCCTCCCACACTTTTGATGACCTGGTGCATTCAGTTCATAGAAGTACCTTCTCCATATTTCAAGAGTTCCACAGGTATGTCATCCGACCCGGCGGACTTGTTATTTTTCAGCTTTTGGATGGCTCGTTCTACCTTGTCTGTGCTGGGGGCTGGGACTGGGTCTTCATTGAGACCAGTCTTCTCTCGGTTCTCGCGACATTATGCCCATTCAGGAACTGTAGGAAGTGCTGCTTGAAAACATCTATAACTCCCTGTGCTTCGGTGACTAAGTTTCCTTCATTGTTTCGAAGAGTCTGTGTCCCCGTTCTGAAACCAGAAGGTAATTGCTTCGACCTTTGAAGGAAACGTCGCGTCGGGTGTTGTTCTTGGCCCGTGAATCCATTAGATATTTGAGCTCTGAGACACTGCGGATGCCCTTTTCTTCCTTCGCAGAGCCCTTTTCTCATTTCTCCTTTCTCTTCATGTTTTCTTCTTCTTTTCTTTCTGTATTGCGCACTTATCATCATATAACGGGTACTTTTTCGTGGGTGGCTGGTAACCTATGGTGGTCTCGGCTACATTTTATAATTATTTCGTGATATTGGTTCCACAAGGAGTTGACGTCTGTGGTATTTGGGAAGACAGCGGAGAGTCGATCATTCAGGTACTCACTGTAGTCTTTGGCATCCTCCGGGTTGCTAAGGCAACCTTTGTTGAATTTCTTTCTTTGAGCAGCACGTGTTTTCTTTTCGTCTGATAGTCGAGCGATGAAAAACAGATGCTCATAAAATATATCTCGTACGCGAAGAATGCATAGCTTTTTGTTCATCAACGGATCATCAGCATCCATTCACATCGACAGTCTCGAGTTTTCTATTTTAATACCTTCGCCAGTCCGAAATAAAGACGTTTAGCAGCTGAGCAATAGCTTGAACCGAGTTTTAATAGTTAGAACCTTGTAAAGAAATCAACCGTTTAACCTGCTCTAACTTCAACGGCAGAAATATTAATTTTACTCTTAATTTGTTTGTCTTCTTTAAAAATAAAACAGGTATATGAAGAAACTGGCTACGATATAACCGGACTAATTGTACCAAATGATTATATTGAGGCTGTTATCAATTATCAATATACACGCTTATACATTGTACGTAATGTTCCATTGCAAACACAATTCTCACCGCGTACTCGCAATGAAATCAAATGCTGTGATTGGTTCCCAATCGATTCGTTACCAATTAATAAAAACGATGCCATATCAAAAACTAATCTTGGCCTAAATGCCAATTCATTCTTTATGATAATGCCATTTGTGAAGCGACTCAAAAAATGGGTGAATGACAATCGATCTGGTATCGAGACACGTCGCAAATATCCACCCACCAATGCAAATAGTACAACAACAGGATCATCTACATCATCTGTAACAACAACAACAACTACTACAACATCCTCAACGTCATCACCACCAACAGTCGGTGGCGGAATTGGAGGTGTGATTATAATTGCTAAAAATACATCACCCACATCAATGTTAATGTCAAAGAATACGAATATAAATTTAAATAATAATAATAATTGTAAAAAAGATAATAATCCTCCAACTATGGATAATGGTATAAGTAATATGAATAATAATAATAATGTGCGAATTTACAATGAGAATATTGCCTTAATTCAAAATAATGGAAACGGATCTGTGAGCAACAATAATTCAAAAATTCAAAACAACAACAACCAGAGCAATGCCAACAGTAATAATAACAATTGCAATCGTGGCAATAATAACAATAAAAGACAACGCCACAAATCAATGGGTGATATCGATGGTATTAAGTTAATTATAAGTAACCAAAATACAAATAGTAATAATAAATCCAACAACAACAACAACAACAACCAAGGTGGTACAAAGGCCAGCAATAATAATAACAACCATAACAACGGCAATAGCAAGCATGCTAAAGTGCAACAGCAGCAGCAACAGAATTCCAATGGGGGAGCTGTCCCATCATCAACAACAACAACATCAGCATCAGCATCGTCGGTGGGTAATGGTCAGCCGAAAAGACAATTGTTTCACAGTCAAAGCCAAAGCGGCACAGCCAATATGAGTAACTTGTACTCAGACGAATGGAATGGCCGCAAAATGATGCAAAACAATGTGATAAGCTCATTCGATTTGATTCGCAAAGAGAAACAACAGCAACAGCAGCAATTGAAGCAGCAGGAAAAGGAAAAAGACAAGCCAGTGATGAATAACGCAAGCAGCGACAAGCAGCTTAAGAAAGCCAATAACAATAATTCGCGCACACGCACCAAATCACAGAGCACAGTTTCCGGTCCAAATACAAATCAACAGCAACAGCAGCCAGCTGCAACATCATCAAATACTGTGATTCAAACTAAGCAGCATTCTGGCGGATCAGGAGCAGTTAAAACTGCAAGAGAAAAACCAAAATCACCACCGCCTACTGCAGCACCATCATCGCCAACAATGAAATCTACATCGGCTGTTGTTTCGGCAAAACCATCAACATCAACAATTTCTCAGAACGAGAAAACGCGATGTGTGTCTCTGTCAATAGCAGCTACATCACAAAAACTCAACAACAACAACAACAAAAACAAAAATTCCATCCCAAGATCAATTACACCACCAACACCAACACAAACAACAACAGCAACATCGAACACTTCCAATCAATCAACCAAAATCACTTTGTCAAAAGAAGCAGCATCAACATCGTCTGGAGCCGCGGCTGCTGCGGCTGCAACAGCATCATCATCAACAACATCAACCAATCAAATTCTAAAATTCAATCCAAATTTCGACTCATGGACCAATTTCTCATTTACAAAAAATTTTATTGCCAATGTTTTTTGTTAAAGAAATAAAAGAAAAACAACAAAAATTTACAACCAAATCCATAGATGATGACGAACGAGGACGACAGACACGCGGCAACCAAACTGACAAAATGACAAAGATAAGCTTATGACGACTGTGTCGATCAAAAGATCGGAAGAAAAAAAAAAAAAAAAACAAACAAATATTTTGTTAAATTAAAATTTTAATTTCAAATCGAAATGATTTTTATTTTTATTTTTATTTTCTTAACTAACACAAAACTGGTACTATCCCTGTTCCCTTTTAGACACAGCAACTGGTGTGAGTTTGAGTGATGGTTGATGATATTATTGTAAAGCTCTTCATCTCCTCAGCAGCATTGGAACTTCTTTCGAAAGGAAGCAAGACTGCTCCAGGGAGAGCCTTCCAATGGTATCGTTTTCCTGTGCTTACAACTTACTTGTTGTGGCCACATTTTCAACATTGACTGGCTGAACACAATGGAGTTGCTGTAGCAGCCGATTGAAGGACTGAGTGAGTTGCAAAATAGTTCAACTTCTGCAACAGCGAGAGTAGGTACTATTTTTCGTATGATCGCTTGGCAGTTTTATCAGTGGCTGCCTCAACGACTCCATTGTGTTCAAGCTTTGCACCTTCGATCTGCAACAATTTCTCATTTGATGTTACAGTTCTTAACATATCTCTCAACTAACTCATTACTCAGCTGAAGTCTTGACTTTATTTTATCTTTTAAATTTTTATGTAAACAATTCTGTATACGATTTTTCTTACAAAATGAAATATGATGTCCCTCAAGACTTCAGAATTTTTTTTTAATTTCTTAAATGAAAGCGTACATTTTAAGGTTGATTTTCTAACAAAAAGAAAGTGTTTTAAACGACTCTTGAGAACACAAATCAGTTTTAGGATGAATTTGATTGGAAATGGGGTCAAAATCTCACTCCGAATGAATTTTTCTTTCCTTTTCTTTTGTATTTATTGAAACAAAATTCCAATTGCCATCAAATTCATCTTAAAAGGAAACAATTAACATCCCTGAACTTTCATTTTTAAGTTTTTTATTTCCGCCCCGTTAACAAATAATTAAAACAAAATCAATCTTGAAAAAAAGAAACTAAATAACCAAACAAAAAATAGTAGTTGTTGTTTTGTAAAAGCTTCCTCAAAATATGTTCTTCACATAAAAAACCCTATTTTGAGGATGTTTCGTAGCCTGGCAATGGAAAAACATCTGTATTAATGTATGTACCTATATTTTTATTAGTTTTTGTATTTTTAAATTGAAAAAAAAATCCAAAAACGACTAAACATAAAAATCATTAACCAATACTTCTACTTAATGAGATGGAATTTCAATTGGAATCTTAAATTCGAGACCAACAAAACAAAAACCAAGCAAAAAGTGATCTGTAAAAAAATGTAACAATTAATAATTTTATCCTAGTTTTGTTCTTTGTTAAAAAAATTAAAAAAAAAAATTGTACAGCATATGAAACACCATTCAAAATGGGGTTTGTTTTTCTTTTTAAACACAAAAAAAACCATCTTTCAGTTAATAATTTCTCTTAAATGAATAAAACAATTGTTTTAAACATATTTTTATATAAACAAAAAAACAAAACAAGGTTTAAGATGTGATGTGTGAATAAAAAAAATATATAAATGTAAACAAAAAATACTTAATTGATGATGGATGAAAGAAGAAGAAAGTATGAGAAGGTGAAACAAAACAAATCTTCTGGTTTTATAGCAGGACTATTAAGTGTCTTTGTTTTTGACTGACTAGATCATAAGAACATAAAACATTTCATAATGAATTAAGTAAACTTAAACAAACAAACAAATAAAATGGCAGCTTTCTTCTTAACACAGAAACAAACATAAACTCGTTAAATGTATGAAGAAACAGAGAGCCTTTGTTTTTAATTTCATTAGCTTGAATGCCAACTAAAATGTGCACAAAATTGTATCAAATTGTTAAACTAAAAGCTTATGAAGCTTAAGGCTTTTAATCCTATCAAAGGCGCTGTAATTAAATAGAATCCTAGTTGTAAATCGATGTAATTTCCTATCTATGTAAATCGCTGCTTTTTAAGATTCTTTGTTTTCTATTCAAATTGCTACTCATTCACTAATTCTATCAAAATTGTGGAGCTTAAGTTTGCAACATCCATTGTTATTGTGAGACAAAACCCGAAACACAATGGAGTGGCAATAGCAGCTGTTTGTAGCACTGTCAAAGTTAAAGTAAACGTGCATTTAGTCGACGGCGTTACAATAGGAAGAAGTTATTACTTCAGCTGTCTCACCTCACTTAGTTCCAGTTGCGCTTCTATTTTCGTGTATGAAAACTTTGAGAGTACTACAAGCAGCTACTACAGCCAGGGCTCTGATTATGGGATTCACGGCGAATCGTTTTGCTAGTGAGTTTGACATTTTTCAATTATTGCTTTCGCTTTCGCCTTCTTCGTTTTGAATTCGACTAATTAACAAATTCGAAGGCGAATTTCAAATACCATAAAGTTTGCTGGCGAGTTGAAATCCGACAGCTTCTTAATGGCGGATTCACAGGCGAAAGAGTGTTTATTATTTTTAACTGGAATATTGGAAGAAATATTAACCAAAGTGTCAAATCACTGTGGATTCGTTAATAAGGAAGTCCGAAGCGAGTCAAATTGAAAACGATCCGCCGCGAATCCAATAATCAGGCCCCAGTCAATGTTTAGGAAGTTTGAAAGCCAAGTAGAGACAGTTAAATATCTAAATTAAGACGTTCATACCCCGAAAATGTCTTTTTGTACAAGCAAACTGTACCGTCTGTATGGAAATTTAACGCCAGCACGACAAGCTTGTATGATTCGAATTCAATCAATCGTCAAGATGCATGAAAAGTTGAAACGTTTGTGCAAAATTTCCCTACAGACGCTACAGTCTACTTGTTCAAAAAAATTGTTCATACATGCTTGTCACTCTCATGTTCAGACAAAATGTGGAAACGAAAATAATCCTCGAGTTCATTTTTGTAGGACTGCCGAAGTCCTGCGAGTCAACTCATTAACTTGACATAAACAAAGCATGACATGACGATGTCAAGGGGCAGCAAAGTTTGCGCCTATGAACTCGGTGAATGTCTACTTGTTCTTCGAACTAAGGAAAAGCACCGTGAGTTCATAAATGCAACCTAGGTGCTCATGCCTTGCCGAAAAAAATCGTTCAATGCATTTATGAACAGAAAAACTGCTGCAAGAATGCGGCAGCTATACAATATCAAAAAACTCGACTGTGGACAAACAACGGCAAAACGGGATTTATTTCCGTCAAACATTTTCCCCACAAAACAGCCTTTTTCTCTGCCAGGCAGCAAATTGCCGTTCTACCGCCAGACGAACTGTTATCAGCTTAACGTCTGCATCTGACCAGAATTTTTGGCCACCAAAGTCATATCTATGAAGTAAAAGTATTATACTTCAAATTATTAAGAACAAAAATCTTTTCTTTTTGCCAAAAATTTAATAAATATTCAATTATTTAACTTATAGCCCAGGAGCCCCCATACAAGAAATTCCCGTCATCGCGCCCACTAAAATTTTAAATGAGGAATAAAAGATAAAGCCAAGACGAATAAGATTCGCTTGGTCGGCGTGAATTTAGTAAGCCGGAAAGGCCGCGCATACCTGTTGCAATGTGGTGAAATGTCTCCATCATCACGGATTCTATTTCTATTTCATTCATTACACGCGTCCTTATGTTAGATGTAGAAATACCTTGGTTTGCTTGCTTTAAAGCTGCCGAAAGTAACGCGCAAACCAATTTTTTTATGAACTAAATTACTGTAGTTTATAATAAAACACAGTGCTTTAGTTCATAATAAAATCTGGTTTGCCCGATACTTTCGGCATCTAACAGGAACGCGTGTAATGAAAGAAACAGGAATGGAATCCGTGAGATGGAGACATTCATCGTCATTCACCAAATTGCAAAAGGTATGCGCGCCTTTCCGGCTAACTAAATTCAACCGACCACGCAAATCTTATTCGTCTTGGCTTTATCTTTTATTCCTCATTTAAAATTTTAGTGGGCGCGATGACGGGAATTTCTTGTGTGGGGGCTCCCAGCCTATTACTCATTTTGTTCCGACATTTTTCTGCAGAGCGGCAATAGAAATAAAACGACTGCAGACTTTATCGTAGTTTAGCTGTCAGTTTGTTATTATGAACACACGACTGACTGCTTTACTGCAAGCATAATACAGTTTAACTTCCTTTATGAACGCAATCTTGCATTACTTTACTGCTGCATGTTGAACATTTTTATGAACCTACCCGCATTCACTACAATGTTAAAACAGAACGCAATGTCTTCACAATTGATAGAATTCTTGATTTAATGTCATTTTAATGCACCTTCAGCTGATCAGTGGACTTGCACCTTAACTCGTTTTTTTTTCTCTTATTTTCTAAACAAAAAGCTTGTTACTATGAATGTAGTCTTGTAATCATAAAAAAATTGTATTATTGTTTAACACTTGATAACAATCTGTTGTCATCCTAGTACAAACTCTCCATACCAATTAAATTGTATTAAACTTAAATTTAATGCGCCAAATAAAAATTTAAATTTATAAATTAATTAATAAAACAAAAATGTTCTTCACTAATTAAATAGAAAATTATAATTTTCATAAAATGAATGTGAGGTTAGCTTTCTTAAAATTGTTTTTGTTTTTAATTTCATTTGTTAAAAGACAACCAAAAGTTATATAGAAATTATATGAATGTATAAATAAGTGTCTATATAAAATCGGTGCTCCCAAACTATGTTTTTTGTTTTTTTTCTTTAATGTATTTAAATTCACATCACATCTTGCTAATATTATCAAATAAAAAGACAAACTTGAAACGAAAAACAAAAGTTTTATATAAAAAAGAAAAGAAGAATAGAATTATTTATATAAAAACAAGAATAAATGGAAGCTTTAAACCAACTAAAAACCCAAAAAAAAAAAAATAAACAAAACAACACAAAATTCAATCAATGGAATATAAAAAAACATCAATTCTTTGATATCATTAATAATCGAAAATATAAATTGCAACAAAATCAAATATTATTTGTAAAGTACAGAATAAAAGAGCATTTTCCATAGATTCTCTTAGAGTTAAATTTTAATTTTAATTTTTTTTTTTTGTTTATAAATTGAAAAGCCAACAAAAAATAGTGCTTTATACTTTCAGCGAGTATAAAATTAAAAAAAAAATAAAGCCTTAGCACTGAGTTGCAGTTCAAATAAATTATATTATTAGTAATTGATTCAAAATCAAAAGCGAAAGCGTAAAGCACTGTTTTGCAATCATTCTCAATGCCATAGAGACATTCATTAGAGAGTTTTTCTACTTCCTTGTCAATTTTCTTGCATTTACAATTCAAAGTTGTGTATGTAATGCACAAACATTGCAACATAATGTGCATAAATTGAATGTATAATCGTACAACACTAACCAATAGATGCAGTATTTGTTTTGTCATTTTTAACTTTTTTAGAATTGTTCTTTTTTTTAATGAAATTGTACTTGAGCTTCTTATATTTTATCTGTTAACATCCAAAGAAACAAAAAATAACACACAATACCTATTCAGATCAAATAAAGTATTTTTTATTTTGTACTTTCAAAATCAGACCATCAGAAATTATTGCTTGTTTTATTTGGATTTTTGAACTTTGTCATTTCAGAAAAAGTGATTTTTTAGCTCAGTAGAACCACGGATGATTTGTGATTGTTAATGGATTCTTATCAGATGAATGTATTCGGCAGTAATTAGACCAATACTAACCTTTGGTAACCTGGTTTGGTGGAATGCTTTAGAAAAGAGAACGAACCTCAAAACTATGACAAAAGTACAAAAGACTTGCGTGCACAGTCATTATGGGGGCAATGAGATCCACTTCCAACTGGGGGACTGAAAGTTTATCTCATTTAAAACGCCTAGATCTCTTTGTTCAAGAATATGCGAGCTAAAAGTGCCTTGGGACTCCAGATTAAGTCTGAAAAACGGCCATAGGACGCTCAGATCCTTCATAAATTTATGGGTCATAGTACTACGACAGGCTATAAAATACCCGAACTGGAATGGCTGCCATCCCAAGCAGAGATGAATGGATAGATAACATACGATACTCGAGTGAGTATTCAATAGGTATCTATAGGGTGCCTATTGTTTCGCTTTTTTTACTTGGCCCCCAAACACTTCGTTTTTCCCACTACAAACTTTTGTTTAATTCGCCAAGCTATTTTTTTGTTATTTTTTTACTTAGTTTTTCGATCACTTCGCCCCACTATTACTTCGCATTTGTTTCTTTTGTTTTTAGTTGTTTTGCATTTCCGTTACAAGTGCACTGAGTTATTTGGTTTTAGTTTATCTCGATAACGGTTGTTTCGCCTTTTGTTTAATTTGATTCAAGGTTGTTTTGTCAGTCTTATTGGGATCGATGATAAGAATTTTTAGAGAAATTTGGCCAAAAGGTAAGCAATCAATTCCAAAATATCTGGTGCATAATTTTTTTGATTATTTCGCCCAACGGTTGTTTCGTTCTTTTTTTTGTGGATGTTAAGAGCCCAAGGGCGTTGAAATTCGCGCGACGACATTATGATGAAGCTAAGTATATATTGGGCGAAATAAACGAAAACGAAACAAATAAAAAACAGAACACAAAAAATACATAGGCGACATAAACCATACCCGTATCTATAAGGATGGCTCTAGATGGATACTGGTGTAGGGGCAGGCTTCTATTCTGAATCTCTTAAGTTAACCTACTCGCTTAGGCTTCTAGACTACAGTAGTGTCTTCAAAGCGGAGGTCATGGCAGTGACAACAGCTGCTAAACAGGTATGACGTATGAATGATGGCAATACCACGGACTGATATCACCTTTTACATTGATAGCAAAGCGGCAATAAAAGCGATTACAGCAACTGAGGTAAAATCAAAGCTTGTCTCATGCTGCAGCGAAGAGCTTTAGGTTCTTGGAGCACAGCATAACATTAGACTCTGCTGGGTCCCAGGCCACAGCGATATACCAGGCAACGAGAAAGCCGATGAATTAGCAAGTTAAGGATCAACGCTGGACGTAAGCCAACCTCAGCTAGTCAGCACCCCACCTTTATGAGCAAGAAACCTCATCTGTGCTCACGCCCCCATTGAGGAAAAGGATGCAGACACCAAAGACAGGTTCTACGAGCTCCTCGACAAGAACTACGAGCAATACCCCATCTATGACATTAACATTGTCCTTGGAGATTTCAATGCTAAGTTGCGCAGCGAAGAAGTCCTTGATGGAATAGTCGGACGACATAGCCTACACCACACTACCTCCGATAACGGATTTATGCTGCGGGGCGAGAAGTAATTTTAGCAAGTACGCGATTCCCACATCTCGATATCCACAAGGGGATATGGAAATCTCCTGATCAATCAACCGTCAACCAGATTGATCACATTGCGATCGACGCACGACACTTCTCTAGCATGCAAGGTGTCCGCACATTCCGAATGCCAACGTCGACTCGGATTACTACCTTGTTGGAGCCAAGAAAGGTACGAATGCGGATATCCCGATCAAGGCCAATACGCGAAAATGCTAGGAGGAAATTCGACGTCTAGCAAGAGATTGCTAGATCCTTTTCTGATCGTGTCTCCGAAAATCTCCTCAAAAGTCCTTTGCTGCCAGCACAAAATGAGGTCCAACGACTTTGTGGAGCGAATGAAATAATGCTTCGACTCGTAGAGTGTTCGAATCCAACGCGGAAGGACGTCGCAGACATCAGGTAGAACCAACTTGGCGTGGAAACTGGAAAGCTAGCTAGCGGCTGGAGACGTTTGGATGAGGCCCGACCTGGACAGAAGCGCCACCATAAGTAAGTTATGAACAAGAAACCTTAACATTGAAACACATTTAAACTGTTTTGCTAAAATTTTTCGTACAATATAATCTGCCATAAACAGTGGAATACAATAAGTTATAATAAAGATGATAGTAAATTTTGTTTATTTAAATAGTTAGTTTCATAAAATGTTTCTTTAACTAGAATTTATTTGTATGTGGTCGTATGTGTGTGTGTGTTTATAAATAAAACAATTTTTGTCATCCTAAAAGTAAAAATTAGTTTGAAAAACAGAAATGTGATCGAGTTAAGAATTATTTCAAAACAAACAAAAATATTTTAATAATTTTAACGATGAATATCTTTCTTAGAAAACATCAGTCCCAAAGTGTTTAGCTTGAGCTCTCATTTGAACTTTGTTTATTTCTGTTTGAGCTTCCACAACGGATCCAGCTCATTGAGGGGATCTTTGATTTCCTCTTTTTCCTTGGCCGTTACCGTCTGAGCTGTCTTCATTTGATATGATGTCATAATGCCACCTGAGAGAGTTTTCGAGTGAACAATTTGCGCTTTTAAGAGTTTTCGGAAACTTACGTTTATTGAGAACATCGTGGGCATGGCTCAGAATAATCTGCATCGAAAGCTCCAAGCATTCGGGATCCTTGAGAGCATTTTGCCTCTGGTTGCAAATACGATACCAAACATCAACGACATCTATTGAAATCATATTCGTTACTTGGATTCTCAAAAAAAAAAAAAAAATAGAAAACCTACTGATCAACAAAGGCCGCTTTGTCTGAGTAGCCTGGATTGCACAGATTGCCACAGCAATTTGTTCCGAGCGCTCCGATCCAGTGAGACAGTTCATGACGACCGGCGAATTGGTTTTGAACTCTTCACAACGTTGTTTGTTTCCAATCAAAACGTTTTCAGCAATTCCAAGCAATTGCGGTGGAGAGCTGCAAATATTACAAACTGAATAATAAGAAAATCATTGAGCAACAATCATGCAATTGCACCTCTTTGTCCATGATTTGATTTGAAGGAGGGAAAGCTCTTGAATTGCATCAACTCCATTCATTGAAAGCTTCAGAGCGAACTCGTTGGTGTGCGAGAGATGATTGATTTTCATCAGTTTCACGCAAAAGTCATCGAAATGCATTTCCGAATTTAGTTCTTGCGGCCAGAAGGGATCCATGAGCTCATTTGGAGTATGGAGACAAACAACGGTTCTGGTTTTTTGTGACCATATCATTGACCAGAAATCGTTAAGCGTGTTCTGTTGAGGAGTTTGAGCTATGATGAAATTTGGGCATCCCGGTCCAAGATCCTGAAAAGACAATAAATCAGTCACATTCCTGAGAGGACATTACCAAAACCCACCTTCACATAAGCAGCATTGATATAATCATCGGTGCTTGTCTCCAGGACGACACGAGCATGATCATAGGGAATGCAATCGTTTGAGCGATTTTTATCTGGAAACAATCTGGCAATAGCCGTCGTCTTCTTGGGCGAGTCTTTCTTCAGCAAATCGTGAATTTCCTTCCATTTGCTCTTCAACGGAGTACTGCCATTTAACATCTGAACATTTAGAGTTTCGATGGTCTTTTCGAAACGTTCGACTTCTTTGTGGAAATATTTCAATGTCTTCGGGTCGACGAAGGGATCCTGTGATGGCGGAAGGTACTTGACACCACTTCCATCGCTTCGAATTGAACAATTATCCCAGTCGAGATTGTGATCGAGTGAGCTTAGGTCCGAGCAGATCGACAGATTATCACAGCTCATTTTTCGTTCTATTGGAGATTCCAATGTGGTTGAGTTTACTGGCGATGAAGGAGCCACAGGTGCGGATTCCTTTTGCTTGACAGGAGATGTGGATTCGGGTGGAATTTCTGGTTTTGCAATTGCAATTGTGGTGGCGATTTGTGGCTGAAGTGATGGAGGAGGCAGAACAGGGGATGAGAAATCAATGTCGGTAAGTAGATCGATGTTTGAAGCTGGCTTTTTGGGTGTGGCAGCAGCAGCTACTGGTTTAGGGCCAGGTTGTGGAGCTGGGGTAGCTGGCTTTGGGGTGATTGAAGCCGTTGGTGGTGGAGTGGCTCCCGGACCTAAAATATTCCAATGTAAGTAGATCTCAAAACAATAAAACAATCGAACTCACCATATTCATCGCTTGTTGTGGTCTGTGTTGAGTTTGCCTGACCGCTTTGCATGTAAATTGTCGACTGTGATGGAGTGTACATTGGAGTTGAATGTTTCAAATCAACCGGGGGATAGCCAAAGGCATTAGCAGCGGCTTGGTCGTTGGATTGATAGCCGTAGGGAAGTGAGAAGTAGCTCAGGTTATTTGGATCGGTTGTAGTTTGATCATGGGGAACAGATGCATCCTTGGATTTTGTGTGAGAAACGATAGCAACCTGGAAATTTGGAAGTATTCTTGTGAAAATGAAAGAAAATGGCAAGAGAATGACGTACATCATTATTGTGAGCACTTATTTTGCTCGTACTGCCCGAGTCGGTGGTGGAACTGGTCAATGGGCCAGTTTGCCCGGCCGCATTCGTATACTGTCCATAGAACCCAGACGATGGGACCACCTGATAGCCACTCCCATACTCATAGGATCCGGACCTTGCATTGAAACTGTAACCTGGGTGAGTGGAGTAGGAGTAGTTATTTTGGCCAGCTTGGGAAACCGTTGGAACTGCGTTGTTGAAGGCCTGTTGCGAATACTGCTGTTGTTGGGTCGGATCCTGGAATGTCTGTTCTTGGTTATATTGCGCCGGCAAGTAGCTATTCGGCTGATAGAACTGTTGCTGAGTAGGAGCTGGAGCAGATGCAGGGATAGTAGGAGCAAGTGGAGGTGTAGCAACTTTCTGTGGTTGAGCTTGGTAAGGCGAAGCCTGCTGGTTTTGTGGAATCGATGCCGTCTGCTGAGCGTATGGTGAGTACAAAAGGGAGTTATTTGGAAGGGAAGGTGCTGCCTGTTGCTGTTGATAGACTTGATACGGTTGCGATGTTCCTGTTTGAGCGGAAGTCGTTGGGGCTACTGCTGTCGCCTGGTAGCCCTGATATGTTTGCTGACCAGTAGCTGGAGAAGCCATTTGATTCGAATACTGCGAATAAGCATTGGCAGCAGCTGCGGCTTGGGATAGTTCCTGCTGTTGACTGGGAGCGGCCACATTCTGCGAAGTTGATTGGGTTGGAAATTGCGTGTATACTTGAGATTGCTGCTGGTTGTAATTGACACTTTGCGAAGCCGACGGTTGGGCTTGGTACTGCTGATACAAATTTGTTGAAGGCGCAGATTGAGCCTGTTGCTGGTAGGCGAAATTACTACCCAAATTCTCGCCCGATGCTTGGGGATTAGCATATCCCTGCTGGTAGTAAGCCTGAGGTTCATAGGGCGGAGCCGGGGTATTGTGGTAAATGGGATTGTTGTACCCAGTTGGATCGTAATACTGATTCACGCTGTACGGTGGTGGTGGTTCATTTGGTCCAACTGCCTGCGATGGATACGTTTGGTTAACTGCAGCCGGAGGAGCAGTGCCACAGGTTGCTGCAGTCGGATTTTCTGACCCCAATGGATTGGGGCGAATCGATGGAATATATGTAGCATCGCCTCCTCCAGATTTTGACTTCAAATAATCCTTCAATTTTGGAGCTGAGCTTGGTTTTACGTTGCTATTTGTTAAAGGCACATTGTAAGAAGGAGCCGAAGATGCAGCAACCGCAGCAGTAGCAGCGGAGGCGGCCGCTGCAGCAGTACTCTTCATTCTCTGCTGACGATCCTCATCCTGAACATCCTTTGCAGCCCGAACTCTGGCCAATAGCTTCTGCACATTTCCAGACAGCTTCTTATAAAATTCGAGTCCTTTAGCACTCTTGCCGAGCAAATCTTCATAAACATCAAATGACGCAGCCAACGATGAGAAGAAATTGTCCTTCTTGTGCTTCACATCCGACAGCGTCTTCAAAACCGGAGCTGCCTTTGCATACGATTCGGTAAGAGCTGACAAAATATTTGTCTGAGCATTGAGATTTGCATCGATAAGTTCAATTTGCTTGTCGTGTTTCTTCAATTCCTCGGTGAAGAGCGCCTGAAGGCCTTCCTCACTGCCATGAGCAATCACTTTCGTTGTGATGTCATCGTTGTTGACAGCTATACGCAGATCAGCATGGAACTGAGCCCGTTGGGCTTTCATTTCGTTCACTTTGTTGAGAATGAGCTTAAGATCCTTGAAAACCTCTGACGAATTGAATTCGCCGGTCAATTTGGGCACACTCGATTGAATCTCTTGCAGAGGCTTTGATAGAATTTTCAAATTGTTCACATGCAATTCCATAGCCTTGCGCAGAGTGTCATTACTTTCGCCGGCTTTCTGGTGAGCTTCTGAGTACTTTTGGAATTCCCTTGTCAATTCGGTTAGATGTCCATTGGGTCGCTGTACTCCAGAGCTCTCGGCGAATTTCTTTTCATTGGCTTCTTCTTCACTGAGAATGCATTTAATTTCATTTAAATTGGTCTCGACATCAGCACAAATCTCCGCCAGATGGGACATCGATGCAATCAAGTCAGGAATCGCAGATTTGTTGGCATTCAGCGATGCACAACGATCGACGATGCCTTGTGGAATTTTATTTGCTTTCTCTTCACTCACATTCAAATTGTCCAGAGTGAGGGAACTCATGTATGAAGTCAATTCGAGATCGGCCTTTTCAATTTTCTCACCGATTTCCCGAAGAATTTTCGCCTTTTCCTCGCTGTACATTGAACTGGCCTCGTGTGCCTTCATTGGCACCAAGCGGCCAAAGATATCTTCGCCAGCGATGTCGGGATCGGTTATACTAAAACCGATGCCATTGACGAGATTTGCTCCTTGAACAGCAGGAATGTCAGCCAGTTCGGGCACCGATTCGTGGTAGATGAATTCGTTCTCGTTCTTGGCGTTTTTTCGTTTGCCCTCCACAACGTCAGCTGTGAATGTTAGGGATTCAATGATTTCCTTTTGATCCGGTAGACCTTTGCTCTCTTTTCGGGCTTCTTCTAGCTTTTCCCAAGCCGCCTACAAAACAATAAAAGGTTTAAACAGCTTTTGGTCAAAGAAAAATATGAATCTCACCTGGTACAATGTTACCCTTTCTCCCATTTTCTGTTGCTCCTCTGCCTGTTGGCCCTGATACAGAAACAGAATGCAATTCAAGTAGGCGATCTTGAATTTGACATATCTCCGCCAGAGTTTGTATTCGCTGCTGTCGATAACCTGGGCAATTGGGCCATCGTCGCCCCCAGTAAATAGGGCAGCCAAAGCGGCTCCATAATACACGACAATCTGCGCAGTCACTTTGGCCACGATATTCGGTTTCCTATTGTCGATTAATGATTTCTCTAGAATACACTCCTGAGCCTGAGCAAATGAAACCTGTTGCATAAAGACCAACAACTCGGGCGTCATGAAATCTCCATTCAAATTGACACCAGAATACTTTTCCCGTAACTCTCCGAATGCCCAGGCAGCGCACTGGAAGTGTGTACAAGCCAGTTTCATTCCTTCGACATCTCCGCGCGATACCGATGCTCCAACTTGAGTATGCGAGGCTGCTATATTGAACAACACTGCAGCCATTTCATAGCGGAGATTCGTGACTTCGGTGACATTACTCTGGTAGAGGTCTTTCCAGGTGAATGTGAAGACCGCTCGATACGAGATTTGTGGAAATCGATTTGCCAACGAATGCAATTGGCAATAATAACGTTTGAGTGTTGCGCACCCTTGCATATCCTTCGCCGGGCGCATCGCGGAGTTTCGCAGTACTTCCAGGGCGTGAACATCTTTCGAATACGCTTCGGGGTCTTCCTGATAGCATTCGGCAATGTACTGTAATTAGAGAAACAATTTGCTCATGAGACAATGAACATCAAGACGAAAAAAAACAACACAAATTGAATGAGTCACTTTTTTCTTTTGTTTTGTCGCAAACGTTCACACAAACATATCATAATTTAATCAATGCAATTTACCGTAAGCCGATAATAATAATTAAATCAATTTCTTTGCAAAGTATATTTCTGTATACGAATTTTACTATTCTCAAAAAGAAAAAAGAACCGATGAAACCTGTAATTTGGTATTAACTCACCTTTTTTAGATTTGCAAAAGATGTTCCTTCGGGACTTGTTTTTAAAGCGAACCATAGCATGTGAAGCCTTGGTACTGCTTCCATTTTAGTTCGAAATATGTTTCACTTTTTTTTTCTTGTTTGAATTTGTTAAAAATTTTGTACAAAAACTTTTGGAATAAAATTTAATTAACAATTTTTTCTTTCGAAACCGAGAGAAAACTTTTGTACGTCTTTTAAAAAAGTGCAAGATGTCAATTGGAAAAATAATGACAGCTTTAAGGTGGATGCGCAATGGAGAAGAACTGTCATGGAGGTTTGATTTTATGGGAAAGTGCATTCAAAAGAAGAAATTTGCCGGTTTTTATGGGAGATGCGATGGCTGTGTTCGAAGATGTTGTAATAAATGAACCATTATAAATTATGGTTACCCATTCTCTTGTGAAATTTTTGGTAAAGGTAATGGCGCAAATTTATAGTCCGCTAATGAACTATGTCAAGAGAATTTAGTTTAATATGACGTTTGAGTACTGACTGAAACGTAATTTTAGCTAGTATCACACTAAAACTGTTCATTAGCGGGCTATGGTTTTGCGCCAATGTTTTCAGTAAAATTAGAAACTGCACTCAGATGATGCACATTTTAAGAAAATTCTAGTTTCTAAGAAATAAATACCCTTACTTAATTATTCATGTAAGAAAGTGTCAAACCACAGGTTTTTAGAATATGGTTCCTCATTTATAGTAGATATTAGTTATGTCTCAATTATGACTTAGTTACGTATGAGTGAAGAACAAAGTGCTCAGTTCAGGCTGGGACAATAGGTACTTTTATGTCGTTTTCCACTTTGTATATCTATTTGGGGAGTAGTCTCAAGATGGAAAACGATGGTGGTGGCATTTGGAGAATTTTTCACAGAAGCAGTTTTTTTTACATAAGTTTGTATTGTGTGTATTGTACAGAAGATCTGTCAAACCAAGCAGAAAACCAATCTTGGTAGTACTTGCTGTTCGTTTCTTCTTCTATCTCCAATGGAACGGTAATGATGTAAGAAGAGTTCTGCTCTTCTCAGAAGCATTCCGCCTGTCAAAGTCAGTTCAATGGAATGGTTTCAAAAGGCATCAGGACTCTTCCGAATCCTTCTGCACGGCCAATGAAAACAACATTAATCAAGGGTTAAGTCTGAATCGGGCTTAAATCGATTGAAAATGACAGCAAAGTCCCTACAATCGCTTTATTTTCATAACAATACTTGCTTGAACTTTATTGCATTACTAATGAGCATCCCTTAAGTATTTTGTCCTCAACTTATGAACCTACTTAAGATGCCAAGTCAACAATAGAAGATCAAACTCACAATTTTAATTAAACCACTGCTATTGAAAAGAATAAAATATATAAAACTACCACATCTTGACTTCCCATCTAAAATTGCTTCTCTCACAACAATACTGCCTACTATATTTTCTCGAATTCAACGATTCCCTCTCATAAATACATCTCTAAATGCCTCCCCCGAGCAAACCTCCCTATTTTTTGGGCTGTAACTGAAATAGCTACACAATATCAAAATCCATTAAATTGCTAAACCCCACCAGAAGAACACAACCAACAAACAGCCAACAAAAACGAAGAAACGAACCGAAAGAACCGAACCATTTACTCTGTTAACCAATTCCACAAATGAGGCACCAAAATGAATTCGAAGAAAAAAAAAAACGAAGAAATCCTCAAGATCCAGAGGACTTAGCTTCCCCCCCCCCCCAGACACTCATTTTGCTGGTGGCTTTAGAAGCTTTGCAAATGCAATCTATAAATTTTCCTCGCTAACACTCTCGATGTCGGTGTTATGTGTTTCATTCTCATCCCTAAATTCTTTTCCGTTGGCCCCATCCACCACCCAAATCCTGTGGATATTATTCTTAGGATAGCATGAGGATTCCGTTCATAACATTACAGGATGTAATCACTAGCAAAGCCACACCGATGCAATTCATAAATTTCCTCTCTGTCTCGTTCTCTCTTTCTCGAAAAGTAACGAAACATTTTTCCAGGTGATTGCATATCCTGGATGTGGTTGCATTGCATCCATGCCTCTCTACCACACCCATGTGCCTACCTATAACAAACCACCCCCCGCAAGAAATAGTCAACCAATTTCAATTCACTTTCTGGCAAATATACCTCCTAGTTATATTATTCCCCACCACACCACCCTTTAGACATTCAGACAGACTCAAAGCTAACAGAGGGCATATTCTTTGCTTGCAGAGAGATGAAAGTTAATGTTTAATGTCCTTCGCCGATGCTTTTGTGCTTATCCTTGTGACTTCAAACTTGACTGGTTGCGAGGATATGGCTACAACACGACGACGACGATGACGATGATGATGGTGGGAATATGGGAACGTGTTAAATTGTGGGAAACCATGTGGTTTTGAGTACTTTTAGTTCTGTTCTGGCTGAACTGTACTGTGCGCCTGGTGTTATGTGGGTTCCAGCGGTGAGAGATGGTTGACGTTCCTTCATGTGGTAAGCTATTCATTCCAATGGTGATGATGGTGGCATACTGGGCGGGGTGTGTAACAAAATGGGGGGTGGTGCGAGTGAATGTCAACTGTCAATGGAGATATGTATGCAGACTAAGGCGAGAGATTTTAATTTTTGTTGGTTTTTATCATCATATCATTTGGTCGGTTGTATATTTTTCTAACGGCAAACGAAGCGGAAGGATGTGAAAATGCAAAACTGCGTCTATATTTTGGAACGAGCATCCGCATCGCATCAGCTCGGCTTTCGGCTTTTTGCTGGCATTGCTTTATCTATGACGACGATCGTTTATTTTGTTCCCAATTTTATAGTTCCTCTTCTGCTTCACGTCCTCTTTTGCAATCGTTTCTTTTACTTTTCCGTTTGCAACACGTACCAGAGTATCGCTTTATTATGGTGCTTGGTTCTCCTCTTCTATTTCGTTTAGGTCTGATTTATCTTTGGCATCCTGTTTATGGGAAACTGGGATCAAAACGGTAATCATTTGTTTTCAGGCGAACTTGCTATAAAGCTGAGAAACATAAATCATCTTCACTATAATTTGCATTTTAGTTGTTGTCTTCGTTTTTGCCCATCGTCAAGAACAAGAAATTAATCTGAGCGTCTGTCAACATGTCAAATCAGTTGGCCACGAGGATGAGAAAAAGTAAAAAATGAAGACATCTTTGAAAATTCCTATTATAGGAAGATCATTATGACAGAAAGTTTTTGCTTTGGCTTCGCCTGACGTTTATGAGTTCAGCCATAAGAGTTCAATGCATGCTATCAAAATGAAGCTTTGACCTCACATTTTGTACGTAACGTTACGTAATGTGACTCCAAACGGAAGCTCAAGTTCAAATAATGCTGAACATTTGCTTTGTCTGACAGCTCAACAGTGTGAGGTACTTTTGTCTAAGGCTGAGGTAGGCTTACCGGTCTTCCCAGGGTTTGGATTAAAATATAGCAGAACTTTAATATGTGTCAATTTTATTCAATTACAATAGTTTATTTTATTAATAAATCTAGGTTGTTCGAATCTGTAAAATTCTGTAGTTGTAGCGTCTGAAGCTCCCTTTGGTGTAGGAATGGTGAACTGCTTTTGGAGGTTTCCTTTCCTGTAGGTTAAGGTTCGTGCAATGAAATGTGTGCAGGTTAGTATGAAATACAAGACCGCTTACCACTGGTGGGGGAGGTCAATGCCGGTTAGTATTAAATCACGGACGAATCCGGTAAATCATGGTCGGATCCGGTAAATCACGGACGAAATCGGTAAATCGCGGATGAATCCGGAAAATCGTAGACGAATCTGGTAAATCGCAGACGAATCTGGTAAATGACGGACGAATCCGGTACACGGACGAACACGGTAAATAGCAGACGGGTCAGGTAATGGGTTAGTATAAATGACATGACCCCTTACTACTGTTGGAGGGAAATCTATGTCCGGTTAGAAGCAAATCAAGGACGAAAGCCATAAATCGCTGATAAATCCGGTAAATCATAGATGAATCCGTTTAATCACGGACGATAAATCGCAGACGAATCTGGTAAATCACGGACGAATCCGGTACACTACGGACGGATCCCGTAAATCACAGACGTTAAGGGGTTAGTATAAATGACAAGACCCCTTACCACTTATGAGGGGAAGCCTATGTCTGGATAGTTCGGGTTTATACTTACCACTCCGGTAGCACACGTCTGCTCGCTTCGAGTGGCTATTTATAGGCTGCCTACCTGTGCTGTGTACCGTTTGGCAATCGGTTGACAACTGCTTGGTGTTTGCTAGTTAGCAGCAACTTTGCTTTTATTTTTTTGTGGATAGCAACAGGTACTTGCCTTCTGGTTCGAACTGGACGGTGACCGGTCGGTAACTGATATCATCCCGACTGAGATCGGTCGGAAACTGGTAATTATGCTTATTTGGGGGTCTTTTTATACCCCGAATGCGAAGCACATGAATTGACTCATATTTTGTAAAGAATAAAAATAGGTGCATGGCGGGAATTTGTAATGAGTTACAACCAGCTGTAAAAACGTCAACAAACATAATAAATATGCTTCTGGAGCGATGATGATGATGGAGGGAGAAATATCATTAAAAGCAAACTCGAAGTGGGTGCATCGTAAAGTAGACGAAGACGAAGCAAAAGCGTGTTTGTGTTTCATCCTTTATCGTAGAGTGTGTGTTTATGTTACATTTCTGTTTTCTTGTGATGAGATAATATAGGAAATTTGGGGAAGAAAATTCCAGTACCTGTATTTGGTCTTAAATATCCAAAAGAATATGCCAAAGACACCCGCACACTCCAGTCTCTCCTATTTTAGTTCAATGATAAAATGACTTCATGTTTCTGTGATGCGTTGGTAGCTTTTTTGTTGTATTTTTTTTTTTTTTTGAACAATATTCTTTCATTCTGAAATTCCTTACGACCACCTCCGTGATGTCGTGTCGTCTGAGGCGAACTTAGAATTCTTTGTATATCTAGGAATGTATTTTCCTATGTAGAAATCTATGACTTTCTTTGTGTGCTTGCATTTTTCATTTTCATCCAAGTTTTACTCCTTTTTTGCCGCATCCCTAAACTACGCTGCGCCTTTTGGGTATATCATCACAATGCTCATTCTTCTTCACTTCGTGTCGTGTCGCTCGTGCTCTAGCTCCACACCAGCACCACCACCACGACCACCACTACCACCAGTTCGTCTTTTCATCATCTAGATGAGCGAGTGAATAATTTGTTTGGTTATTCTTTGCGTTTGGTGCCAAATCATGACCTGGGAGTTGGGATTTGAGAATGAACTGAGGATGAGGGTGTGTGATGATGATGCTGGAAACATCAGGCAAACCGAGGGGTTCCTTTTTGCCTTTGAATATCCTTGAGTCTTTGGTACGTGCTCCCCTGCTCCCTACTTGCTTTGCCGTTTTTATTGTTAGTGTTGTTGGAAATCGGTATAGCTCCCTATATCTTTTATTATTATTTCGTTTTTCGATTTTTTTACGGTTCTTTGTGTCCATGTCCTGTTGCAGTTCCATCCGTAGATAGGAAATGCAATTTGTAAGATGAATTCCGTGGAATATATTTTGATTTATTTTGTTGTGCTTGGCTGCTGGATGGAAAGATTGTTCTTTCCAGAAAGGATGCATACACCTATGTTCGTGTTTATACTCTCTACACTGTTTGTTGTTGTGTCGCTGTTGATACTTTTAGCGTTCGTTTAAGGATGAGATTGTTGTTGTTTGAATCATGGCAAAATTGGAGATATTGAGCAAGAGTGAGGAAAGGTGCATGTTAAGAAGAGAAAACACCACCAATTATGCAAACATGATGAAGGAAATTGATTTGAAAATGTCGTACACTTCGTTGTGGGTGATGCGGTGATGCAGTTGAATAGAAGAAAAAAAAAGCCAAATCAAACCAAAGAGTCCTTCGAGAAAAGTTTTGTGTAACGAGTTATAAAAATTATAATATTTTCCGGAGAGTAGATTGTTGGTCGATGGAAGAAAAGTGGAATGTTGCGATTTGTCACGATGTCAACAGATTGAGGTCAAAAGTCACGTTTGTGAATGATTCTATTTCTTGAAATTCAATGAAAAAGTGTGCAAGGAATTTGCTTAGGTCCTTATTTGACTTACGTATTTTTGGATGTACAAGTTTTTGTTGGGCTGAAAATGATCATGGCAAATAAAGGTGCAAATATAATATCATGATGTTATATTGCAAGCCATGAAACTTTTATCACGTATGATAACAGCATAAATGTTTGAAAGTGATAAATTTGTAAAGTAATTGAAATGATGTACGTCTGTGATACCTTGATAAAATCAGTTATTATCTTGTGATATTACGTATTGCTAAATAAATCACGGTATTTTCTGTATAATAAGCAGACATATCACAGCATAAAGTATGCTATAGCATATGTGCATAGTGTATTGTGATACACGCAAAATGTGTATTAATATGCATATGCATTTTGTGATATTGTGATGGATACGCAATTAGGTATGTTTATGAGGACATTTGACTTGTTTAATCTCATCATACTTCGTATAACATCATGATAATTTACATACATATCTTAACTTAACTTCGAAATTAAATTTAAACACAGTAATTTATCCGATCAGGGCGGAGGTAAAGGTTGGTTCATATTCACAATTTTCGTCAACAGATGTTTCTTCTAAAGTCTCAGACTTAAAGCGCTTAACCTCGACAATAGTAAATCGGATAACATATGCCGAAGGGTTGATTAGAACTTTAATATCTTCTGTGAAAAGTCAGAAAACGTGTTGACCTAACTCCTAACCCTCGCGTTCACTAAAATACCAGGATAAGTCAATTATTTTGACTCGTATAAAAAAAGGATATCCTTTGATACACGAGATGGTCTCTATAGTATTTACTTAATAAAAGTCCCATTCATGTATGAAATAAAAACAGAGTAAATATGAGTAAAGCCAAGAAATTTGTTGTTGATCCTTCGTCAGGTTTTACAAATTCTATTTTGCCTCAGTTCATTGAAACCGTAACTACAGCTTGTCTTTGCTACGGTGCGCTGGTGGTCTGTCGATGGTTGTGCTGTCCATTAGCCTCGACTAATCTTCCTATCAACATTGAAAGGCAAAAAAAGGAGACAAGAAAAATAAAATAAAAATAAAGTCAGTTGAGCTTCTCGGCAGAGACAAGGCAACATCTGAAAATATATGATGACATGGCCCTAAACCCTTCAGACTTGTCAATTCCAACAGAAAAAAAAGGATTTAAAAAAAGGTAACATAAACCTTTTCCTTTACATCCCAATCACACACACTTTGTCCTAGTCAGGATAACATCAAAGTCCTATCAAAGTGGTGAGGCTTTATAGTTCGAAGGTAATCCCTGATGTTGGATCAGTGCTTAACGGACGATAAATTTTCTTGTTTTTAGGTGATGGAGGCGACATAAAGGACATCCTGTTCCTCTGCCGGCTAGATGTTTTAGTAGTAGTTTTTTGCCTCATACTCATACTCTTCCGGTCGTTTTATATCCTTTTGGATATCTATCTCTTGTTTGTGATGAGTTTCATCCAAGCAATGAAACGTTCGTTGGTCGTTTTCGTTCGTTCAGTCTTCTAGTTGCCATCAACTGGCAGGTGGAAAAATGGAAAACTTTGTTGGCTATTTTATCCTTTCAACTTTGGAAAATTCCCTATATGCCAATGACGATGATGATGATGGTCCACCAGAAAGTTCTTCTTTTTGCCGTTCAGTGGCCTCTCCGTGTGTACTTTTGTGCGAAACTAGTAGTTGGATGTGTGTTATTTTCATCATGTGCCGTATGCACTTGTACATCCGCCTTTGAATTGTCTCTGTCCACCTACGCCGTCTCTTCACCTATCACCATCAGCATTCTCTTTCTCATTCTCACGGACCGACACGACGACGACTGGTAGTTTTTTTTTTACGTTTTCAGTGGGTTTGGAAAATTTTGATGATTTTCTACTAAGTTTCTGGTTGGCTTTGTTTCACAAGCCGACACAGCGTATTTGTTCTGTGGATTTTAAGGATGAAAGAGACCATGAAAGGTGTGCTCCTGACGACCGACCCCCAACGACCATCTGTCGACCCATCGAACAATGATGACTAAAGCTACAACAACTCTGACCAGAATGGCGTGGCTCATGAATTCTCGAAATACACACATTTCTGCAGAGGAGCGCAAAGTGACCGTGTAATTGGTATGTCTATGGCGTTAGTATTTACCGCTGCCTCCGCATCTCATCACAGGTGAACAAGGGTCAAGAGAATGAGAGAATGACGTGTTTTTTTTTGTGTTGCTTTTACTTAAAAGAACAATAAACACACACTCGCATAGGATATGGCTGGGAATCCAATTATTTATAAGGTCAACAGGAGCCACGTGAAGCGAATATAGAGTTAAGCACTCTTCTATGCGTTGCGGAGCGTGTGTATTAATGAGGTCTGTTTTTTCTTTTTTTAATTGGTGTAAGGTTATAATAGGTTTTTCTGGTCTTCGTTTCGTTTGCCGGCCCAAGTCTCAAGCGAACATAAGTTATCCCGTCAAGCGTCTAACTAAACTATCCAATAGGAGAAGGAAGAAAAAACAATTTATTTACGGTGGATAGAAAAAGTTGGGCGTCCTTTTTGATGGCTGCTTATTGAGGTGAGCTTTAAGGTTGGTGGAGAGGTACACTCGACTCTCGACGAGTTGATGAGCTGCATTTAAACTTTGTGTGCTCTTGTACTGCTGACAGGTTAACGGGTTGCGAGAGGGGAGGGACAACATAAAAATTACAAATTAAGCTTCATCTACACGACTCGATACCTTTCGTTTTCCGTGAAAAGTTTTACATACTAAATGACGTCTAATTGTCAGTTTTGTGCTGGAACCATAAAGTCATTATGGTTTAAACACCTGTTTTCATAATTTTGTTCTTGTTTCAACGTCACAAAAGGATTACAAGGATTAGAAATTGACACTTGAGTGAAATTTAATTTCTAAACTGATTGTGGATGTAGGGAAACTGTGAAACAATGGATTTGACATTATTTTAATTTGTGTCCAAGTGGAGAAGAAGTTGAAATGGGTCTTGTAAACATTTAAAAGGGCATTGAAAGGGTCTCAACTTAGATTGGATTTCGTAGCTGTTGTCTTCCGAATTGAGTTTGGCGCCCAGTGGTATGCTCATGACAATGAGGACTATGACTATGTAGAAGTCATAGAAATCGTGGGTTAACCCCTTTCCAAAAATTTTGACAAAAATAAAAATTCTTCCAAAACCTATCGAGTGATAAATCAAAAGAAGGTCTGGTCGAATTCTATTCATCAAAATAAAGTGCAAGTTTTTTGAAGGCAAATATGTTTCTTTTGGTGCTTCAACCATCAAACATTGGCGCTACAGTCCAGGTCGGACCAGGCCCTCATCCAACAAGCATTTCAAGGCGGCTCGGTATCTAGCTAGCTGTCTCCAGTTATGAACGGCAAAATGGTTCAAGTCCTCTACCACATGTATGCTCCACCTGAGTCGCGATCTCCATTCTCCATTTATACAGACTGGACAAAAAAAAAATTCTCTCTCGAAACAGCCCAAAACGTTTTCATCAGATGTTGTCATGGCCCATGTCTCTCCGCACACATAGCCGGGATGATGAGGGTTTTGCACAGTGACTCTTTAGTTGCTCGTAGAGAGGAGTTTACTCACAATTGCCCTAAGTCCAAAGAAGCAGCGATTGGCAGGAGTGATCCTTTTGTTTGCCAAAACTAGACATTGCTCTATATAGTTGGTCTCTATAGACGCTGCCATACGCGGCCTTGAAATCGATGAAAGGGTGGTAGGTATCGATTTAAAGTTGCTGGGTCTTCTCCAAGATCTGCCGTAGAGAGAATATTTGATCGATGTTGGACTTTCTAGGTCTGAAACCACACTGATAAGGACCTATCAAGTTTGTGACGTAAGGCTTCAAACGTTCAAACAGCACAAGATCTGGTAGGTATACAAAGTTTTCATGTTTCACGGCATGTTTCCTTCCGACCAAATTTTGCAGATGAGCTGGTGCATACTCCTAACCAAATCATCTCCAGCTGCTTTGACAGTTCGGCGGCTAAGCCGTATGCTCCAGCGGCTTTCTTCGACTTAAGCTGAGATATTGCATCTTGCATGCTAGAGAAGTGTCATGTGTCGATAGCAATGTGATCAATTTAGTTGTTGGTTGATTGATCAGGATATTTGCATGTCCCCTTGTGGATATCGTACTTGCTACCATTACGTTTAGCCCCACAGCGAAGCCGATCAGCCTAAATCAGTTATCGGAGGTAGTCTTGTGTAGGCTAGGTCGTCCGATTATTCCAACAAGGATTTCTTCTCTGTCCAGCTTAGCATTAAAATCTAAGGAGAAAACTTAAATGTCATAGCTAGGGCATTGCTCATAGGTCATGTCAAGGAGCTTGTAGAACCTATCTTTGGTGTCTTCATCATTTTCATCAGTGGGGCGTGATCGCAGATGAGGCTTATATTGGTGAATTTAGCCTTGATGAGGATTGTTATGATGGGCTCATTCACTGATTTGAAACTCAAGAACTTCCTCCTGAGTCGAGTCCCAACTACAACGCTGATTTTGTTCTCGTTAGCAGCCGCCATCGTAGATATAACAGTTGTTCATTTTACGTAGGGCCGGACCATCCCATTGCATTTCTTGGTTGGCGGTTATATTTGCTTTATAGCAGTCAAAGGGCTTCCGCTGTTTGTTCTGCTGCACGTGGTCTGTTAAAGAACGCAACTTTCCAAGTTCAAAACTGAAATTCGTCGTCTTAAATCGTTTTCGTGGGTCGTCATCATTAATTTCGTCCGTATCTAAGGCTTGTTGGTTTTTCGGAACTATCTCTTCTCCCAAGACAGGAAGCCGGCTAAACCGCTCCTCTCATAGTAGCCCTATAAGGTGTTCACTAAGCAGTTCATCCTGACTGGAACTGTAGACGCCACTATTAATTCCATCTTGGGAGTTCTTCCGCTGCCGCCTGTTAAAAATGAGGCATGCTTCCCTCTCTTTTCAGCCCCCATCATCTTCTCACTGGGGTTGGAACCCAATCTTGGGTTGAGATAGTAGCCACCCGATGTTCACCGCGGGGAGGTGGAGAGTAGGAGTTGATAGCTCATAGCTCATAGAATCAGTCTGTAAGGATTCATTGTAGAATCCTTTTACAAAATATTGCATTAAAGCTGTCTTCAAAATTAATCGAGTTCAAGAGGAACACATTTAAATTTCTTCATTTTTAATAACCTTAAACCCTCTTCACAAGTGTCGTTGATTTTTATATTAAAGAAAAAAAATCTAAGCACCAAGTGGAGGTACAAATATTGCAATTACCAAGCTCCTCTCCAGCAACAAAGAAAAAAAAAAGAATCCACGGCACCTCAACCAGCATACAGTCGAGCAGATAAAATATTAAATTAAAATCCTGCACGTGATTGGAGTCCTAGTATCCAAGGAATTTGTTCGTTCCATTCTCCTGTTCCGTATGGCTTTTCATGGTTCAATGGATTTTGTTTTTCTCTTTTTTCTTTTGTCTTCTATATTTTCAAATATATTTTTTTTCTTCAAAAAACCCATGAAGGACGCCCATATAGGTTAGCTGGAGGCATCTAGGGATAGCAGAGGGCATAGTGTGTGTGTTGAAAGCAGCCTCTTCTTAGAATTGGATACAATATGGGTAACAGATGGGGAGAAATTATTGTATACCACTTTGCGAGAGGATGCTTCTTGAACGCGAAATTAAAACGATATAATTGCTTTTTGTCCTTTTCGTAAAGAGTGGCACTGATGGCGAATGCTGTCTCCGCCATAAGATGATGATGATGCGGAAGGTGGTGGTGGACTCGAACGAAAAAAAAAAGATCAAGAAAATATTTAATAAAAAAAAAAATCAGTCAACCGGCTGTTACAGATGGCCAATTGTGTCTTTTTGTCATTTATTTCTTATCGTTGTTGTTTTTATCATTTAAGAGGATACAAATATTTGCCAGGAAACGCCTTAAGGACAACCAACTGTCTCTCGGTGCTCTTCAAGATGTCGTCGCTGTCGGTTGTCATCGTTGTCGCTCGAGGATACAAAGCAACCCTAGAAAAGATTCTTAAAGCTACTTAAGGCTTAAAAAACCAAAGAATAAAAGAAAAAGTTCGAACCAACGACAATAAGAGCAAAAAATTAATACACAAGGACATAATACCCTAAAGATGAGATGCCTCTACTTTCAAAAGGAAATCAAAAGTTCTCCATCCGGCGGCTATGAAACGCAATAATTTTCATGGATAATTATTTTTTGATATTTTTTTTTCTCTCGCTCGTTGAAAAGTGTTGGGGGCGTTGGACAGTGGTTCTGGTTTCAATGTTGCGATTATGGTGATGGGTTGAGAAAATTGCTCGATTCATTGCCCATAGAGAAAATCGAATTTTCACAGCGTTCACATGGTCTAAAGGGGTCGATAATCGATTTTTAAGAAAAAAATGGTACGTATACGTCGTAGTGAACATTGACTTTAGTTTGAATTCTGAACTGAATATGAAACAAAGATCCGATAAATTGCTGTTTCCTTGTAGAAAAACCTGCTCGTTGCGACACCTCCGTACCCCTTACTCTTCTGGTTTCGAAATTCAA
This sequence comes from Sphaerophoria rueppellii, assembly GCA_920937365.1. Classification (NCBI taxonomy): domain Eukaryota; kingdom Metazoa; phylum Arthropoda; class Insecta; order Diptera; family Syrphidae; genus Sphaerophoria; species Sphaerophoria rueppellii. The sequence continues at coordinate 9,776,423 of CAKKXW010000004.1, read as the reverse complement.
GATGAAAATAAAAATTTAAAGCAGGACAAAAAAAAAAAAAAACAATTTTGCAACTTTAATCTGTTCAAAGTGTCTGAGGTTATAGTTCGCGGGCGTGCCGCCTGCCATCGCCCCGCCTGAACGTCGCTGCTGCCATCACCACAACATAGTGGCGTGTCGTGATGTTCGTTGCCGATGAGATGATGCAGCTAAAGGCTCTTCTTCTTCTGAATAAAGAAGTTTGTTTCTTCGTTCTTTTTGCAGCCAACTCCTCTCGCTCAACGAAGACGGGCATACTCCATTTGTCTTTTAATGACCATGACAGGGACATTAAAAGAACGAATACACCAACTACACCAGCGAGGAAAAAAAAATATCTGTACGGGACTCCAACACGAAATTACATTGCTTGTAAATGGTAGAGGGGCTTAGGGTATTTTTTTTTTTTGCAATTCTTTGCTTAACGTAAAATCAGGGTTGTTGGTGGCTGAGGTTAAATGTGGTTCGCAATATAAAAGGATTAAAACAAGAACAATATTCAGTGATGATGATGGCGTTGGAAGTGTTTTTTGATTGGAACTTTTAAGTGCACCGCATGGTGTATGGGAAAGTTTAAGCAAGGCAATGGGACATCTGTTGTTTTCGTTAGAGTGCTCAATGATTTGAAATTTGAAGTAGTTTGATGGTTGCTTTTGAGTGAAGCTAATTGAGCATAATTTGATTTACTTATGGGGATTGCGTTTGAAATGAGTATTTGGAAGAAAAATTAGGGGATTTGCAGATAAAGACCGAACAAATTTTGCGTTCAAGCTAACCGTTATTTCCGAGTGATTAAAGACATCATTTTCAAATCCTCAAATTAAATTATGTATATCCATTTAATTAACCAAAAAAGTCGGTAAGTCAACTAATATAACTTCTAAGAGCAGAACCTAACCTACTTGCATAAGTAGATCTTATGAAGGCTAGAATATACTGTAAGCTTTTAAAGCAAATCTCATCAGACCTTATGATTCTTTTGATGGTCAATGTGTTCAATATTTCAAATAAATGTCATTCTTACTTGCTTATGCTGGTCCTAATACAGTCTAGGTTGGACCAGAGCCTCATCAAACAAGCGTCTCCAGCTCGGTCCCTACCTGGTTGTCTCCAGTTTCACTCGCCAATTTGGTCCAGGTCCCGTACCACCTTTTGGCTCCACCTAAGTCGCGGTCTTCCTCTTCTGCGACGTCCATCCGGGTTGGATTTGAACACTCTACGTACCGGAGCATTATTTTTCATTCGATCTACATGACCCAACCATCTAAGTCGTTGGATCTTAACTTTTCTGGCTAGGTCAGTGTCAGCGAACAGTTCGTAGAGTTCTTGATTAAATCTTCGTCTCCATTGTACATTTATGCAGACTGGACCAAAAATCTCAACCCAAAGCGTTTTCATCGGATGTCGTCATGGCCCATTTCTCTGTTTTGTACAGACACCTTAGTTGCTCGAGAGAGGACTTTACTACTCAATTGCCTTCTTAGTCCAAAGAAGCAGCGATTGGCAAGAGTGATTCTTCGCTTCATTTCAGTGCTGCTGTTGTTGTCTGAGTTTATAGCGGATCCTAGGTAGACAAAGTCCTTAACTACCTCGAACTTAAATCTATGTTGACGTGGGTTCCAAGACGTCGATGTGGTTCCTTTCTTGTTGACAGCATTAACTTGGTCTTGTCATCGTTAACCACTAGACCCATCTTCCTGGCCTCCGTCTCAAGGCTCACGAACGCTCTCCTCACATCACGCTGTGTTCTTTCAATTATGTCATTGTCGTCTGCGTATCTTAGTAGCTGGACGGACGTTTGAAAGGTTGTGCCTCTGGTGTTGATGTTGGAGTTTTGCACAATCTTTTTAAGAATGATGTTGAAGAAATCGCATGACAGCGCATCGCCTTGTCTTAAATCTTTTTTTGCCATCAAATGCGTCCGTTAGTTTTTTTCCGACCATAATGGAACAGCGTGAGTTTTCCATTGTCATATCTTTCACAGACGGACGAGTTTTTCTGGGATGCCAAAACTAGATATTGCTCTGTATAGTTAGTCTCTATAGACCCTGTCATACGCGGCCTTGAAATCGATGAAAAGGTGGAAGGTATCGATTTGAAGTTCTTGGGTCTTCTCCAAGATCTGCCGTAGAATGCATATTTGATCGATGGTGGACTTTCAAGGTCTGAAGCCACACTAATAAGGACCTATCAGTTTGCTGACGAAAGTCTTCAAAAATTCACACAGCACGGCAGACAAGATCTTGTAGGTGATTTTTAGGAGACTTATACCTCTGTACCTCTGTAGTTGGTGTAGTTCAGGGAATCTCCTTTCTTGAGGATCAGGCATACGATGCTGAGGTTCCAATCGTCGGGCTTACTTTCCTCCGACCAAATTTTGTAGATGAGATCATTGAGATGAGCATATTCCTAACCAAGTCATCATCAGCTACTTTGATCGGCTTAAGTTAAGATATCGTTATCTTCACTTCGTCAATGTCGCGTGGTTGGAATCGATAGTCTGCTCCACGCAAATTGTTCTTTGTTGTATCGTCAGCACTGAGTGTGGTTCCACTACTATTTTCCCAGACTTCGGTTCGGGGTGTATAACCCCTATTGTTTTGTTTTACTTTTTGTAAAACTTTCGAACCTCGTTCTTCTCATGCTCTTCTTTTTTCTTTCTGAGAAGTTTGTGCTCCTCTCTCCCTTTCGGTTCGTAGAGTTCGCGAGCTACTCGTGTCCTTCTTTGAAGCGCCTTAATATGCCTCCTGTTTAGATGCATGTGCTCGCAGGCACTCATCGTCAAACCAGGGGTTTCGTTGTAGTTACCGTGTAAACCCTGATGGCTGCTTGGCAGTGTTGCCACTGGTTCTCTACATTTTGTGCTGGCAGCAAAGGACTTCTGAGGAGATTTTCGGAGACACGATTTGTTCTTTACTTTAAGTTGTTTAAGGCTTTCACATAAGAGCTTTAAGGAAATTAAAGCTTGTGTAAACTCATTATATAAGTCTTATAAACGCTTTATTGTTACTTGGGAAGTTTTAAGAAAGCTATAAATGTCATGCTTAAGCAAACGAACTCAATATAGCGAAGAAAGGACTTCCTTGAGTTTAAACAAAAATTAAACAATTTAAATTCCAACGGCAAATATCAAAGAATTTATTGCTATCTTGTTTCCCTTTGAAGAGAAAACAAAAACCAAGTCTCCGTGCACTCGCAACTCCGTGTAACTCACTCACGACTGTCCAATTAGAAAATTAATTTTCTTTGAGGGCAACACTTCAAGTCGTTAGCGTCATCGTTAATTTCTTCTATTTTTTCCCTCTCGTCTCGTTTGTTGGATCTATTTCATGCTTGCTTGTCCTTTAAGTCCAAGAAGTGTCCAACCGAAAGAAAATTAATGTGCAAACTCCAAGGATATAAAAGTAGAACACACAAAAAACAGCAAACTAGCAAAAAAAAAAAACCTCACTACTAAGTACATATCTTTTTTCTGTCGAACTAAAACTTATCACCGTTCGACGCGCAAGCAACAGACGACTATCACACCATTCCACAACATCCTTTAAAATGGAGCCACACAAAAAAATACACCTCAAGACTGCCAGGAAAAGGATACACTTCGATTGCAGTTGGTGTTAAACTATATATTTTCCGGAAATGGATATTCAAACACTGTGGGATATAAATACAAAGGTACAGCGCAAAAAAGTAAAGAAACGACAATCCTTAAAAGAAATAGCATCTTGTGCTTCATGTATATGTGAGTAGTCTCGCCAGGATACTTTGCTTTATTTTGTCACCGCTGTTGGATGATGCTTTTTGCGCCCTGCACAGCTGCCAGATGAGAGCTCCTGAATGAATACAAATAGCAATTTGCGCCAAAAGGATTTTCACTTAGGTTGTACAATAATATGAAGCTCAGCTGATTCCCTCAGCGGCAGCCAACAACGAATACGAGTGTTGAATGAGGGCGTCCATACTAAACACACTACATTCTCGAAAGAAAAAAGAACATGAAACGTGGAGGTGCGGCAAGGACCGAGTCGATCGAAGGATCTGCGGCTCAAATTGAAACAAATATATGCAAGTGAAGGACAATTTTTCAATTACATTGCTTTTGTCTTAATGCACACACTCACAGTTGCAAGAAACAGACATTCCGACTTCGCCATGCCCTTAGTCCTTCATCCTTGCTGGCTGCTCGGTCAATGAAAAGAAGGAGCGAAACGGCATACGAGCGACGTTGCCTTATGTCGATATGTGAAGTCTTGTGTTTCTTCATCTGTAGTCGTATGTAGACCGAGTATCGCCTTCGCCAGCTCGTATAATGTGTGTGCTCATGTTCGTGGGCATTATGTGCATTGGAATTGGAATGTGCACTCCGTGCTTGCACAGGCAGTATGTCCTTAGAGAGCTACACGATGAGACAATGTTAGCGATGATGATGATGACGGAATGGTTTTGATATTGGAATATTATGCGCTCCTTTGGAGACAATGGATTGCAACAGCCCAGCCAAGTCGCAATATCATCAGTAGTAGTAGCAACAATGTCGGCAAAACTACAATTGTCTTGAGTAGAATGCAGTGTGCGAGGGGGAGAGGTGTGGTGTGGCTTAGAGGTCCTTTAGCAAAGTGAAAGAAAAAGATTTCTTAAGGACCTAACCAAGTATACACACACACACAGTACAAATGCATAAACTCGTATATCGAAGTGAAGGAAACAAAACTTTCCATCCTTTGAAAGAATTTGTCGTCGTGTCGCAGTCGCTGTCGTTTGTCCTTGGATTTTTCTATTTTCAGAGAGTCAGAGAGTGAATATATTTGCATATGACAGGCAAGATAGCAAAAAGGATATTTTGCCAACGACAACGACAACGATGTTGACGATGACTATCGGAAGGAAGGAAGAAACTGAATAAGTTGCAATTTTAGGTTTTCATAAGATTAAAGGTTTTGGATTTGGATTTTTCCTTTTTTCTTCTTTTTTTCTCTGTCTTTTGTCCTCCTGTGATGTGTTCCCGATTGAAAAGTTTCATCAAACTATTGATATTCTATTAAGTTTGTCTCCAAGGATTTCTGTTGGTTTGGTTTGAGAAAGCCATCTCGGAATGACGAGCAAAAAAGTGTTTTTTTGCCATTTTAGAGTTGACTTTCCATAAGTACCTGTTTCAAGTTTATGCAAGACAAGAGGATAAAGTAGAAAAAAGAGGTTTATTTTAATATATTCAAAACCGGTGTTGATAAGGGATCAAATTTGACGAACCTACTTTGGCAGGGATTTTGTCATCATTTTAACTGCGGTGATAAGATTCCACTTTGTCTTTCTTCTTCCTTTTTATTGCTTTAGAAGATGTTAACAAAGTGCTAGGATTGTTTGACAGGACTCGATATGCGGAGTGTGAAACAGAAAAAAAGGACTCTCTTGCATCTACTCCAATTCGAAGCGGCTTATGACAAAGTATTCAAGTGGTGATGCTTGACATATAAGCTTTGTGGAGAGAGTCTTTCAAGTTCCCGTTAATGAGGTAAATGTCTACTTATACTCGCGTTGAGTGGGACTTTTTTGATTGCCAGACACAGTGGATTTTGACGCCCAAAATTCAAAGACTTGAAATGAGATCTCTCGCTTTCTGCCTTCACAACATTTCCAGCGACTTTAAATTGGCAGATCTCTAAAAGCTCTAGCACAGCCTGCACGACAGGCCTTCCGACAACGGATTCAGGTTGATCGATTTTGCTAAGGGGCGAAATGTTGTGGTAGCAAGCACGTGGTTCCTCTACGTCGTAGTCAAGGTAGTGCTACGAATATCCCGACGATGGTCAAAACAAGGAAATGCTGCAAGAAAATTTGACGTCGGACGGCTACAATCGCAAAAGATCGCCAAATCTTTCTCTGAACGAGTGTCAAGTAACCTCTAAGGACAAGGAATCCGATGCCGCGAACATCAAGTATCGAAGACCAGTGACAACAGAAAGCAGTTAGAGATGCCGCCTGTAATGTGCTGGATTTCACGCAGCCACCGAAGCGAAAACCCCTGGTTCGACGAAGAAAGCAGGCAGGCGCATGTAGCAAGCAGGAGGCATACAATTCCGTGAACACGACCTAGAAGAAGTGAAAACGGCAATATCACGGCTGAAATCCAACAAAGCCGCTGGAGCAGATGGTTTAGCGGCCAAGCTGTTCAAAGCAGTAGGTGACGATATAGATGGGACCATGCACCAAATCATCTATAAGATATGGTCGGAAGAATGCATGCAGGATGATTGGAACCTCAGCATTGTTTGCCCGATCCTGAAAAAGGGATATCTTCAAAACTGCGATAACTACAGAGAAATAAGCCAACTTAACATTGCCTACAAGATCCTCTCACTCTGCGCTTTCAAGGTTGGCAATGAGCTTACGGAATCTTTCGATGTCAAAAAAGGATTAAACAGACAAGGCGATGCACTGTCATGCAATTTCTTTAACATCGTTCAGTGCAAAACTGAACCGTTGACGCCAGAGGCACTATCTTCCAAAAGTCTGTTCAACGTACTTCTCACGAATGCCGATGATATAGATATAATGGAAAGAACGCAGCGTGATGTCAATGGCGCCTTTGTGAGAATTGAGACAGAAGCGGCAAAAATGGGTTTAGCGGTAAATGAGGGAAAAACGAAGTATATGCTGTCTTCGAGGAAGGACACCCAACACCGACGGCTCTGACAGAACGTCACAATAGACGCATACAACTTCGAAGAAGTAGAGGAGGTAGAATATAAATCTTGCTAATCGCCGCTTCTTTGGGCTAAGAAAGTAATTGAGTTTAAAAACCCTCTCTCGAGCAACTAAGATAAAACTGAAACTAAAACTAGTCCTGCTGTATGGTGCAGAAGTATGGACCTTGACAGAATCAGACGATTGTGTCTTAGGCTGTTTCGAGAGGAAAGTTCTTCGAGTGTCTTTGGCGCCCCGTGTGCATCGATGGGGAATGGAGAAGAAGATATAACAGCGAACTTTACGGGTTATACAACGACATGGACCTAGCCAGAAAAGTCAAGGTACAGAGACTCATATGGAACGGTCATTTAGAGCGGATGTGCACCAATGCTCTACCCCGGAAAGCCTTCGACACATTCCCGAGGGACGTAGAAGGAGAGGAAGACCGCGACCCAGGTCGCGCACACAAGTGGAAGAGGACCTCAATCAACTTGGAGTGCAAAACTGGAGACAGCTAGCTAGGGACCGAGCTGACTGGCGGAGATTGTTGATTGAGGCCCTCGACGGATTGGAGTGCCACCTTAAGTAAGTAAGTAAGATCACTCAATTTCTCCAACTAGACCAAATCAAATGGTATAGGAGAACAAAGCTATCTCGCTCTTTCAGTTTTTTTCTTTTGGTTTTTGTTGTTTGCTCACAGGTGTTTCAGAAATTCTGCAAAGTTGATGTTTTTGTTATAACATTAAGCCTAATTTATCCCATGAACAAATTGTGTACCGTCTTAATTTTTTCTATTGACAAAAGTGGTTTAAGGGCTATTAAGGTTACTCCTTGCCTTTGTCTGTCACTTTTGACATTAAAAAGGGAAAAAAAGCTAACGACTGCTTCCTAAAAAAATTAATAACCTCTAAATTATTCAAAAAATATCAAATTACTCATCTCTGTTAACTTCTTTATCTTGTTTGTTTCTTTTTTTTTCCTATGAACTGGACAGGTAATGAGCTAATGCTTCTGAAGTTGTTTAAAACTTTTACAAAAGGCCTTCCATCAGTGGTATGCCTATTCCTATCTCTAAACGTTACCAAAACCTATTAATCAAAATAAAGATATCTTCGAAAGGATTGGGAAGATTTTCTTGAAAGATGGATTAAGGTCTCTGGGATTACTCTTCATCTTTTCGCCAACACCAAAACAAATTGGATTTCTTCTTCTTACTATACTCTCACTTGTCTTTTCTCTGTCCTTCGTCGTCGTCGGCAGGCATATAATAACCAAATCAGATATAACCTCACAGATCCTTCACGTTTTTAAACCCTTTTTTCCTTGGACACAAAATTTATACGCTCAAATGCACGCATTGCTGTTCAAACTGTAAATAAAGTCCTAAAATCCCTTAAACAAAAAAATGGCGATCTAAAGATGAAGCATAAAAAACAAAGTCCTTTCCTGATTATTATTATTATCAAAAAAAGGTCAATAACCATCCATTACAATAGACTTCCTCTAAATCCGCCATCGGAACCTTCTTAATCCGCACCCATAAGCCAGCTTGTATTTTATACTTACGTAGGTAGGTATATAAAGTGAAATAGAGAGGTAGGTTCAGTTAAAGTAAACACAAACACATAGAAAATTCACATCCTTAATGTCAAATCCCTAAAGCTAAATCCATGTACCTTAATACAAAATGGAACAAAAGAAAACAACAGCAGCAGCGATGCAAAACGAAAAAAAAAATGAAAACGAAAAAGGATTCTTTAAGCAATATTGGAAAATTAAATTTCAAAATTTCCACCCACGCCCTGTTTCACAGGTGGCGAACTAAAAAAGCTATACTGAAACAACAACAATGCGTTTCGTCCTCAGAATGACGATGAGGACGACAACGAAACGGTCGTATTCGTCCCTATCAAATGTACATTTTCGACACATTATGAGGGGCACATTCAAGCAAACACAACTACAATTGTAATCCCTAAAACACACACACACACACACATACAAACATACTCCTACACAGCGAGAGAATAATATTAAGGCAAAATATCCTTCATCATCATTTTAAAATTGAAATAATCGTTTTCGAGAAGGATGACAACGAACAAAAAATAAATAAAACAACTTCACAGATGAACAAAAAAAAATTTATGAACGGAATGAAAAATTCCAGAAAAATATGAGGACGAAAAAATGGTGGGACTGAGGGATCAACGAAACTGCAAAATGGGCATTTGGAGCGGCAGCGCTCAGCTTCAGCATTAGACTCTGTTGCAGCTTATCCCTATAGCTGTGCTGACTCCTGACTTCTCAAAAAAAAAGAAGAAGAAAAAATGATTGTTGTATACAACGACAACGAGTATTAGCCCAGAAGTCTAGACGGATTGTTTGAAAAGGATGTGTATTTTATATTTTGTGTATATTCGTCGTATTTTTCCAACAGTCAGCTTCAGCAATACAAATGCCACCTATAATGTGTATCCTGCCACCTACGCCCGCTGTCGAGCCGCCATTCACTAGGATAGGATATTATCCCTACAGCAAAACCTACTACCATTCACCTATACACACACACACACCGCCATTTGGACACGGGCAGTCAGTTAGTCGGCGGCGCGCGGTGTAGCACTGGGCGGTGGCGGTGTGTGGTCGTTGTCCCCCCCGCCCGGTCGGGGGCGAATGCGAAGCAGTCCGCTTGAAAGGTTTTGTTTTGGTTTAATAATATTCTCGTCAATTTTTTTTTCGTTGTTTTTTTTTGTATTTTAACTTCCATTTCAACTTTATCTTGCCTCGGATAACTTTTGTCCTCATCACCAACAAAAGGTTACTCCTGCTGCTGCTACTTTACTATACTCGCTATTCCCTGTCATTGTACCTTGCTGAGAAAATAAGCGAAAAAAAATCACATCGTCATCTAGCGTGTGGGTGTGTAAAACCATTAAATAGAGAAAAATCGTTTTTTTTCGGTTTCTAAGTTGGGAGAGCAAATTTGTTGAGAGCAGAGAGGTTTTTCTATACTTGTGTTGAAATGAGAGGAATTTCGAAAGTTCATCCTGCAAGAGGGGCGGACAAAATTGAAAGGACTTGGTTAGGGGCGATAAGTTTTTGGGCTTACTCAGTGATTTGCAGGAAAATCTAAGGAAATTCGTTGAGCTTAAGGTCCACAAGCTTAAATGTGTCCTGGGTTTAAATAGTGGGAAATGTATGTCCTGAGCTTTTTGAGCTATTTTCTTAACGAATCTTCATCGGATGAAAGGACTAGAGGACACAAGGATTTTATGATATTAAATATTGGGAACAAGATTTCTCTGTTTGTGGATTGAGTACAGTTTAGTTTTTAGTACCTTGGAAATTAAGATTTGCTATAAAAGTAGCGGGAAATTTTTAATAATTATTAATTATGGGAATTTCGGTCACAGCTCCTGTCAAACTCAGACCACAGGCTTTGTTATTGATAAAAGCTCAGTAAGTAAGATTTTGTGAACTTTGCTTACTTCGCTTTAACAGATTTCATATTTGAGGGTTAGCACTTGAACCTTGACTTTTTTACTATATATTGCATTTGAAACCGTCCATTTCAGAAAGCTCTCAGACATTAAGCATAAGCCTCAAAAGCTGTATAAGAACGCATTTCAAAGGAAGAGCGCTCTTAAATCACATATAATAAATTTATGCAGGTGTATCATCCTTATGGTGAGAAATGATAGTATATGAAACTGAAAACAACCAAAATAAAGCTTTCCCAAAGGCAACGGAAAAAGCTCTTGAAAGCTCATTTTCTAGTAAGGAAAAAAATGACTCATATTTTTATGAAGAATCGAGAAATCTATATCAGTTTTTTTATTTGTGCTTACAGCTCTTGCAAGGCTCAACCTTTTAGCTTCGATTTCGATAAAAGCTTAGTAAGTTAGTTCTTGTGAACTAAGCTTGCTTTGCCTCAACAACTTCCTGACTATAGGATTATCAATTTATCATGACTAAAGTTATTTTACAGCAAGTTGAAACAAAAAATTGAAATTGAACTTTTTACTGTTGATTTCAGAAAGCTTTGTAAAAGCTAAAAAGCAAAATATGAAAGCATTTCAAAGAGAGGACATGTCTTAAGCCCAGATGTTAAATTACACAGATTTATAAGGATAAGACACTTTGGCGAGATATGATACATGAAACTGAAATCAACCAAAAATGAGCTTTTTCCAAAAGCTTTAACACTTTCACTTCATGTGAACAAAAGCTATTTGGCTCTCTTCCTTTTTGTTTGATCTATATGTATACTTAAAGCTTTATTGTTGAAAGCTCCTTGTCTGGTAAGGAAAACAAGCTTCGAGTTCGGATGCTTTAAAAGCTTTGAAGTTATGAAGGAATGAAGGTCTGATATGGTGTTCTAAGCGTGTTCAATAGATGACGCTACCATCGAGTTTTATTCTGAATAAACTTTAAGTTCTGCATAGGCTTTAGGCTTTACCGCTTTCTGTCTGTTTCCAGGATTGCCGGCTAAAACTTTTTCGTATCTTTCTGGCACAAAGCATCATTCAACCAGCTTTTCCACCTAGCTCGGACACTAGATAACTAACAGTTTTACAACCGAAGTTAGTTGAGGCTTTCTCCACCAGAGTCTCCACTGATTCGCCCTTCGGAATTGGATTCGAATGCAAATGCCATCGGCGTAGCCAATGACCCTGGTACCGTGAACGTTTCAAATCGAATGGAGCTTGAAACAAGATGGAGAAAAGTTTTCCATCATCATCTTCCTCTCTTTTTTTCTTTCTGACACTACTGTCAGCTACTTTTGCTTATTGACCTCGTGTTCAGTTGGGGTCTTTCTATAACGAAAATAGTATTCTTGCTTTTTCTACAATTAGATCCGAGTCACTGTTGACGCTTGGATTATGTAGTCGTCCTTCAGAATTGCACGTTAATCATTAGGAGACTTTCATGTCTTGTCGAGGAGGTTGCTGACATTGTCTTCATCTCGTTAAAAAATAGAAGAGCGAGTGTGAGCGATAATGAGGATTACATTGGGGTTTGTCTGTCTTCTTATATTTGGTTGACCGGAAAGCACGAAGAAGAAATTCAGTACCTAGGTCCGTCCTTCCACCTACAGCAAAATTGAAAGTTTTAATTCGTTTTTAACTGTACTCTCTGGGAAAAAGAATAAATATTAACATTATTTAATAAAATCCACAATGCAGAAATACAAAATCTATGAAAAAATATTTCAAATCCCAAATCGTCTTTGAATATCATTTTGTATTCAAACCAATTTGCAAGCCTACTGCAGAGCATAGAGTCTCGAAAGCCATTCACAAAAAAATAAGAAAAACAATAAAGTAAAAAAAATTTCATAGAAAAATTCATATACAAAAGTCAACAAAACTCCAACTGAAAATTTCCATTGGGAAATCAGCATCTGCTGTTAGCTGAATAAGGTGAAGATCATCCCTAATCCTATTGAGTTCCTTTTTCGTCTTTATATTCAATGAATTCACAAAAAAAAAGCCCCGAAAGTAGGATTTAAGGAGATAATCAAAAAATAAAGTAATGTACAAAGCATACAAATAAAAAGACAGTATTGGAAGAGGAAGTGTTCCCACTTAAAAGCTTTAAGTGTTTCACACCACACCACACACTGAATTGATTTATTTCAATGACACAAGCCATTCTAGTAAAGTGGCCACACGCGAAAGTTTCCGCCTAAACCTTGTGCATCAAAGCTACTTTCTTCCACTTTGATGCTGAAGGTTACATAACATACTTCTAGACTTTGTTTTCTTAACGTTGTTTCTTCTCTCTGCATAAGAAAGCCAATAATTCCACTTTCACTTGTGCGCTTTCACCCTTCTTCTTATTCGTTTGTTTGACTTTCAAGAACGATTTGTGTTGCATTACAATGAAAATGCAATGCAATCCTGTTTACTGAACACTTCAACTGAATGCAATGTTTCCTTTTTCGCAGATTCAACAACAACAATGTTGAAACAAATTGGCCGTGAACAAAAAAATAAAAGTATCGACCCTTCTGTTTTCGGGTCAAGTTAAAATTTCAAGTCTTGCATTCTTTCTGGCTGGCTCCCTGCGAATTGGAAGGATCCTTATGGAATCTTGCGTGCTTGGCTAATTGAAAAGGTGGGCCCCACCAATACACACAAAAGTAATTCAACAGCACACGAAAAAGGTCAGGCATATAAATTGTTTTTAATTAACTTTCAAATTGGGGGTTTGACGTTATTACACTTTGCTTTGCTCTGGCTTCGAGAAAAGACTGAACTTTTACACCCTCTTGCTCGATTGTTGGGTCGTCCTTATAAGCGCTCATCGAATTGGTGTTGTATTTATGGCTTTCTTTTTTCCAACGAAGGTAAACCCTTTAGTCATAGATTTCGTCATCGCATCCGTTCGCTCTTTCACCCGCAGAAAAGTATGAAAGCTGAAAAGTTGGTCCCTTTGATGATGGAGTTTTGTTGTATTTTTTGTTGTTGTTTGGGAGAAGCTCAAGTTAAACAGAATAGAGACGGCAGGGTTGCGGTAATAAAGACTTAAGCAACTTTCAGATAGTTACTTTTTGAGTTGATTTTGCAAAAGCAGATGCTTTTAATTTGTTACACGACCGACACATAAGACGACACGACCCCATCCCCCAATTCTTAACCCGACCAAACAACATCCTGAATCGAAGAGAGTCGTCATCGACTCCGTCCTCACTTCTGGACTGCCCTTAGGGGGGTTGAAAGGATGTACAAATTTACTTAATGAAAGTGCTTAAAGTTTGACTTTGGCTATATGCTGGGTGGCAAAGGTGGGTTATATAGGGTTCGAAGCCTCGAGCTTTGACGAGGTCTCATAAATATTTTGGAATGAAGGGACTCCTAATTGCTTTTCGATAGCGCCATCGTAACGTACAAGAATACGCAGGATAGGAAGTTTTGTGGTAACTTAAGAAACACATTTCTTTTCGACAAATTCAATTTGTTTTCAATTTGCTACAAGACAAAAACCAAACCACACGCAATGGAAGTGAAAATGACCGACATTTTCCTTCACACTTTGCATTCACAGCCACCTTTGATGCCTACAATATAATCATTAATCATTTTCGTATTCCCAAAGGAGATATGGTACTCGAGATACCATTAAGGGGCCTGTCGAAATGTGTTGCTTTGGCTAGATAACCACCACAAGACTCTTAGGCCGCACTAAACGAGTGCGAGAGTATCCTTTTATGGATTTTGACTGATTGATGTTTTGGCATAAAGGATTCAAATTATTCGCTTTGCGATTTGAAGTGGAGTTTATTCTATTTCGATTTTTGGGCCAGCAGTCTTACACGTGGATGGATTCAAAAGAGGTGAGCAATTTATGTATAACTGTAGATATTACCACTGAGTCAATAAGATTTGTACCTGGTTCGAAAATTGTTAAAAGATCGATGGAGTAACCTCACTCGACTTTTTCTGGACTTAGACTATAGAGGGTGCAAACACTCAAGACTAAACATAATTTATACGCTGACTGCTCGTATAAAAAAGGCGAATAGTTTACATCGAATAATTTGAACGAACAATTATTTTGCTTCGTTCTCCATGATTCTCAGTGATTGATGTCTCATAAAATTTCTGATTTTGAAAAAGGGTGGGATCTAATTCCGGGCTGTCAGAAAAATCGAAAAACGTACCAGAACAAAGTGTTATGAAAAATGAAAGGATTTTATGCGGTGAAATGGAAAAAGTACTGCGGGGAAGTGAAAGAAAATGACTTGCGATTTGTTGATTAGCGAGATTTTGGTTTTGAGCCTTTAATTATTCATCTTTTTTTTTTCGAAACTCGACCATTATCAACACTCTTTTATCATCAATCTCGAAATGAATATTGACACTCTTAGTCCTTCAGTCCTTTGTCCTTTGATCTTTCGTTACTTCAAGACTCAGGCACAAAAGAGAATCCGTCAATTTTGTTGTTTTGAGCTTAACCTTGAAATAATGAATACAAGACAGGGTTTATTTTGGAAATGTCATCCACCCCTTAAAATGATTTTCAAGTCCGCATAGAGCGCACCTAGACTTCAAGATGTTAGAGTTTATAATGACGTTGCTACGAATACATTACCTTTTTTGTCGAATTTGGGAGAAGAAAAAATGAGGTAGCTTTTAATGACAGAGAGAAATTATGGTTGTCTTTGTTTGATGGCAGAGTGGTGATTGGCGGCGCTGGTGCTTTCATATCTCAAGCTCAGTGTCATAATTAGTACGATTGGTGTTTTCCTTAATGGGTCATTAATGATTGAATAATGTTTGCTTTCTTCTATTGGAAGAATTTCACCAGTCGAGAAGAGTTTTTTTCTACAGAGTTATAGAAACTGACAGTTCTCTTTTTACGTTGAGAAAGTAGAGGGCGCTTTTTGAAACTTCTTTCTTTTGATTTCAAGTAGAAAAACTAAAGCTTAGCCATTTGAGAATAGTTGTAAAGGTTCTACTTACACAGAATACAATCCCACTTCTGAGTTTGTAAAATTCGTCTTTTGTATTTTATTTGTATTACTACACTGGTTGAGGATTTATGGCATCTATACTGCTACTTGTTTATTGTTTTTTTTTTCTGCTTCTCTATTCTTCCCACAGGCAGAAGGGAAATGAAAATGATTGTTATCTCTAATTTGGCTTATCTCTCGAAATGAGAGAGAAATGATTGTGTACTAAATATTAGTCCGATTTTAATGACCTGAATTAATTAATTTCACTGCGGATGTTTTATTGACTCAAATGAGGTCCTTCATTTCCATCAGTTTTGTTCGCTTTAATTTTTTTATTACAATGATAATCATGAAGATGGAAATTTGAAGCATCCGTGACTGACTTTTGACGTTTAATTGTTTCAGGAAGGAGTTGTTTGTGATGGACTTTTAAGAATTTTGCGATTTAAAAATGTGGTTTTTGTACAACGACTGATGCGACGATCGGATGTCAACTCTGCTTGCTCCGATAGGATCATGAATCTCCATCAAATAGAAACAAGCGAGAAACATTAATCGAGAGACAGTATCTGTAAAAATTGATGATTCGCCGCGGTGCTCTATAGAGACCCACTATCTTGAGCAATGTCTAGTTTTGTCATCTCAGAAAATCTCGTCCGTTTGTGTAAGATGACAATGGAAAACTCACACTGTTCCAGCATGGTCGGAAAAAACCTAACGGACACTTCTTATGTCAAAAAAGGTTTTAGAGAAGACGATGCGTGGAGTGAGCGTTTGTGAGTCTTGAGACGGATGCCAGGAAGATGGGTCTAGCGGTAAACAAGACTACAAGTTAGTGCTGTCAACAGGAAAGGAAAACCAACATCGATGTCTTGGAGCAAACGTCAGCATAGACAGATATAACTTCGAGGTAGTTCGTCTACCTAGCATCCGCTATAAACTCAGACAACAACACCAGCGCTTAAATGAAACGAAGAATAACTCTTGCCAATCGCTGCTTTTTTGGACTTGGAAGGCAATTCAGTAGTATAGTCCTCTTTCAAGCAACTAAAGTGTCACTGTACAAAACCCTCATCATCCCGGTCCTAATGTATGGTGCAGAGACATGGACCATGACAACATTGGATGAAAACGCTCTGGGCTACTTCAACAAATTCTTCGAGTGATTTTTGGTCGAGTCTGCGTAAATGGAGAATAGATACGAAGATTCAATCAAGAACTGTACAGCTGAACAGCTCAGCGACACTGGCCTTTAAAGAAAAGTTAAGATCAAACGACTTAGATGGCTGGGTCATGTAGAGCGAATTGAAAACAATGCTCCGGCCCGTAGAGTCTTCGAAGACAAATCGGAACGACGTCGCAGAAGAGGAAGACCGCGACTCAGGCGGAGCACACCTGTGGAAGAAGACCTGTACCAACTTGGCGTGCGAAACTGAAGACAGCTAGCTAGGGACCGAGCTGGCTGGACACGTTTGTTGGGTGAGGCCCTGGTCCGACCTGGACAGTAGCGTCACCATAAGTTATAAGCCTCGGTACTCACACAGTGCACTCGGTCATCATCTCAAGTTGAAATTTCTTCGACACTTGTAGAGAAATAAGGCGAGCTTGTGTTTAAAAAGTATCGTTTCGACCAGTGGTTATAATCTCTTCAACTCTTTTCAGTCTAGAAAATGAATTTGCTTTTCAAAGATACCTTTTTATTCTAATAAACACTGTATTAGGTGCCATCGTTTAAATTTCAAAAGGAAGCAACTGCAAATGAGCAGCAAGTGGTACTTGTTCTTACACTTACAACTCTCACTTTGAAAATGAAAAAAGGACGACCTGCGACAATAAAGAGCATCAAAGGATTTATCTATATGAAGTTTTTGATTAAGACTCACTAAAGCATCATTTTCATTGCTTTGTCAGCAAGGGAGTTTCTCGTGCAAGTCTCCATCATTCAGCAAGGTCACCCTCGTCCTTTGATTAACTTTGATTTGATTTCCTCAACAAGCAATAAATTCCTGCTGACTAGGACAAAAACAAACAATGTATTGATGTCAGAAATTTTTTAATTTCAATTCGTTATTGCTTTGTTTTGCTGGTCATAAATTTTTCCATGCATTTAGACGTGCGACCGAAGTTAATAATAAAACCGAAGAAAAAGTTGAAATATCCTTGAAAGGCTGAATGAAGAATTGAAATGTGTAGAATTCTCTGTCGAAACCCCCGAGACGATGAAAATGAAAACGAAAAGGAATGATGAATGATTTTATGTGTCATAAAAGCGAGATCATGCTGAAGATTTTGATGTTGTTGTTGTTGTTTTTGTTGCTGTTGCTGATGATGAGATGATGATGAGGCAGACAGCAGGCATATACCTACATAAAATTCAGCCTTGCCAGGATAACGAAACGTGAGAATGTTAACAAAATTTAATTGTTTTTGTTGAAAGTTTAATTGCAATTGACAAGCAGAGTGAGCCCATAGATAATGATGACGCATATCATAAAACCAAGCGAGAGAGAGAGAGAGAGAGAATGGGAATTTCAGTTTGTTGTTGATCCACACATTAAAACCACCGATAAGGTTATGATGAGAATTTATACATTTAATTATATTTGTTAAGGACTTGAACTTTGTTTCAACAAGGATTGTTATTATCTTAAAGGGATTATTTGGCGCGAAATATCACATCGTCATCATCATGGTTGTTTATGCGGTGTGTCGGTGCGATATGTATGAAATTTCGTTTTGACGTGTGTCGTGTATGTGTGATGGCGTGTCGTCCTCATTCAGCTTCATTGAATTCTCAATTCGTATACAGGTTGAATTGTGAAAAAGGATTAGGTTATATGTAATTATAATTATTGTAATGTGTAGATGGCGGATTAGTCAAGTGTGATACAGTTTCAATTCAGTTTTCAGTAAGGATAAGGTGCGCTCTAAGAGGGATTGATATTGTGTGGTTTTTAAGGCAAATTTAGAGCTTAATGAAAAATGATTTTGGTGTAAACGAGTTTAATTATGGAAATTAAACGTGTAACAATATGAGTGTATTTTTGAATTAACATGCTAACATCAAGAAAGGATTTTTCTGTTTCATTTTTGCGATAGGGAATGTATTTTTTTTTATTTTGAAGGAGCTTATAGTAGGTATCGCATGAAACGATGTTTCAAATAGCTGAAATATTAAATGAAAACGACTCATTTGGGCTACGTAACTCACTTACTTCAAGTGGCGCAACAGTCCGTTGTGGACTTTGGCCTCAATCATCTCCGCCTGCTTGGTCCCTAGCTAGCTGTCTCTAGTTTTTCACTCCAAGTTGATTGAGGTCCTCTTTCACTTGTATGCGCCACCTGAGTCGCGGTCTTCCTCTCCTTAAAACGTCCCTCGGGAATAGTGACAGGCTGGCCGAAAAATTGGACTAGCTAGCTCCATGCCGTTGTACAACCCGAAAAGTTCGCTGTTGTATCTTCTTCTCCGTTCCCCATAAATGCACACAGGGCAAAGATGACCCGAAGAATTTTCCTCTCGAAACAGCCTAAGGCACATTCATCCGATTTAGTCAAGGTCCATTCTTCTGCACCATACAGCAGAACTGGGAGGATGAGGGCCGTGTTGTACAGTTTTACCTTAGTTGCTCGAGAGAGGGTTCTTTAAACTCCATTGCTTTCTTAGCCCAAAGAAGCAGCGATTAGCAAGAGTTATTCTTCCTCTGATCTCGGCGCTGATGTTATTGTCGTGTTTATAGCGGAGCCTAGGTAGACAAACCCCACTACTACCTCGAGTAGTTGCATGCGTCTATTGTGACGTTCTGTCCGAGCCGTCCGTATTGGTGTCCTTTCTCGAAGACAGCTTATACTTTGTTTTTCCTTCATTTACCGCTAAACCCATTTTTGACGCTTCTGTCTCAATTCTCACAAAGGCGCCATTGACATCACGCTGCATTCTTCCCATTATGTTAATATCATCGGCGTAGTGCCTCTAGTGTTGACGGTGGAGTTTTGCACTATTTTCTCAAGAACGATGTTAAGAAATCGCATGATAGTGTATCACCTTGTCTGAATCCTTTTTTGACGTCGAAAGATTCTGCAAGCTCGTTACACACATTCATGGCGCAGCGGTCGATGGTTGACTTTCCTGGTCTGAAGCCACATTGGTAAGGACCAATCAAATTGTTGACAAAAGACTTCGACGGTACATAGTACTTCAGAATAGATCTTATAGGCGATGTTAAGTAGGCTGATACCTCTGTAATTGGAGCAGTTTAGAGGATTTCCCTCTTTCATGATCGGACAAACAATGCCGAGGTTCCATTCATTGGGCATATCTTATAGATGATTTGGTGCATTCTCCTTTCTAGGTCGTCACCTACTGCTTTGAAGTTGGAGTTCAGCCGCGATATTGCCATTTTCAATTCTTCTAGGTCGGGTTCCGGATTTGTTTCTATCATCGTGTCCAATGAAAGGCTCCTGCCTGATTTCGGGATTTCGTTCCAAATCTCCAGCATTGACTGCGTTTCTTTTATGATTTTCCCTTGTTTATGTCTGCAGGCACCGGTTCTTGCTCGGGTACCTTTAACTAGCTGCTTAACCTTCCGGTAGAATCTCCAAACTTCATTCCTGCTGTTGGCTCTCTCAACATCCTCGATCTGACATTTCTCATGCTCCCTGTTTTTTCTCCTGAGAAGCCAGGGTTTCTCTCTCCTCTTTTGCTCCTAGAGCTCATTCCCAGCTCTTTTCCTGCTTTGCGTTCTATGCATTCTTCGTCAAACCAGGGGTTTCGCTTTGGTGGCTGTATGAAACCCAGTACATTAGAGGTGGTATTTTAAACTGCTTTTTGGACAATGTTGCCACTGATCTTCGATACTAGATTTTGGCAGCATAGGACTTCTTAAGAGGCTACTTCAACTGCCACTCGATCAGAGCAAGATCTGGCGATCTCTTGCGATTGTTGCATCCTACGTCGATTTTTCTTGCAGCATTTCCGAGTGTTATTGTCCGACGAGTGCGATGTTGGCTCTCGAGAGTTTGAACATCTAGAAGGCTGGACAAGTATGTTCCGTTGATCGCAATGTGATCAATCTGCTTGATACCACAACATTTCGCCGGAATCCGTTATTTGAAATGGTGTCGTGCAGTGCAGGCTGTGTTTTCCGACTGTTCCACCAAAGGTGTCCCTCTCTTCCCAGCTTTGCTTTAAAACCGCCGAGGACAAATTTAATGTCTTGCGCGCATATTAGGCTAATGTTGCCGAATAAGTACTGATCGGATCGTCGTGATGCGTTCGCATACGCATTTGAAGCTCAATATTTTTGTCTGAGTCTGCTTCCCACGACGATCCGCATCCAAGAGCACTATTGTTGCTCGCGGTAACAATTACCATATTAAATGTAGTAGTTTTTCATCCTCCTTTTGCCCGGTGCATCCCATTGCATTTATTAGATAGCCGTAATGTCTGCTTTGTAGCAGTACGTGCATATCCGAAATTCGTTGTCCTTAAAACATTTGCTTGGGTCGTCATCAGTGGATCCGTCCGTTTCCGAGACTTGTTGTTGCTTTGCAACTTAATGTTTTTCTACGTAGTCGGGAAATCACCCCGGCGTACAACCCCCAACCAGCCCTACCTGGAGTACCAGACACTTAATGTTGCTCCAAGTGCAAGAGCCGGAAAACCCGATGCTTTTATGGCATGGGCTTCAACTAAGCTCTTAAAGGGCTGGGTTAAACACTACTCACTCACTCACTCTGCTATACAAAACTTTGATATTACTAGCCCTGCTCTATGGCGCGAGTACTGGATGATAAGTAAGAAAGGGGAATTGATACTGGACACTTTCGAAAGAAAAATTCTTCTACGGATTTTCGGTCCCGTATGCGACGATGGCGAATGGAGAAGAAGGTTCAACCGAGAACTGTACGAGCTGTACCAAGATGTGGATGTAGTCCAGAAAGGCCAAGAAAAGACGACTACATTGGCTCGGCCACGTCGAGCGAATGGACGACAACTCTCCAGTCATGAAAGTCTTCTCATCTCAGCCTCCAGGTGCGAGACGACAAGGAAGACCGAACCTACGATACAAGGACTAAGTGCGATATCTCAGGTTGAGATCCTCCATGGATTGTGAGCCGGATAAGTAATTAAGTAAGTTAGCCCTTAAAGGTGTTCATCAAGTAGTTCAGCCTAACTGGAACTGAAGACGCCACCATTGATTCCAAAATAAGAATTTTATTCGCTGCCGTCGTAGACTTCCATGGAAGGTCCTTCTGCAAAACAAGTTTCGCGAACGCATAGCTCTAAGTTTCAGTAGTCACCGAAGCCGCTCCGCCACGTCAGGTTTACCTCATTGATTGGGCTACGTGCATTTTTTGTTTGTTTTACAATTCATTTACATTATAAACAAAATGTCTCCTTTTTAACTTGTAACCAAATAATAATTAATTGATTTCCAATTTTAACTTCTCTTTTCACAACTATTAATTCTAATTTAAATGCATCCAACTGGATGAACTTAATTAAAATAATTGTTTGACCAAAAATTTAGTATTTCCAACATAATTAGAGAGCATCTAAGCGTTTTTATTGACGTATAAGTAAAAATAAATCAATTCGCACATCAATTTATTTAAATCAAATCCCTTTACTCAATCGAAATGTAAAAAAAAAATAGTCCGCTTTAAATAAATATTCCAATTAAGCGATTAGTCAAGAGTTCATAAAGCCATAATAATTTTGTTTTCACTAAAATTATTTACTACTTTTTTTTATTTTCAAGGTGCACTCAATTCTATTTCCATTTACAACCGAGTCTGGGTTATTATGCTTCTATTTTGACATCTCTCAACCAACCAAACTAAAAAAACTATTAAATGTTATCGATTACTTACGGAAATGTGTAAGCGTGTAATCGATACCATGCGAAGGAAATGCACACGAAAAATAAAAAAAAACCAAAAAAACCATGAATATTTGGCATGAAGCAATGCACTGGTCAGTTACACTCTGCCAAACCGGAATCCCATTTGGAGTATGATCCGGATCATAACATATCCAACGCAGCTTAAAATCCCGTCAGTTTCAATTAATCTATTCGTTTGGTTCAATTGTTTAAGCCTTTATGCACTTTAAAATTTATACTTTTTTAGTTTCGTTTCATTTGATTTCATTTTATTTTGATTTCATTTCAATCCAATCTCAATCAAATGGTGAATGAATGAATATGCTGCACAAAATTTTGTCTGTAAATCGAAAATATTGAGGTTAGGGAAACTGACAGCTGAGAAATTTAATCGAAAATCGAGTCAAGGTAGATATTATTTTTCTGTTACTTTGAGGTCTATCTGGATGTATGATTTGATCTCGATTTACGGTTTTTAATTTCCAAATTATTGTTTCCTGTTATTTGTTATTGATTCAAGTTTGCACTTTCTGTTTCCCCATCCATATTTCCGAAATCCAAATTCTTGATCTGTCTTCGAATTTCGGTTTTCCGTGCTAAAACTGTATTGATTCATAACAATAAATGAATGTTACTTCCGTCCGAAAAAAATCAAAGGTTTTCGACAAATGTTGATCTCTTGAAATTCAGCTTGACGACTTCGCTTTTCACATCCTCAAACTAAACAATGGTTTCACTTATTCAAAAAGAAAAAAGCAAACCATCTGTCTCTTAAAGTCCATTTGGAAGAGAATTTATCTTACACAAAGCTTCCGCTTCGAAAACAATCTATAAATATAAAAAGCTCCGTCTGTACAGCATCCACAAAACTTCCGCCAGAAATCCTTTGGCTCCGGCACAAAACGGAAATGAAACAAATGACATTTCTTCTTCGTCTACGTCGTCGCCGCAAAACTAGGTCAGTGTGAATGTAACAAAATAATAAAAAAAAATATGTATTGGGATAGAAAAAAAGAAATGTATAAAAGAAAAGGTTGTTGGCATTCTTTTGCGCAAAACTAGCCAAAGAGAGGTGTTTAATATTCCACAGTTGTCCGTCTAGGGTCATCAGGATCTCTGTTTGTTTCCGTCCGTTCGTTTGTTATTTGTTTTTTTCTTCGCATTCGTTTTTGAACTTAGCTCCTTTATTATTTTTCTGATTCCTTCCATTGCATTCTTAATTAAGTTTTCTCACAGTTCACAGAGGCAGGACGCAGAAGGCTGAGGCTGAGCATGTTTCAACGAATATTTGTGCTTTCGTTTCTTTTTTTGTTATAGTTTCTTCTCTGTGCTTCATTTTGTTTTAGTTATGCGCAAATATTGTAATCGGAATTGCAATTCACACAGGACGAAGGATATAATTCACACAGTAGTTTTTCTTCAGCGTCTTGTGGCAGCGGCGACAGCGAAAAGGACATTTATCGTCGTCGTCGCACTTGGAGTAGGTTATAACCGTTAGTTCTCGTTGATGAAGCAGTTGTCCTTGGCTCAGGGCAGTGGACAGTGGACACTTAGAGAATTGGGTGGTGTTTGGGTTCATTTATTGCTGGCAACATTTCAATTTAATAAGGACAATGAACAGTACAGTAACCGGCCATTGAACTGCGTAGCGGATGCCGGCACTTCACGCTACTTCTTCACTAGCAATCAGACATGTTGTTTTTTGCTTCTCTGAGCTGTATCCTGTTCTTCATTAAAAATTAAATCCTTTTTTTCTAGAGGAGGGAAAATTAAACGTTTTTCGTAATTTATGCATGAGAAGGAGGCGAACGGGTCGATGAGTCTTAAATGTTGTCAGAGAGCTCCAGAAGTCGAGTTGGAATTTACCTACAATTACAAGAACCGACATTGTTATTGTTGTTCCTTGAACATACATATGTATTGAAATGCATTTTTGACATGCAAAATTGAGGGTGATCCTACGTGTTGACATGCAGTCAGTCAGTAAGTCAGCCAGAGTGTGTATACTCTTGGAGTTGATTGGGGATGGCATCATGAATAAATAATTGATGCGTGCAGATGCATTCGAGAGAGATATCTGCAATCGAGCCCGATGACAGTTTTATGGAAGTAACTTGAGGCTGGTTTGTGGCTTGACGTTTGAAACGTTTAAGCTCCTTAGGTTGGTGAGTCACTGGGAAAAATTTCTAAAAATGCTGTGCTATCAGCAATGATGATGTTCTTATTTAGAAAATTAAGAATTTACGGCAATTTGTCTGACGTCCATCAACTTCCATTCGGTCTGTTTCTGGCAATTTAAAAAGCAATCCTCAACCAGAAATTTTCTCTCCTGAAATTCTGAAAACTCTTCGTTATGTTTAAAACATCGCCATTTGTTTAGACTGACTGCTTTGAGTGGAAATGAACTACACTCCTGTGGTGGAACATTAAAATTATTATCAGTCATTGTGTTGAAAACACACAAATGAAATACCATACACACTGCTGACCCAGAGAAGAATTCTCAAGAACTGAGTGCTTTCAAGTTCCAGCACTTGCCACAGATATTTATAATCGTTAAAGGAACTAAACTGAACGTCCTTTAAATAAAACACATCCTTTTCTCTCTCTTTCTCTTTGTTCATCTATTCATGTTCATGTTCAACCATAAACGTGTGTGAACGAGCGTAAGTGTCCTGTTTCTGTTTGTTTAAAAAAATATTTTCTCATTGTTTCTCTGCACCAGGAACAGGATAGGACAGTAGACAGGACAGAACAGGACTCGACTGCTTTCACTTCTTCGACCAAAAATAGAAAAAGAATGTTTTGCTTTTGTTTAAAATTTTCCAAGAATGTCCATATATCTATAATACTCCCACAGCACATCTCAAACAATAAACACAACCACACACGCATTCAACTTGTACGAGTATTATTGCCAGAACTATGATAGTAGGTAGATGTCCTTATGGTGCTGGAAAAAAACTCAAATTGAAAAACAAACTGAGACTTTTTGGTCGTCCTTTCTAGTCCCAAAAGAGTAAGCAAGCATTTTTGAATAGACATAGAACTCAGAACTCCTCTGATAGTCCTGGTGTTTGAAATAAGATAACAACTTCACTGTATGGCCTCGGACGGACTGCAATAACTAGAAATAAATGTGTAAAAGGAAAAAAAAAAACGGAACTAGATGAATAAAACACATTTTTGTCCATTGTTGTCAGAATAATAATAACAAAACGTTGATATTTTTGTTTAACTAATTTTCGAAAGTGTTTTGTTTCTATCTGGTGTCGGCTGGCGATGGTGCATTTTTGAAAGGGTTTCAGTTGTTGTTATCTCAAATTTATAGCGTCGTTAATATTTTCTCTTTTTAGTACTGCATCCAAGTATTGTTCTTATCGTAGGAGCTTGCAAAAAATTGTTTTAAATCATATGTTTTTGGGTTCAAGTTGACAAAGGAATAAAAGCCATTAAGTTACATGGTAACAAAAGCAGGCACTTTATCAAAAACCCCTTTTCTAGATATTGAGCTGCTTCAGGCTTAAGAGCCCAACAGTCAGATGCACATGATCCGATGCTTTGATATAAGGAAAGTTGTTTTGTTAATGACAAGAGTCACATTTTAAATGGACAAATTCAACGAACGATGATTTTCGGGTCAGCTAGTCTAAAATGTCTTTCTTCAGATTGTCAGATATTTGTTTTTCTTGATGTTTGCTTTTGATAATTATGTTTGGCTTAGAATATTCATAGTGAGTTCTTTTTTTTGCTAGAAATAAGTTCTCGTTGCATTTCTTGGAAAAATATCTTACAGACCTGCTAGTATTCAGAACTTTAAGTCAGTGTCGTCCTTCAATTAGATACAGGAAAGCATTCTAAGTTTTTCCTTAACAGCCATATTTATGAGTAAAATCTATTCCGCTCTTGATGCATAAGTTAACTTTCTTGTAGAATAAAAGTTAATCGAAAGATTATAATTTCTCATTAATAATGATAATTTGTCAAATGACGTCTACCTCCGTTTGGTTGTTTTTGTTATTGACACTTGGCAACGATTTTTGTCGTTTTTGCTTTGTATATGACAATCGATTGTGGGCCATCTTATGAACTGACAGGGAAGGACTTTTTTTTACTTGGTTTTTTATTCCTTGTTAGGCCAACATCCACGGTGGAATAAGTAAGTAAACGTCAGTTAATACTCATTTTATTTTATTTTATTAGCATTTTCCGCTTATTCCATAGATTTAGGATTAATCCTCCGCTAATCTGTGTTTATTAATTTGGCTGTAAGAATCTTACTCAGGACAAGAGTTTTCGTCTCTGCTAGTAACCCTAATTATTATAAAGTAGGCAATTTTTGAAAACATTTGAACCCCGCTCAAAATTCGTCAAAACCGGTTCAGTCATTTGGTAAGAGTCCTTGCATTGCTTACGCTTCCTTTACGACAACGTCTGTGGAGCACCCAAGTCAGCCAAATTAAAAGCCGTAATCATTTTGCAACGCATTTAAACATTGGTACCCTATTTATTTTCTATCTATTTTTACTGCAACGTTTTTTGGGTAAGCTAGTTAAACTAACTGCAGAGATAAATAAGGGAACATCAAAGCAGAATCGCAGTCAACGCTCGGGATTTTGAAAGACCACTTCCGTAGACTGTATAACGGGGACGATGAACAAAATCCCACCGTCA